>CM065399.1:2345000-2617500 GCA_033060915.1 Euryodendron excelsum | reverse complement strand
AGACATTTTGGTGTCTTTTTGGACCAGACATAACTGTTAGAATTCAAATAATAATTGATTTCTAACAGTCACTTGCAGGTTTAAACACAGCCGTCGGATCGCCCCTTTCTTAATCTAACGGTGTAGATCGTATCTATTTATTATTTGATCAAATCATACATCACACCTCTATGATCAGGTGTGGTTCTCACCATACAATCTTTTTTGCTTATGTATTAGCCAAGTGCGCCACTAAAGCGCCACATTGCGCCACGCGACTCGCACGCGAGGCGTGCACGTGGCGCACATGTGGCTTGGCACACATGCTCACACTTGAGTGCTACACCCAATCATTGCTCTAAAGCAATACATAGAAAGTTGTTGGCATTTATAAATGTCTTACAAAACTTCTCACTTTCCGATGTGGGATTCATTTAATAAGGCAATAAAGACTTTCTTCAAAGCTAGTCAAAACCAAAATGGAAAAACCCCAAAACTGCTACATATATTGTATATTTTGAAAATAATTTCAACAAGCTCTTCAATTTCATGGCCGCTATCGTCACTACAAACAAAGAACGGTAATGTTTGCAAAGAAGTCAAGCGTCCCACCATTACTGGCACCAATTCCTGCTTTGGGTAACTGACATCTGCAAAATAGAAATGCCTCAAGCTAACCAACTTATGGAATTCTTTTGGAAGCTCTTTCAAATATTGAGAACTTGGGAGTCTCAATGTTTGTAAATTGGAGAGCCTGGTTATAAAATCTGAGAGTGTTTCAATTCTAGTCCTTGAGAGATCAAGATACCTCAAACGTAAGATCTTGCTTACGGAACTTGGCAACTCTTTCTTACCATATTGTCCCAAAGCCAGGGCACGTACACGCTTGACCTCCGCCATGTTTTTAGGGAGATGTCCAGTTAAAATTAGTGTCCTCACTTTTCCAAAATTTCTTTCTGGAATTTCTAAAGTTGTTTCTGCCCCAAAATTCAATGATAGGTGTTGAACCTCAGAAAGGTCCTTCACCTCACTACCAGTCAAGGTCAAGCAGTTACCCTCTGAGACACGTTTTGCAAGATCATGCACAAAATCATACATCTTGCAACTTATAATGTTATCATACTGATCCCTTTTAACACCTTGAAGTAAAAAATTGCTCAACAAGATATTGAAATAATCATTACCTATATCTTCCATTTCCGCATAGCTTTCCTGGGAAGGGCGCCGAAGGTATCCTTGACACATCCAAAGTTGAATCAAGTTATCTTTCTCAATTTCAAAATCTTTTGGTAAAATAGAACAATATGCAAAACACTGCTTCAAATATGGAGATTGTAAGTGATCAAAACTTTGCCTTACTGCTGATAGAATTCCATTTTTAGGTGAACTCCACATTTCATTGTCTTGGATAGACAACCATTCCTGTTCATGGTGCTTACAGTGCATCATACTTGCTAGTGACTTTATTGCTAATGGCACACCCTTGCACTTTTCTACCATTCTTCTGCCAATATCCATCAATTCTGGAGTCTTTCTTGGTCCTTCTCCATCTGCAAATACTCTTTTGCTAAACATGATCCAACTGTCCTTATCTGATAGTCTGTCCAAGTGATAAGTAAGAGATGGAGATGTTTTCATGATTACTTCCATTCCCATACGACGGGTTGTAACTATAATTTTGCTTTCCACGGAGTCATCTAATGCTCGCAAATTCTCTCTCATGTGAGACCATTTCTTGTGATGTTCATTCCAAACATCGTCGAGTACTAGTAAATAATTTTTTCCATCTAGTTTTTCTCGAAGCTTTCTCATTACGGTTTCTTCAGCCATTAATGTTTCAGATCCATCTCTAGTAAGTTGTTGTAACATCTCATTCAATAGCCTTTCAACGTTGAAATCATGAGATACACAAAGCCAGATTCTTCGGTCACCAAAATTATTCACAACCTTGTCATCATTGTAAACTAGCTGAGCAAGGGTTGTCTTCCCAACCCCTGCCATTCCTACTATGGCAATGACGGACAAATCATAGTCAACTCTAGATAATATGTTTAATATCACATCACCCTCCCTTCCCACAACGGACGAATCATCGTCAACAATAGAGTGAGATAACATGTCTATCACTTTAGACACATCACTCTCCCTTCCCACAACTTCTGAAACATCATCTAAAAAGGGCATAGTCCGCATTAATATTCCAGGTTCAACACTATCATATTTAAATTCCGCTTCTTTGTAAATTTCGTCTAACAACGAATTAATATCCCTGATCTAACAACGAATTAAGTTTGCATTTTGAGACAAAAAAACAGTGGGTTTGAAGGGGAGAAGAAGTTGCGTACCTTGCTCTTAATTCGATTTCCTAACTCCAACTTTCTTCGAACAAGTTCAAATGCAAACTCATCTAGCACATCCTCAGCATTGCAGGCTACACCCTTGAGATTCTTCAGCCAGCCATACAAACTTTCATGTCCTACTCCCCGGTTCCTAGCGTTCTGTAACAACGCTTGAAAGGTGTTCAACCATGTAAGAAGACTTTTAAGCTCTTCCTTGAAACCCAATGCCGATCTAGTTTGTTCGGCTTCTTTTACGAGAGAAATCAAGTTATTTAGGATGACCTCAGCAGCAAAGAAGAGGGGAGATTCTGCCATCTTTTCTTCCGAAAGGAACTTCGATGAAACAGGAATATTATTGCTTGGAAACAGTGAAATACAAGAGAATACTACAGACCAACCGACGGCAAGTATTGTTATGGCGGAGGACGGAATAATAGACTAATAAGGGCCCGTTTGGTTTGATTCTAGCTTTGCCAAGTTTTTTGGGCTGGAAGTTAATTTTTTAAATTTTTTTTGCTTTTTTTTGTTTTTGTTTTTCAGCTTTATAAACTAAAAAAGCAAAAATAAAAAAAATAGAAAAAAACTTTACCATATGAACCCCAGAAGTCCACATGTCATTTGTTATTTAAACTACCAGACTAGAAGTCCACCAGTGCATTTCACAGGGGGAATAATAGCTCTTACAAAAATAAATATTATATTAAATTACCAAACATTGTTTGGCTGTATAATATCTGTTCTAATCTAATTTAACACACACAAATATCTATACTATATCTACTAGCGTTGACCCATGCATAAGAAAATATACACCTTTAAGAAAATTATAGCATTTCAAAATTATATTGTACTGCTATAGTATTTGAATATTAAATGGTATAAATTGTGCATTACATTTTTTTATTTTGTTTGAAAAACAAAATTGAGATCTCATGCAAAAGTGCTAACATAGTAAGTTAGTTTACCCCTTTTAATGACATATATAAGGCATATTGTTCAACATAGAAATAATTGTAACATGAAAAATGAATTATGCAAAATTTAAAACAAATATCATAACCAAAACCAATTCCAATGGAAAAAGTTAAACAAAATAGCAGTTGAGGATGATTAAAAAAAAGACAACCAAAAAGATTAGCGCAAACATTTTTGTATTCCTTGATGATCACCCAATGAAAGGAAAAAAGAAAAATAAAATAAAATAAGAAACATAGAAAATTCAACTATTGAATACCAGTATTGAAGTGTTGAATATCCGTGATGTTCACCTAGTGAAAAGGAAAAAAAAAGGAAAAATGAATAAGAAACCAAAAAAATTCAACTAATTCATTGATCCACGTTATATACGGGCTTTGTATATTTTAATCGATTAATTCATTAATTCATGTTCTGCATGGACTTTGTATGTTTTAATCAACTAATTTGTTAATTCGTGGCCTTTGTATATTTTAAAATGTGTCATTGACTAAAATTATACTCTTTATTTTGGAAGGTATACTAAGAACTTAATAAGGAATAGTGGATATTTTATTCATAAACGCATATATCTTTGTTTATATGGATTTAATGCAATCCAATCTCTGACATTTATATCTTTGATTGTGTGAATTTTGAGCTTGACGATTTGTACAAAATTTTTGGATTCATTATCTAATTTTCAATTCCTCGATGATCAATTTTTTTAATAGAAAACCCGGTGATGTATAAGTCATGAACATGTGGGGCATAGAATTGTATTTTGTACAAAAAAAAAGAATTTTCTTATATTGAATAATATGCATCGACTTGATCATGGATCCGCCCAAAGGTTGATTCCTTCCTAGATATTCATGAACACTTAGAAGTCACACGATAAATTCGATGTCTTCAAAACCCATAATAACCTCTCAGATTAAAAATAAGAATATTTATACATTTAGCAAACTAATGGCTTGTTTAAAACGGAAGAAATACAAAGAGAAAGTACATGAAAACAAAGCAGGAAAAATATCCTAGAACTACATCGCCTGCACTGTCCAAATCCGTTGTAGGAGGGGCGTTGCGATGGAATGTTGCTGTGAGTGCAATTATTGCATGGATAGGAAAAGTAGTTCTATTGAAGATGTTGTGGAAAACTACAGCGTAGACAAATGAGAAACAAATATAAAAAAAATATTATAAAAATATTAGGAAATAGAATTAGATGGTAAACATTTTGAGAGAGAGAGAACCTTGGAGAAGAAAGCATAGGATGATGAATTGATTGAAGGAAAGTCATGACCGAATGAAGTAATAAAGGCATCATCCTCAATTATCTGTCATAAACTCATCTATAAAAGAGGAAAACTTTTAATGAGAAAACATGTGAAGGAAGAAGAAGAAGAATTGTAATGTTGAACAAAGAATATAAAACTTTAATGTGAAATGAAGTACCTAACTACCTATAGGAGGAGGAGATGCAATATTGGATGGTTGGTGTAGCCTTGTTGAGGTGCCTACGGAGATAGGATTAAAGGGATATATAAAATGCATATGCCCACTTTTTTTTGGAAGTTTATTTTAGATAGAAATTTTAGGGATTAGATAGAGATTTTAAGAATTGGATCAATTAAAAGATTTCTTCATCAATCAAATTTTACTACTCAACTATTTTCAAACTTTAAATATTCACAAAAAAAATTCAAAATATAAAGATAATGCATATGCTAAATTTTTTGGGAATATTGATTTTAGTTTTTAAGAATTAAAGAGAGATTTTGAGAATAGATTTAAAAATTTTTTTCCACGTCCTAACTGGTCTTTTGACCAATTAAGTATTAAAACTCAAAATTTTTTTAGTAAAATTAAATATTTTTAAAATCCAAAAAATTAGAATGGGAGAGTTGGAATGGCACGTGGCTTCCTCATCATTTAAATGTTTTTAGAAAATTAGAAGAGAGATTTTAGGGCATCATTAAAGTAAGATTTTAGAATTGAGGAAGATATATAGAGAGAGATTTTAGGATATAATTATGGAGGAATTTTAGAATTTTAGGAGAAATTTTAAAATTAAGATTAATTTCCCTCTAGTTGGTTTTTTTTTTTTTAAACTAAGTTCTTTCCTTTCGTGATTTCTTTGTATTTCCTTATCAGAATTTCATTGCTTTAATTATTTTCTTTGAATAAGTTTTGTTAAATTAATTTTTGGCTTTTTTGTTTTCCTTTATAGGAGAGGGAGAGAGGAGTTTAATTGGTTGATGGAGCTATATGTGCCACATGGCTTCCTAGTATTTTAGTTTTTTTTGAAAATTTACGAATAAATTTTTAGAGGCCTGTGAGAGCTTCATTACATTTGCATATAGTATAGTATAGATATATAAATGTAGTAGAAGGCTCTACGTCTTCCAAAATTTAATTTTTATTTTTTTAAAAATTCTAAAAAAAACGTAGTACATTTAACTCTTTCAACCAATTAGACTCATCTCTCTCTTATAAAAGAAAACAAAAAAAAAATTAAATAATGATTAAACAAAAAGTAAATCATACAAAGTAATTACAAGGAGTTAAATATTGATAAAGAAACACAAAAATTAACCAAAGGAAAGAACTTTATTATTGGCAAAAATATCTCCCCAATAAAAGTTTGATTCTTAAAATCTTTATGACTCTATAGATATCTATTTATCCATAGTCAATACTATTCTCTCTCTCTCTCTCTCTCTCTCTCCAAATCAAAAGAGCAAAAGTACACCCGGCTCCCCCTCTGCCTTACAATTTTTTTGAATTTTTAAAATTCCATTCCAAATTCAAATATCTCATTAAAGATATTGTGATTTTTAAAATCTCTAAATTCAAAGTAATTAAAGGAGTTAAATATTGATTAAAAAACACAAAATTTAGCTAAGAAAGAACTTTATTATCTATCTGTATAATAAAATACAACTTTTTAAAAAAATATCTCCCTCACATTTGTATACGACGGCTCAAATTTAGTTTTGAATTACATTAAATGGTTGAGATCAGTCAAATCTTTTACCCCCAAACCAAAATCCCGCCCAAACAGAAAGATTTTAAAAATGTTTACTCACATATTGTCTTACATGGCAAATCTAAAGGTGGATATTTTCTTCGGCCATAATTCAATGGCTAAGATCAACTTTTACATCATCTTACAACCCCAATTGGGAGCCCAAAGCTGTCACAAGTCATGGGTCCCACTTTTGTTATCTATTTCTCTTCCCTTACTCTTTCTCTCTCATTATTTTGATTTTTGGCCAGGTGGACAGGTGACATGATGAAAAGAGAAAATAAAGGGCTAGATTTATTTTGCTTTTAATATTATAATTTATTTTTTCATTTTAATTTTTTGCTCAAAGTTATCAAAGTTAGTTCAAGTTTAATATTTAATATTTAATGTTAATTACGCTGAAAGTACCATAGGCATGGGTTAAAAAATTCAAATGTCAAATGAGGAGTGTCGTAGGTACTGATTATCTCTAGTCTATCTATAGTCTATACAAAAATCTCTCCCTAATAAAAGTTTGATTCCTAAAATCTTTATGACTCTATAGATATCTATCTATCTATCTATCTATCTATCTATCTATCTATCTATCTATAGTCTATACTACTCTCTCTCTTTTCTAATCAAAAGATCAAAAATACACTCGGCTCCCCTCTCCCTTACAATTTTTTGAATTTTTAAAATTCCATTCCAAATTCAAATATCTCATTAAAGATATTGTGATTCTTAAAATCTCTAAATATTATTGTAATTCTTGAAATCTCTCTAACTATTATAGCTATCTATAAATATATATATGTTTTACTTTTTTTCTCTCCTTCAACCTTTTTATTATTACTCTCTTCTCTTTTCCCAGAATCCAGTCGCAAAGGTAAGTCTCACTCTCTCACACTCTCTCTCTTTGGTAAAAACTCAAGTGGAACAGAAAAAAAAAAAAATCCTCAACTGGGGCACAAACCTAGAGGTGAGTCAACTTATATCTCTTGCTTCTTGTTATTTGTGTAATATAGATATCTCTATCAATTACCATAGTTTTTTTTTAGATGATTTTTATTTTCCTAGGTTGTGGAAGAGGATTGCGGGATGAAGGTATTACTAAAAAAACTTTTTTGATGATAGCTTTAGGTTGACATTTTTATATATATATTTTTTACCAAAGTACAAACTGTGATAATTTTTTTTCTAATTTAAACTTTATGTGAATTTATTTAAATTGTGCTAGATTGTCCCAAACTGTACCAAAATTCATGATTGTGGAGGGGCTCTTTATTGATCATTGACACCAACACCTAAGATTTTGATTTATATGATATATTACCATTGATTATTGGATAAGGTTTTTCAAATCATTAATTGAGGATGATAAAAACAACGATGACATGTGGCACATTTAACTCTTCCAACTAATTAGACTCCTCTCTCTCTCTCTTATAAAGGAAAACAAAAAAAATAAATAAATAATGATTAAACAAAAAGTAAATCATACAAAATAATTAAAAGGAGTTAAATATTGATAAAGAAACACAAAAATTAACTAAAGGAAAGAACTTTAGTATGGGCAAAAATCTCTCCCTAATAAAAGTTTGATTCTTAAAATCTTTGTGACTCTATAGATATCTATCTATCTATATATAGTCAATACTACTCTCTCTCTCTCTCTCTCTCTCTCTCCTATTCAAAAGAGCAAAAATTCACCGGCTCCCTCTCTCCCTTACAATTTTTTGAATTTTTAAAATTTCATTCCAAATTCAAATATCTCATTAAAGATATTGTGATTCTTAAAATTTATAAATTCAAAGTAATTAAAGGAGTTAAATATTGATTAAAAAAACACAAAAATTAACTAAAGGAAAGCATTTTATTATGTATCTATCTATAGTCTATACAAAAGTCTCTCCCCAATAAAAGTTTGATTCTTAAAATTTTTATGACTCTATAGATATCTATCTATAATCTGTACTAAATTTCCTCAAACGAAATGTCCAATCTATACTAACTAAACCAACTCCATCAGTATCTTAGTGATATATATAGCTTGAAGATACTTGACAAAATGCGACAATTGATATACAGCCTCCAAGAAAAATATCAATGAAGTAACCCATAATCTATATGGACAGGTGAAGCTCGGGTTGACATTTGTTAAAGACTCCCTGAAGAGTTATTCATGCTCTTAAAACACTGCATCACTCTTCTCTGTAATTGGAATTAAGTTCTCTTTAATTAAAATTAGATGTCAAGTAATGGACAGAGAGTAAGGTTTATCCAAATTTACAATAGAAATATTATAAATAATTAAATCAAAATTTAAAATAATTAAAAAAATTTTGGTAATAAAACAAACTAATACTATTTAATCTAAAATAATTCAAATTTGACACCCCTAATTTGTTTTTTGGTAATAAAACAAACTAAAACTATTTAAAGTGTTAATATTGTTCATGGAAAAAAAAAAAAAAAAAAAAAACATGCTAGTATAGCAACCTCTTGGATAAATTTTTTATTTAATTTTTAATCATATAAGAAATAGCAACTATTTGAATTGTACTCAACTACTTTTCGATTTGTTTTCTTCTACTATAGTAATTTTTTGGGTAGGATTTAATTACTTTATATGTATAAGTGGGTAACTGAAGTTGTGATTGATAACTTTTTGAATATGACTCAACTACTTATATATATATATATATATTTCAAAACTAATAAAGTGAATTAAATAATCGAACAAATTTAATAGTTATTTAACCAATTATCCCAATAAGATGATATTTTAAAAGTATCAGAACATTTAGAGCGTTACATAAAATAGAAGCAAAACATAAGGACAAACACAACTTATATATATATGATTGACCAAAAATTTTTTTTTTTTTTGTTTTCTATCACTTTTACAAAAAAAATAGACACATGTGATGTGACCGCACTCACCAATCTTTATTTTATTACAAAGCTAATTACACTTTATCTCTTTGTCATTCAGCCAAAAAATACATATCCCCTTTATAGTTTAAACTCTCATACCTTGGACTGATGTGCAAAATAAAGATATTGAGATAATTTTGGTGAGTAGACAAATATCCTAATTAGCTCATCTCTCTCATGTTCTCTCTCTCTCAACCTACCTATGTTTTGGAGTTTTGAAGAGAGGATGGCCAAAGAATTAACTATACTTAAATAAGTATTCTTTAATCACGAGAAAGTGAAACAAGAAGACGATGACTACAAGAACCACCAAAACACCGAGACGCCGTTGATCCTGCTATCGTTTTATGTTCCTTTTTTACTTGTAGTCAGTCGGTTTTAATACCTGTATAAATTGAAAGGTTTGTTTCTTGATTTGGGCTCTTCCAACTTAATTTAATATTGGGGTAATTATACTTTATCTTCTTATAATTTGAGCTAAAATTAGATACACTCTTATGATTTAAAAGTGAACATATGACCCTCTTGTGGTTTGAATTTATCTGCAAAATAAATAAAAATCATTAAATTTAATAAAAATTATATTATGAGGGTATTTTTATCATTTTATCTCTCCAAATTAAAATATTAAAAAAGTAATTTGATCATTTTATGTCAAAATAAAAGCTTGTCTATTAAAAAATTTTTGTGTTATTTAATCAAATTATCTTTTTGATATTTTAATTTAGAGAAATAAAATAACAAAAATACCTTTATGATAGAATTTTCGTTAAATTGAACGATTTCTATCTATTTTGTAAATAAGTCTAAATCACAGAAAGTCATGTGTTTACTTTTAAATCACATGAAATTTATATAATTTTGGTTCAAACCACAATAGGGTGAAGCACAATTACCCCTTCAACCTTTTTATATAAGTAATAAACACTATATATATATATGTATATATAGATAATATGTATATGTATTATGTATGTCTCTGAATGCTTTGATTGATTTTGTACCCATGCCGTTATGAGTGGTAGATTGAGTAATGGCAGTCATCGACCATGGGCTTTGTGGGTTTAGAGAGAGTAGGGTAGGCAGTGGGGAATGGGGATTGCAGCGGTGTGCCATGGCTGGTTGAGGCGGGGAAAGAGGAAGAAAAATAAGGGAAATCTTTTTGAGGGTAGATATGTCTTTTTAGAGCTTCATTTTAGCTGGAATACTCTTTCAACCTGTCCAAGCAGCACGTGTACTCCACGCTCTGTTATTTTTAATAGATTTTGTCTATTTTGCACATCAATTCAAATAATGAAAGATTATGTATTTATTTTTAAATAATAAGAGAGTTATGTATTTTAGAGAGAAACTATAGTGAGGTAAAATGTAATTACTTTTTTATTTTATTTTAAAAATATTCACACTTTTATAAAGGTTGTTGAGTTTAACAATTATATAATCAAGAAGAGTAATGTTGTACAACTAAAAAATCATATAGATTACAAAATAACATGGTTGGACGAGAATTTTTCACTTTAAGAACAAAACACAATTGAATGAATTTTAATTACAAAAATATTATTGTCACATTAGTCTGACAGATTTTTTAGGTATAAATTTTAGGGATGAATAATATTTTTTAGTGAAGAAAAGTCACCCCTACCTTAGGGTCACTCCAGGATTTTTTGCAAGATAATGAATCGGTTTGTGTGAGACAAGACGATTGTATATGCTTAAAAATTAATCAAGATGTGCGTAAGTTGATCCGAACGCTTAGAAAAAAAAAAAAAGTCACCCCTACCGCTGAAACCATAACAACTGCGGCCAAATTATGGGTACAATCGCATTAAGTTGTTATACATTTTTTTGACTATAGCCTGAACAATCAAGAAAATTGGAAAGTTTGATGAGCCGTTCTGCTTGATGATTAGCCAGCTTTAGCTCTTTTCTACTTTTCTCTAAGGTCATGCCAATCAATAGATTCCCTTCCTCAACATCCTGCAACAACTCTCGTCATTCCAAACCCAGGTGTGCAATGCGAGCTTTGGTTGCTCATTTGTTTGCCCAGCGCAGTATCTCCCAATCCAATCCACCGGAGAACAATCAAAACGCTGCAACCACTGCCGCCTCCACCACCAATACCATGGATGACCACGGTGGAGCTCTTGCGCACCCTAACATGATTCGTCAAGACCTCCTTTTCATCAAAAAGGCCTTGCAAAGGCCAAGGAGCACATAGCTTATGTGGACGAGCAAATCAACAAGGCCTCTAAGAAATTTAAGGCGCTCGAAACAGGAGAGAGTGAGGCAGAGGTTGAAGAACTCAGAAAAAAGGTCAGGAAGTTGCAATCCCATATTGTTTCGAACTTTAAAATTCGTTCTGCTGATCAACCCACATCAGAATACTGGGTCTCACGATGAATCCTGGAACAGCAGCAACCAATTAGGCGATGGATTAATGCACAAGTTGTACGGGGACCCAAGATTTGAGGAAACTGCATTTGAACGCATCAAGGTATCTTTCCTTGGCCTCCCCTTCAAATTAAAACTTTGTTGGCTGTGTTTCTTGAATTTCCCAGAAAAGACTATTATAAAGAAAAAGTGTATGATTTACTGATGGATTGGAGTGGGAATTCTGCCTCCCTCAGTAACGCAGGAGAGGACAGCACAGGATTTTGGCAATACGTTCTTGGATGAGCTTATTGCCAAGGGCTTTGTTGATGTATATATGTGTATTTGTGCTAGGAGTAGTTTAGTCTTTCCGGTATTGTGGGTAGTATAGTTGTTTTTCTTTTTTTTAAGGGCAATACTCTAACCTAGCCTATATAATGTCGTTTCTATTCATTGTAGATGTACAATCTTTATATATACAAGTTAATATTTTTTCTTTCACTTTCTCTCTCTTTCTCTTTCTTCACTTTCAATAGTATATATATCTATATATATATGTCATCATCATTCTAACATGGTATCAGAGCCATGGTTTAGTGTCTCTGAGCTTCTCCTTTTCCTGCATCTGTTCCACTGATTTCTATTTATTTTCTGTCCAATTTTGATATGTTTTCTGCTATTGCCAAATACTAAAAGTTTTCAAAATTAGATTTTAAAACCATCATTCGATTCCTCTCAGAATTCTCTTTCCAGATTCACAAAAATCGAACCCAAAAGCCTTGGCATGCGCCCCCACGCTCCGGTCAAAGTTTGGCACATAAGATTCACTCTTAGAAGGCTTCCACGCGCTCACACGCTCGCAAGGTGCATCGGTCAACGCCTCACACGCCTCCACGCGCACTTTGTGACGTCACTCTGCTGCGTCATCCTACTGACGTCAACCGCTAGCACCCACATCTGCCACTTTACCTGCCACGTCATACGCTACCTCAGCTGCCACGTCGGCTGACACGTCACCACTAGGACCCATGTCAATTGCCGTGTCAGCTTCTAGTTCACCCGGGCTCATTTGAACCGGTTCAAGTTTGTCTTTTGGGTTATTTGCACGGTTCATCTATTTTTTGGCCACTTTTGGTCTAGGTTAGACCCGTTCCTAGCTAATTTGGGCCTTCTGGATTTATTTTTGACCTCAATTTTGCCGAATTTTGTACTGGATTTACTGTTTTGGTCATATTAATCACTTTTTTGGCCGGTTCACTACTCTTCTTGTCTATTTTGGTTTGGTTCACAGTGGTCCATGGGTAATTTGGGCCTTCTGACTCTGTTTCTGCACTTAGTTTTGGCTATTTCAACTTTGTTACTACTATAGTTGCTATTTTTTGCACTCTTTTCTACTATTTGAATTGTTTCTGCTTCTGGCTGTTCATTATAGATCAATTTGAGGTTTCCAGACCTATTGTTGTTACTTTGGAGGGTCCCAATTATATACTATGGTCTCAGGCGATGTCTACTTTCCTCAAGGGAAGGAAACTTTGGCGTTATGTTACTAGAGATATTAAGTCACCGGTTAAGAGTGCTACTAAAACAACTGCTGAGTACATTGAGTGTCTTGAGGAGTGGGATAGCAAGAATCATCAGATTATCACGTGGTTTCACAATACTTCTATTCCCTCTATTAGCCTACAGTTTGGGAGATTTGATACTGCTCATGCTATCTGAGATTTTCTGGCTACCAGATATACTACGGCTGATCTGGCTTATTAGTATCAGCTTTTGACTTCTCTATGTATACTAAGACAGGACCCTGGACAGTCTATCAGTGCCTTCTTACCTTGGATTTATTCTATATGGGACCAGTTGACTCCGTCCGAGCCTCAGTGGGTCAGTGTTGTTGATGCTGCTTTGTTTGCCACCTATCGCGATCAGCAGAGTTTGATTCTGTTTCTTATGAGCCTCTCTGATGTATATGAACCGGTTCGCGCTTCTCTTCTTCATCATATTCCTCTTCCTACACTTAAGCAGGCTATCTCTGAGCTCTTGTCTGAGGAGACCCGCCTTGGCCTTGTTTCAACTTCTCGTGTGGACATTGCTCTTACTGCTCCTAGTTCCTGAGCTCGTGGCTCCTCTGGTGGTTCTTGAGGTTCTTCAACCTCTGGTGGTCAGTCATCTGGTTCAGTTTCTCGATATGATGCATGTACTTTCTGTCATGCTATTAATCATTGCTTGCTTACCTGTCCTGTTCAGGTTTGCAAGCATTGTCACTAGTGAGGTCCTGGCCATTATCGGTCTGACTGTCCCAAAAACCTTACCCGCCGAGATACTCTTTCTCATTCCACTGCTGCTACTGTTGAGGCTTCCTCTACTACTTCTGCCTCTCTTACGGTGATCGATGTCAGTGAGCTTCCTGCCCTCGTTCAGCAGATTATGTCTGCTTCTGGTAATCCCTTTATTACCTTGTCTGCCCCTTCAAGTATATCCTCATGGTACTTTGACTCTGGATATAGTAATCACATGACTTATAATTTATATGTCTTTTCTTCTAAATCCTCTGAGTCTTCATTTCCTGTTATCTATACTGTTGATGGCTCTTTTATGACTGTTGATCATGTTAGACATGTCTCCACCTCTATTTTGTCTCTTCCCCATACTTATTATATTCCTAACCTCGCTCTTAATTTTGTTTCGGTTGGCCAACTATGTGATCTTGGTCTTACTGTTTTTTTCTCCTCTGCTGGTTGTGTTGTGTAGGATCTGCAGACGGGTCAGACTCTTGGGATAGGCCATTGATATATTATGGACCTCGGTAGCCCCTTCTGGTTTGAGAGATATGACTTTTCAATTTTTCAGCTCTGCGCGCTTCAACAGCTTATACCACACCTTCAACAGCTTGTACTCTAACATCTTTCTCTTAAAACCTTTGCCTGAATTGTATTCGAAGTCATCTAATTTAAGCTCAAAACCTATAAAAATCAAAATAAACTTAATTAATGATAAAATCTAACTAAAAAGGAATATAACATCCTAAACTAAGGCTAACAAAGCACAAATTAAGATATTATAATTGCACTTTTGGAGCGCAATCATATTCCCCACTAGCTTTTTGCTAGCCTTTAGAAAAATACTAAATACAAAAAAAGATAATCTTTACTTTCGTAGGAGTCACGGATACATTTAGCATATGCATTAAGTATTTAAACCCTTAGGTTACCTCTACTGAACGAGTGGTGTCTCATGAGGGCTTGTAGTGATGATACTCATAAACATTAATTAAAATCATATCTTTCTTCAATTAAGCCACATATATGAATGCTACAATCCTATCAATTAATGTGAAAGAGTTAGAAACTTTTAACAATAAATTCAAACACTTCAATTTAGCTTTAAAATAGTTTCAAACACTATTACACATACCACAAGCATTCCAATTATGCAAAAAAACTCATAGTGTGTGAATGAATATCCAACACATATATGGAATCTAGTATCTAAGTGTACACAACCCCAATTCTCTTGGAGGTAAGCTTTGACTCAAATCTCACAAGTATTACACTCAACAAGTAAAACAATCAAGAGCAAGGTGTAAATACCACTATACGATATATGAGTTTATTGCGCCCCGCTTTTTCCTACCTTAGCCAGGTTTCCGCGACCTAGAGGGAAAGAGAAGAATGGTGCTCTGTCATGTTAGAACTCACCCTTCTAAGAGGACGAGTGTGACGGGGTTTGAACTTGAAATTGACTTGACTAAGGGCTTTTAAAAAAGGTTTGGTGTCGCCACCTAACCTTGATAAAGGTGTATTAGGTCAGCTGAAGTTAAATAAAGCCTGAGGACTAAATTTAGGATTTTTGAAAAGGTTTTGAAAAACTTCCTAAAGAGAGGATTTTTGAGAAACAGGTTGGTTGGCAATCTTTGAAAAATATTTAAGCCCTTTTAGAAAATGACTCCATTTTAGTCTTTGAAAACAGTGATTCTAGGTTCGGAGGTTGGTTACGTGTAGGGAAGATGATTGAAGACTACCACCTTATCTTGCCCTTGCGGTACCTACATGTCTATTTACCCTAGGTTTCACTCACTTGAATCTCCGGTTCCTAAATGTTCATCTATATCCACTTTAAAAAGATTTTAGAAAAAAGGGTTGTCATCACTTTTGGGATGATTGAATACATGATGCAAGTTGAAAAGAATTTGAAAAAGAATTGGGGTTGGATTTTGAAAAAGAGTTATGACTGCACCTATGAAGGTTGCCTACATATCTCGTTTTGACGAGAATCAAGTCAGTCGTAGTTCGGACTCAAGGTTCGATTGAAAATAGGCACATTGGGGCCTATGAAAAGTTTTGAAAACACATTGGGGTATTGTTTTGAAAAAGAGAACTTAAGAGCTTTTGAGTTGAAATTTGAAAATAACTCGAGAGAGTTTTGATTTTGAAATTAAGTGTTGGAGTGCTATTGAAATAGAACTTGAAGATTTTGAAAAGTGCTTTTTGAAATAGGACTTTTAGAGAGTGTGATTTGGGGAGTTATAAAAGCTCTTATGAACTTGTCTTGAAAATATATTTGAAAATGGCTTTTATGTACCTTATGAAAGATATGTTGATGTTTTATTGCCCTTGAGAGATTAGTTAATTAGAAACTAAACTCCTTTAAGGCTATGAGTTTTGGAAAATATTTTTAGAAAAAAGGGGCTGCAAACTTTCCTTATGGTTTGAATATCTCAACTTACCTTGAGCAACCCTAACTATAGAAAGGTTCAGGATTGCGTCGAGAGGGTGATTTCTAAAAATAGTTTTTGAAAAAGATTTTGAAAGAATGTTGAGGGTTTAGGAACCCTAAAGTGAACCATGTAGGTCTCACTTGATGTGTCACTTTCCTCAGACAACCCTAACCATGAAAGGATTAGGATCATATTTGGGTTGTGAGTTTTCGAAATTATTTTTGAAAATAGTTTTAAAAAAATGGTAAGTGTCTAGACATTTTTGCATTGAGATAAGTTTGAAAGAGCTTTTTAAAATGTTTGTGGATTGGAATTGGAGTTTGAAAAATGGTCTTAGAGTTGCAATCTTGAAACCCCCCAACCTAGGTTGTGCAAACCAGGGTTAAGGCAATCCAAGGTTAGGTTGACCTAGGGTTCGACTAACTAAGGTTTGGTTAACTAGGGTGAAGATACCCTAGGTGTAGAGGTGACTTGGGATGCATGCAGTTGAGGGCTTAGGAAGGGTGTCTTGATGTAAAGGACTCGATTTAATGTTGTATGGAAAGATATGAGTTTTAGTTAAAAAAAATTGAAAGTTTCATTTTTGGAAAGTTTAAAAAAGAAAAGTTTCGATTTAGAAAAGTTTTGATTTAGGAAAGTTGCAAAAAATAAAAGCTTCATTTTAGGAAAGTTTCAATTTAGTAAAGTTTTGATTTAGGAAAGTTGCGAAAAATAAAAGCTTCATTTTTTGAAAGTTTCAATTTAGGAAAGTTTTGAAAAAGAAAACCTTATTGAGAAAAGAAAGGTTTGACTTTGGAAAGATTTAAATTATTTTCAAAAATAGATTGATTTGATTTTGTTTTCAAAAATAGACGATTAGATTTTTTTTGAAAAAATAGAGAGATTTGATTTGTTTTCAAAATGGAAAGATTTGATTGGGATTGAAAAAGAAAAGATTTGTTTTGGAAAAGGAAAGATTGGATTTGGAAATCCTATCATTTTATGGGCCAATCTTTTGTATGAAAACTTATGATTTTATGTAGGATTTTTGGTTTGAAAAAGCTATGATTTCATGAAGCGCTATTTTGAAAACAACTCAAATGAGTTATGCAATTTTGTAAGACAATGATGCAACAAAACTTTGAAAACCATTATGATGCAATAAATGCAAAGATGCAAAAGTGAGGGTTAGAGAACCAAACTAGGGTTTCCTAAAGCAATGAACTCCTAAGACTTCAAGAAAATAACTTTTGGACCAATTTTCGAGAAGAAGCCTTTAAACATGGAGTTTAAGGGGGTTTTGAAAGTCAAAGTTTGAAAAAGAAGTTTTAGGGTTTTGAAATCCTAATATGACCTTTGAAGGCCTTTTTTTAATATGCCACTTTCCTAAAGCGACCCTAACTATGAAAATGCTAGAATCACTTTAGGATTGTGATTTTGAAAGCAAGCTAGGGTTTCAAACCCTAATATGAACCTTGGTGGTCACATTGAATATTTCACTTTCTTAGAGAACCCTAACCATGGGAAGGTTAGAATCACCCTAGAATTGTGAGTTTGAAAATAATGACAATTATAACGAATGCATGAACATAACAAGTTTAACAATGCAAAAGGTCGTGAACATACAAGGCTAGAGGTTTCATCACATTGCAAGGGGCCTAAGGGCCATAACATGATTGGTTAGGCTAAAGGAAAGTCTGTGACACGATTGCCTTTTTAGAGCTTTCCCTAGGCATGGACTAAAGGTCCTCTTGTTCTAAGCATGCAAGAAGAGGGGGTTGGAGATGAGAGTTAAAATAGAGAATAGTCTCTAGGAGAAAGAAGAGAAATGTGGGGGATTGCTTAAACTTTAAAGAGAAACCCCACCTTCCTTTTACTTCTTTTTTGACCTTCAACGACGACTTTACCTGGGACTTGAGAGGCCTTTAAGAGCTTCAAAGGGGCTAGAAGTGGCCTTCAATTGAGCTTGGAGGCTAGGGTTAGAAGTGTATAGGCTAGGCTTTGAGTGTATGCAACTAGAGGGCTAGAGCCTTGGAGAGAACTAGGGTTTTTAAAGGATTTTGAGGGTTACAGAGAGTTTGACAGAGTTTCTTTTCAATTTTTTTAGACCTAAAATACGTAGGGGTGGCCTGTAATTATAGGCAAAAGTTGGGGAGGTGGTACCACGAGAAGTGGTGCCTACCCAATTTTTGGCTAACAGTGGTGCTAGGCCAATTTTTGGCTTGGTGCCACTAACAGTGGCGCCACCTAGTATGAAAGTGATATTCGAAATTTGATTCAACCTTGGGCTAGAAGACAAAGATCTGGGCACCACTCCTCGCACCTCCCTGTCATTTTTTGGTCTGGCTCCACTGTAAGTGGCTCCGGTTTGATCTGGAAAGTTATCGGGCTCCGGTTTGACCGACCCACTAGGGGCAAATCGGTCATTTGAATCGAGAAATATCGAAATTGGTTCGGAGTTGACCATGATACGATTCAAAGGTCGTGAACACTATTAGGAGTGTCCTAGAGGGCTGCTAGTTTGATACTCAGGGCCAGCATGGTTGAACAAGATGACTGACCCGCTAGGGGCAAAATGATCATTTTGATTGGAAAACGCCAGAACAGGTCCATAATTGACTAAAATGAGATTTGGAGAGTGGGGATACTCATGGTAGCAACCCAAGGACTTACCGGTTTGATACCCAAAGCCAGTGTAACTGATGAGGGCGATCAGGCGCCCGGGGGTGAAATGGTCATTTTGACAGGGGATGACTGGAACGGGTCCAGAATTGGTTCGAATAGAATTTTTAGCATTCTGGATTATTGGGGACAATCTTGGAAGGGGTGGACTTATCACTCTGAGGACTTACGTATCCTCTCAAAGAACGTATCGGATTGAATTGGACTGGAATGATGCCTCAGGGGCATTTTGGTTATTTGACTTCAAGTGGGCCCTGACAGGACCGGGAATTGACCAATTGATTGGACTGGAGTTTGGAAGGTCGAGATTAGGTTTGAATGTGTTGTAGTATTTGAAAAGTGCGTCCAATTGGATCAAAAGATTGCCGAGCGGGCAAAAATGGGGTGCTTACAGAATTGAAGTAATGATATGCAAAGCAAAATATCTCACATATACTTATCATAATGAAAAACCATATTCAACAACATTAAAGAACTTAGCATAGTCTCATGCAAAGAACGCTATCACCAAGAAAACAATTTAGTTATCATATCAATCATCCCACTTTATTCACTTCCAGATACGAATCACAATTATTGTAAACTCAAATAGGACTTTCTTTTGGTTGTAACTTTGGCCAAGAGGTATATGGTAGGAAAAGAAAGTATAAATGTTTCAAAACATGTGTAATCAAGGCATGTAGTGATCAATAAAAATACACTTTCAATTCCTCAATTTCCATTGATGTTTTCTCTTTTTTTTTTTTTTTTGTTTCCTTTTTCTTTTTCTTCTTTTCATTTTTTTTCAAGCGTCTAACCTCTTTATTTCTATTTTTTCTTCCCTCTTCCCTTTTTTTCTTTTTTCCATCACATCACAAACATATCTCCCTTTTTTCAATTCAACTCTCATAAGTGAAGATACTTGTGTTTTCATATAAGGAAAATACTTTAATAGTGGTGTATTAAACAAAGATCACCTCAAACATAGGTTTAAGAATGGTTCTAAGGGAATAATATCAACAAGAAAATTTGTGGCTCAAAATGAAAAAGATGGCCTAGAATCATCTCTTTGATTCACGTGATTCTTTTACTTCCATGAACTCAAGGGAATCAAAATTATAACAATTACTTCATAATCTTAGCAATAACCAAAAAAAACATAATGAAACTTTTCATCAAAACAACGCTGAATGACAATCTTCAGAAATAATAAATGTATTTAACCCTCCAAAGAATAGAATGGCTTTAAACCTCACAAGGGTCAAAATTCTCCACTAAAGTTGTCAATAATTCAAATCATATACACTCGTCAGCTAAACTTCATATATACATGGTTATTGTAAATGTGCAAAGATGAGTTTTAAAAAATCTTGGAACATTTTAGTAACTACTTCTTAACAAATTAAAGCATCCAAATCTCATGCTAAGAATCTCTTCCTTCTAAGCAATGAATAATTAGAACATTCATCCAAAGAAATTCAAGGAATGAAATTAATTTATTTTTAAAAAATTTCTAATTTTTATGTTCTTTTTCAAAAATTTTCAATTTTCCAAAACAAAAAAACTAACCTAAGGCCTTACACCCCCCAACTTAAATAAAACATTGTCCTCAATGTGTCAAATATAATAATAAAGCACAAGAAAGTAAGGTGTAAAAGTTATCCTAAAAGAAGAAAAATCCTCAAAAATCGAGAAACCTGCAAAAACTAGTTAAAAAATCAAAAAGAAAAAGCTAATACTATACAAATAGCATTCCTTCATGTACACTAATAGACAAAAACACAGTTGAGTAGAGATCACCCCACACCACTTCGTGGGTGCTTGCTTATATGTAATTGCCTACCATTCACTATTAATAATGAATTCAACATCAATAAATATGCACATGTAAAAATACTATTAAACCCAAAATCATGCAAAACAATCATGCAAGTTTTGAAAGGATAAAAGAATAAAAAAAGTATCAAGCATGATAGTGATGGTAAGGTTCAATCTATGATAGAGAGCAGTATGGGATAGCAATACTTTATCACTATTTTTTAACATCTCAATTATCTCTCCCTCTCTCTCACTCTCCACTATTCATTCCTTCCTCACCTATCCTTTTAGGTACTACATCCTTTAGTTCAGACACGTGCCCTGTGGTTTTTTCCTTGGTTGATGGGGTTTCAATGCTAAAATTCATTGTGCCTTGTCTTTTTACTTTATTGCTTTAGAATTTCATATAGGATTGACGTATCTAGATAATTGACCTGTTCTTATAGTTGGATCTTTAGATTAATTAATCAACTATAGCCAAATTCACGCCCTCAGGCTTTCTTAATTGGTATTAGAGCGGGTTCACTATATTTTTAAAAACAACTATTTTAGAAATCCTTGGAGTGAGATCCTAAATAATTGCCGAAGTCATGGATTTGTAGAAAGATGAATATTTTGATATTCAAAAGCACTATGATAGTATGTGTGGAAAGGCTTTTTTTTTTTGCTTGTTTGAAGTTAAACAAAATTTAGCTTACGATCTAAAAATTGTTGAAAAAGAAAAAAGACTCTCAAGAATGATAATGATGAACCACGGGAAAAGTTTTCTCAATTAATTGAAGTTAATAAAAAATTAATCTCCAAACTGAAAAATTCTAAAAAAGAAAAAATTGATTTTAAAATTCAGTTTGATGAAAGTCATGGTTTGATTACTCAATTAAAGAAATTTGATGAAAGTCAAAACCTGATTAATCAATTTGAGACTGACAAGACTATTCTGAATGAAAAATTAATTACAACTGAAAAGGGATTAATTGAAGTACTTGAAAAGAACAAGATTCTTGAGAAAGAACTAGAAATTGGTAAGTCCAATTTATCTTGTGCAAAGGAATCTTTTGAGTCTTTTAGTATATGCTCTAAAAAGATTGATCACATCTAGAGCATTCAAAAATCAGTTGGAGATAAAGATAAGATCGGATTTTATGGAACTACATCAAGCAAAATATCAAAATTCGTGCCTCATGTTAATCTTTCAACTTCAAAGACATACTAGGTTAAATCAAAACCTTCAAAAACTCAAAAATAGGTAAAAACAACCAGGTATGTTACAAATTCTCGAATTTCAAAGTTCGGCCACATTCGAACGGACGTACAATGCGTTCAAACGATTGGCATTCAAACAACCAACTCTGGCATTCGAATGACAAGCGTTTGAGAAATCAATATTAGCAATCAAACGCATGGCAGTTTGAGGCACAAAGAACTACACGTTTTAATTTTGTTCATGTATGCCATCACTGTGGTGTTGTAGGACATATCAGGCCTAGGTACAATTAGTTACAAAATTAAAAAAAAAATCATCTCATTATATGCAACCTAGAATGCCTGATGATGCACTACAAATACAAATCAATGATCTGAACATCCAAGTAAGTCAACTCACACAAGTAATTTCAAAAACAAAAAATTCTAAATCAGTCTGGGTTAGAAAATCTGATTTAAGGGCCCTGAATACCTTTAAAAATTCTATAGGGTTAATCTTTTTTATTAGAGTCCTGATTCTGACATAGCCTGGGAAGTTATTTAATTCTTATTATTTTTTTCTAGTGTTATGATCATAATGGTTAAATTTAAGGATTACTTCACTTGCGGTTTCATGAGGTTATTTAATTGTGTTTTTATAGATAGACAAGTACACAAGTGACTTCTTTGAGCATAATTTTGAATTTGTTTGAGTCATTTGATTGTATTTATTATTTTGTATTTTGTCACGAAATTGCCAAAGGGGGAGATTGTTAGGTTTTTTTTAGTGTTGGCATATTCCTTAGACAAATGCACTTAAATTGTAATTGTGTTTTGAGTTGTTTTGGGGTAATTTAAAATAAGAATCAAGTGGATGTTGTCAGAGTACAATCTACTGAAGGTGTGGTACAAGCTGTTGAAACACGTAAAGTTAAAATTTTGAAAGGGCATATCTTTTAAATCAGAAGTGCTACTGAGGTCCATAATATATTGATCTCATATAATTTTTTGAGATCTACGCACTTGTCATTGGAGGGCATTGAAACGGGGTTCCTAGGCATTCAAACGGTCGGGCGTTCGAACACCAAAGAGTTCGAACAGTAGGCAGAGTTTTGGGAAAAATCGATTTTCTACTCCATGCCAACTTAGGGATCCTTTCCTTCTTCAACATACACTTCGTCCAAGGCTCTGTAAACACTCCAAAATTCTATATAAAGGCTATGAAGGCTTCATAATTGATAAGCATATAATAAAGAGAGATCATCTATCTATTCAAAGAGTTTTATTGTGCTTCCCAGATATTGGAGTGTTTGTTTTGGTCAACAAAAGCTCTTCACACATATCGTCTTTGGCAGATTTCAAAGGTTTCATGTCGAGACCAGGGGAGAACGGTGAATTGTGGGTGTCTAGCGAGCAAGTTTGAAACTTCTACTATAGTTGTGGATCAATGGGTTGGGTTATAAGTTTATTCTTGTAACTGTTCAATGTTATAGTGCTAAGTACGTTAGTGGCTATGTGTAGCCCCGTGATTTTTTCTATGGTTGATAGGGTTTTCATTCTAAAATCATGTGTGCATTGTCTTTTTACTTTATTGCTTTAGAATTGTATATAGGATTGACGTATCTAGATAATTGACATATTTATAGTTGAATTTTTAAGTTAATTAATTAACTATAGGCAAATTTACGCCCCTAGTCTTTCTCATAAACATGTTTTGGACTTTAATCAAACTCATTTCAATTGGTGTGTACGAGAAAATGTAAATTTAGCTATGAAAACCGTGACATGGACACACAAGTCAAGAGTTTCACACTTGATATGCATATTAGACTTCTATACAATACTCTGAAACACAATTCAATCATATCAAGTCAAACTAGAAGTCAAAACTGAAGTCAACAACTGTTTATATCGAAAGCTTATTAAGCGTGGACAATTTTCGGTATGACCCGCAAAACATCAATTCTCGAACAATTAGACTGAAGATTGAAAGAATTCATGGCAAAGAAAAAAATTTATTCAGAAAAAGTATTAACAAAAGACGAATGTAATGCTTGTCCAAGAATAAGACGTTTGATAACCTAAGCCTTGCCTTGAATTGCTCATGGATCTTACATAAAGAAGAAACTATTACATGCTTGTCGACGGATGTGTGGGACACTACTAACCATATATTAGGAAGCTCAGTGGGTGTAATTTTTCCTTTCTGCCAGACACCAGATAAAAAAAATGTCTTAAATATGAAAGAGCAGGATTAAACTGATGGAGCTTAGACAGCGAGATAATAGTAGAGAGGAATCAATCACCATAATGAGATCCTGATTGCATTGCAGAGTGTCCAATTGTTGATGTGTGATATAGAGGCATCAACCACCATTAATTGCTAATGAGTTCCAACCACAAAGAATAAAGAGTTAAAAAGGGCTAATTACCAAATTATTGATGGGTTGATCCAAAGGGGAAAACAATGACTTACTAAAGATCCACTTAGAACTCTAATTTTTGGTAAGAAAAGAAAAATATGAAGGGAAAGTAAACAAAAATAAAGAGTACTTTTGTTCAATTTTTTTTTACGTTTTAATTTTTTTTTTGTTTTTTTCATAAAAAATTCAAGTTCCAAATGAAGCGTAAAAGTATCTATTTCATATTATTTTGCTTGCCTCATTGGTGGGTGAGCAGCCATTGAAGTTCTTGATCAAAAGCTTCATTTTGAGCTACCTTTAGAAGATATCAACAACCGTTTACATCAGAAGCTTATCAAGTGTGGACAATTTTCAGTATGACGCGCAAAACATCAATTCTTGAACAATTTGACTGAACATGGAAAGAATTAATGGCAAAGAAAAAAAAATTATCAGAAAAAGTATTATCAAAAGACGAATGTAATGGTTGTTCAAGAATAAGACGTTCGATAATCTAAGCCTTGCCTTGAATTGCTCATGGATCTAACATATCGCGCGGTGCCTCCAAGAATCTGGAAATGGAAAGAAAACGGAAAGAAAGCTTATAAAATGGTCCAAAGGCAAGCCAGGAGAAATCATCTTTCCTTTTACACTTCCTTTGGAACTCAGACTTTTGGTTAAAAAAAAAAAAAAAGAAAAATGTGATGAAAAAACAAACAAAAATAGTATTTATTTTTTGTCCACTTTTCTTTCATATTTTTATTTTCTTACCAAAAATTCAAATTTTAAGTGGAACATTAAAGAAAGCTTATAAAATGATCCAATACAATTGAAATTTGTCAGATCAGTGCATAACACAGGATGTTATATTTTTCTAGAGCAACAGAGATGAAAGGTGATCCAACCATCTTTCCTTTTAAAGGGGAATTGGATTAAACAACAATGCCTGAATACAAATCCTAGTTCCCGCCACTGACAAAGAGGAAGTCCAGCTGTGTACCGTTTGTAATTGAAGTATCATTATTAAGATGGAATATACTATAATATTGAGTCTGAATATATAAGCGTGGGGAGCTGTGTTTATGAGTTGTGGGTGTGTATAATCGAGGAGGGCTGGTCACGCGGCACTATGAATGGTGGGTGTGTATAATCGAGGAGGGCTTGTGGGTGTGAACATGCAACCTGCACGTGATAATCACTTGGATGACGAACCAATTCATGTGCAACAAGATATCCAGTAAAAAGGTAAAAACTAAAAAGTTCGACGAACTACTACGGAAAATGTGCATGCAGCACACGTGCTGGTCGGTGTGCTCACTGTGCTGCTCTGTAAAGTGAGCTTCTATTTAGGGTTTGATTTAAGTGGGGTAGGTGATAATTATAGGTTTGGTGTTAGTTCAATATAAAAAGCTTCAATAAGATATATTATGAACAACTTTATGGAATATGGCAATTGACAACCTGCCTGCCATGAAGTATTGGGTATAATTTGAGCTTACCACAGTTTGACCCAATCGCAACAGGCTACTTCTAGCTTGACTAATACAATAACAAAAAAAAGTCTAATTGATCTGTCCAATGTTCTAAAAAGCCTAATTGATCTGCCCAATGTTCTTTGTTATGATAAGTATTAATACCTTCCAACAAGTCTCTCTCCTTATTTAACCAAAGAAGCCTATTGATACCCGTACTGATGAACAACAAATCATTAAAAACTTAATAAACTGTATTACCATAATGGATTTCTTCTTAGCTCCACTCCTCCCCAGAGTGAGATATGCAAAAACAATTATGAGCACACATTACGATTTTGTTGGTTTCATTTAGAGGTTGTCTACTTGCGTTACATGTTTCCAACTTATTATTTTTTGGAAATTAAAAAAATGTATATTTATTTATTTTTATTATTCAAAATGAGTAGTACAAATAAACTTCCATGTACATTTCATGTGCGTGCATGTTTTGAGAACTACTTTATATATATATATATATATGTAATTTTATCTTTATTCGGTTTTAGTAAAAATTAAAAAAAAAAGCCCAAAAGTGTTTTTCTGTTTGTGCTTTCTTAATTTTTAAAAACAAAAATATGAAAACATAAAATGAAACATGAACCGGACGGGCAAAGCACAACAAATACGAATAACCTTGCTCCTTTAGTGATTCACGTCCAAACGTGCACTCAAGAGCAAGTGGCTGTATTGTAATTTTATTGATTAAGTCCACATCGTCGTTTCCAATGGAATTTGTACAAATCTAGCAATCAATACAAAGCATAGTATTAGGAAAATATTGAACCAAAATTGCTAAAAACAGGTAGAGAATTAAATCTATGGTAACCAAAAATAGACCAAAAATCTTTTGGGTGTTGTTATCTAACCTATAGGCAATTTACGCAAAATTAACTATCAACTAATCAATTATCCAATAGAAATGCTAGCAATTAATCACTAGGCTAAAGAATTAACGGCAAAACAATTAAACCTAATTAACTCTTACAAGTTGCATTTCATATTGATTACTTGGAGAATTAAATGAGTTTTAAGACGGATGTGGATACAATTGATCCAATCTACCCATTCTCACATGGAATTGAAGAGAAAGTGTTTGGATAACTCAAATCAAAGATCTCTCCATGGATCCTTAATTTGGGGAATTTGGACTTAAAAACCTTGGATTCTCTTCCAATTAGAGTATGATTTGAAATTCCTCTGAGATCCTTTAAAGCAAATCAAAAGTTTATCAAACTATGATTATGAATCTAAAATTTCTGGAGAAGTCAACCTCAATTGAGTAGAGAAGAAGAAATCTAAAGATATTTAATAGAATTAAAGTACTCCCCTTCAATCTCCATGCAATCCTTGGTAGATCATCACAATTGCATCGACATGAAGAGTTTAGCTAGAGAATTCCATCATAGAAAGTATGTTGAAGTATTGAGAAGACATAAGAAGTAATAGATCTAAGCTTGTGTATATAAAATCTAATGATTGGTTACAAGGAAAGAGAAAGAAAATATAAGAACAACTAAGAAAATCTCCTCTCTCTCTCTCTCTCTCTCTCTCTCTCTCTCCCCCTACAAATGCACTCTCCTATCTACTACATCTATATACTCTAAGTACAAGGTGTTCAGACCCCTTCAAAATTTGGCCAAATTAGCTTTATAGGTAAAAGAATAGAACAGGGGCTTCGGCAAGCGTGCGCACAGATGAGCCCACCATGTGCACGGTTGAGATGCGTGTGAACGGATGAGCCCACCGTGTGCACGGTTGAGATGCGTGTGCATGGGTATCCTATAGATGCCCTTACACTAGATGACCCTTTCTGAAGTTTACTCATCTTGTGCAGGCATGCACATTGCAGGAAATACTGTGCACACGGGTTAACCAACCCGTGCGCACAGTCCAATGACAGTTTTGCCCTTCAAGTGCCTTTCCCCTTTTAAGCTCGAATATTGAAAATCAAATAATTAAACATTGTTAGAGACGTTGTTAGTTTAAAATAATAATATATGTAATCTAATTGGACTAACTAAAGCTATTTAGGGACTAAGGATTACACTTTTGGAGTGCAATCACCACCCCCAACCTATCTTTTGCTAGTCCTTAGCAAATACAAATAAATAAAAGATAATCTCCACTTTCGTAAGAGTCACGAATGCATTTAGCTTATGCATTAAGCCTTTGAACTCTAGATTACCTCTAGTAGACAAGTGGTGTCTTGCGAGAGTTTCCAGTGATGATACCGACAAACATCCATTTGTGGATTGCAATTAGAGATAATAATAAAGAAAAATATGCATGATTCTGCTCAACAAAACATTAGACATCACTCCTATCCCTTAACACATGCAAGAATAAGCCATCATTCATATAAATGAGAGGTTCAAGTGTGTGGGGGAAAAATCATGCTATGTAATTCAACTGAAACATATCCATGCAATCTCCAACCTTTAAATCTTTGATTCAAAACTCACTGAACATACACTCACAATCATAGACCCACATGGTTCTCACAATGGCATATTCAACAAAAGAGTAAATGTAACAGAATCGCAAAAGAACATACTAAATATAAAATCCGGGAAGATATAAGTGTATCAACTTATCATAGTTTCATGATAGGACATTCATAGTTAAGCATTGATTCAAAGATGTTGACAAGTGATGAATCATATTCTAATAAAATTTCTTATTAAGCGCACTAGGATCAACTAGGCCGTTTTTGAGGTGTAAAGAGTGGGGTGAAGAGGTAGGAAGTAAAGGTAAAGAGGGATACACATAGGTCATATCATATGAAATCAAGGCATGAAATGATGAATAAACAACAACTCCACTCTTCTTTTTTTGAGTTCAAAAAACTTTCCTCTATCCCTTTCTCTTTTCTTAAAAAAAAAAAAAATTTTAATTTTTTTGAACTTTGTAACACCCTTTTTGTTCTTTCTTTCTTCTCTTTCTTTTGTTACCAACCATTCGATACTTCCTCTTTTGTATTCAATATTTTCACCTTCACAATATGCTCCTTTTCTTTTGAACTCTCCAACCAATCTCCTTCTTTGCGTTACTTTCTTTTTCAATGCCCTAATACAACACACTCTTTTTTTTTCCCTTCTTCGAAGATGTCACTTTGCAAGAAATGAGAGAGATGAAGTATTATATCGCATTTGTAACAACATGGGAATAAAGGTGACAAATGAAGTAAGAAAGAACATATGGCTCATTCAAAGGGAAAGTCATGGCTATCAAAAAGACAAGGGCCTAGAATCATATCCTAAAGTACAAAACCATAACATTCCCTAAGGTATAAGTGTTAACATCGAAATCAATACTCAATTCATAAATCAAATGCAAGCATAATGAAGCTATTGGAGAATATGAGAGTGAAGAATTAATCCTTGAGTAAATGTAATTACTCCAAAAAATGATAAGTGCTCTAAAGCTTACAAGGTAATAATCTCCACTAATGTAAGGATAAAAATGCAAACGATCATACAAATAATGTTATAATGCATGATTGTGCATGATGATGTAATCCCCTCTACTAATGCATAAATGAAACAATCCCACAATGTGTTAGGTGTAAATAATGAATCAACTTATATATGAGTAAAGATACATATATAAACTTATATCTTCTAACCTCACGTTTCACATTCACAAGTAGCGTTATGGTACCTCGGACGTAAAGAGTCAACACATCCACTTTGAATAGATAGGAATCAAAATGAGAAATATATATGGATAAATGTGCTAAAGCAATAAAAGGATGATACCAAGACCATACAATACCCAAACCTCTACCAAATAATACAAGTGGCCAAAAGATATAACTGACATATCACACCTATAACTGTATAATCAACACATAAGAGATAAGGGCAATAAAAAAAAAATATATACAATAAGGCTTAAAATGTTGTACATGGCATGAATAACAGAGTTTTAGATACATCAATATGTGCTACATATGGAAATATAAATGATATCTAAACCCTATCTCTACTACCACTGACTGAAGTCATATAAATCCTGATAAACGTGCCCACCCAAGGAGAAAGGTGCCTTAGAAGATCTGGCCAAGGTGGAAGGTCCTACAGTAGTCCCATCTCCTTACTGTCGTAGTTAAGCTAGAATACCAGCCAACATCTACCCCTAATGTGTCTGCTCAACTCTGATCTCCTCCTGAAATCTGGTATGTACGGGTTAGATAGTTGCAAATTGCTCAGTCTGGGCGATCTGAAGGGCTGCTAGCTATTTTCCAAAACTAGCCTGAGCCTATTGAAAAGATCCCATTATGCTCTGTAACTGCATAATAGCTGCAATCTGGTCCTAGATGTAAGCAATCTGCTGATCTAACATCTGGGATAATGCCTAAAGTGTGGGGCTTGCCTGTTGCTGGTTGACCTAGGACTGTTGCTAAGCTTGTGGCTAGGCCTGCTAGACTCATCTCTTTATTCCGGATAACTGGCCCATAACCCTGTTCTTCGAATATCCCTCAATAGGTGTAAGGGCCTTTGCGAGATGGCTATCGATAGGGATCATAACCTCGACTTGATGAATCATCTCAGTCAGAAAACTACCAAACAAAATGCACCCCTAAGGGTTGGTTGAGACGACCACATAATAGAATGCCCAGAAAAAATAATGAGGGAGGTCAATGAACCTACCTGTGCCTATAGCATACATTAGCTGGTCTCTCCGCCTACCACACTTTGGAGTTCGACATAAAGGGAGGATCCAGGAACATGTGAAAACAAATGAGGGTCTATACCTAGGGGTTAAGAGTTTCTTTGCAATCTACAAAGAAATCCACTGGACTCTAGAACTACACACCTCTGCCGCCATCACTACATAGTCAACCTCGCCTATATTCGGATAGTTGAGATCTACTCAACTATCCCGGGGAGCCTAAAGAACTTAGCAAACGTCGCAGGAGTAATCACTATGGACTTACCTCGAACCTATATGACAATCTACTCATCACCTATAGTGTCACAAGAATCTATGGCTGAGACGTTGGCCATCAGCTCAGCAATCAGCTCAAACCTATGCTGACCACTGTACTGGGCCAAACGTGACCACCCTCTTTAAGAAAATACCTCACTCTAGAAATATGGCTTGCCCTCAAAATGCTCGAGTATAATGGCACACTCCTAAGCAGCCCCTCTACGGGTAAAAACTCCCTGATATAAGTCCTGTGGGGCCCAACCCATAAATTTGGTCACATCAAAGCTAACGGGCCGCTTGTGAGACACCTTAGTCTGCAACCCCTGAGACATTTATAATATAAAAGAAAACAACAAGATAAAGAAAGGCTCGAAAGGGTATACCTCAAGTTGAAGTGGGACAGGACTTTAGATAACTAGAATCGTGGCTGAAAATTGGCAAGGCTCTGCTGCTTGGCTCGAGATTTCCCTCACCCTCTTTCTAAGTTAACTACTAAGTCAACTCGCTATGTGAAATCAGTTGACTCAGAAAGAACTCACAGTTTATATACAAAACAAGCCAACTGTCCGTACGGGCAGGCGCACTATAAGAAGGCTTGCTCAACCGTAGGCACGGTTAAGCGGTTGGTAAGAAAGCCTTTCCGAAACCGTGCCTACGGTCCAAAAACCCGTGCACACGGTTATAAACCATTCAAGATTCCCCAATCATGGCATGCCACATCACCACACACACGGTTAGAACCACTGTGCTTATAGTAAAAACCGTGCCTATAGTTCACAGAGCATTATAAGCACCCATTTTTGCCTGTCCAGCAATCTCTGGCCCAATTGGACTCACATTCAAACAGATATAGGCACATTCGAGCCTAAAATGGCTTCTTAAACTCTGTCTAGTCAATCAACTCCTTCATGGGCCCGTCGGGCACATTAGAGGCAAAATAATTAAAATGCCCTTGGGGCACTACTCGATCCAATTCCAGTTGGCACATCTTCTTAAAGACGATAAGTCCAGATTTCAACCTCAACTCCAGTTCCAGTTCCAGTCTAGACTAGTCAAACTCAATCTAGCATGTCTTTTAAGAAAGTTCATCACTTATATGGTAAGTCTATCCAGCGCAATACGTTTACCGAGAAAGCACAAAATCCCTTGGAACGGTAAGTCCCTTCAAACCTGTTGACCAGGACCGAACCCAAGTCCCTGAGATGGTAGAGTAGTTCACTTATGGCGCCTGCTAGCCCTCCAATGTAGAATCCCTGCTATCCAGAATGTCAATCGGGAAAATACCTAAGGCCTCGAGACGATAAGACCATCCAACAGTTTCTTGAGACCAAGTAGTCTCTAGAATAAACGCACACCGTTAGAATGATGAAAACACTAAAAAACATTACAATCATCAGAGTGATAGAAACACTCTCAAACAGGTCGACATTGGGAATTGCCAACAAAACCCTTATGTCATGGGACCGAACACGCCTTTTGGCCGTGACATGTTTATCAAAGAACGGGATACCTTTTGAAACCAACTAGTCACACACTGCCAGGGTGGTGGAAACACTCAAAACCTGGGTCAACACCAGTGCCTGCTAGCCCACTCCGGTGAAAAATAACCAAATTGCCCCTTGGGCCCTACCGGCATGCTTCTCGAGAAAGTACCTAAATCCTCAGAGTGATATATCCACCATTTCAAGATTGTCCCAAAGATAATCTAGAACGTTGAAGTGCCTTTCAGTCGCTTTCAGATCGATTTCGAGAGCACCTGGTGAAAATAATCATCTTGCCCTAGCATCCAATTGCCTCAGAGAACCGCACTGGCTTTAGGTACCAAACTGGTTATCTTCTGCGGATGCTTCTAATAGTATTCTCAACCTTCTAATACCTTTCCGGGCCATTCTAAGTCTTTTCCGGTAAGCTTGGTGCAAAATGACCATTATGCCCCTAGTAGGCCGATCGTCTTTTCCAACCACACTAGCTCTGGGTATCAAACCGAAAATCCCTCAGAACACTTTCTATATTGTTTCCAACCTTCAAGTCTTCTCACGGGCCACTTCGGGTCCATTCTGGTGTTTCCCCGGTTCAAATGATTGTTTTGCCCCTAGTGGACCGATCAACCTTTTCAACTATTCTGGCATTATTTCTCAAGCCAGTTACCTCTAATACACTCTTTCAAGGGTTCCTGTCCATCCCTGACCATCTGGATCATTCCTGAACTTTTCGGAGTCACTCCTAGTGAAGCTAGGCTAAAAATTGCATGGTAGTTACTAGGACAAGCACCCAAATCTTTTGTCTTGCGTCCCAAGGGTCAAAAGATACTTTTCTTGCCGCCTTAAAAGTTTCCCAAAGAAACTAGCACCATTACAAGCTAAAAAATGGCCTAGCGCCACTCCTAGTAGTGACAAGCTTAAAAACAAACTTGTGCCACTATAACAAGCGTCAGTTCCTGTTCTGTTTGTCCATAAATACAGACCAAGTGATGCATCTTCAAAGCTCTCAAGGTGAAGCAAGCAAAAAAATCAAAGAAAAAAGAAGACAAGGTAGGTTTTCGATTTAGTTTATACAATTTCCCCTTTCTCATAACCCACTTGGGTTCTCTTCTATTTTAACCCTTATCTTTTACTTCCTTTTTTTATATGCTTGAAACAAGGGACTTCCCGGTTCATGCCTAGGAAGACTTGTTGAAGGTCACCGTGCTGGGAGCTTTCTTCAAGTTCAACCTAAGACGATGTGGGTTCGGGCCCCTTGATTATGTGGTGAAGCCTAACCTTGTATGTTCACGACCCTATTGCGTTGTGGTTATCTTGTTCATACATGGCATTCAACATTGCATTTAAAATTGTTTTCAAACTTACATCAAAGTTCTCTTTCAAAAACTTGCATTCAAAAATTTCTACTTTCAAACTTATTTTCAAAACCACAATTCTATGATGATTCTAGCCATTCCGTGGTTAGGGTTGTTTAAGGAAAGTGTGATATTCAATGTGACATCAAAGTCCAAAGTTTGGGTTTAAACGCTAAATTGCTTGTCAAAACCACACTCGTAAGATGATTCTAACAACTCTATAGTTGGGGTTGTTTTAAGAAAGTGTTACATTCAATGTGATCATTGTAGTCCATATTTCAAACTCTTTTCCAAACAGTTTTTACAAATTTACTTCCTCAAAACTTTTTTCAAATATTCACTTTCCAAAAACTTCTTGTCTTGAAAGTCCAAGTCAAAACCCTAGAATCCATGATTAGGAAACCCTAATTCCTTCTTGAAAATCATAACTTCCTATTTTACCTTAAATCATAAATTTCCCAAACTCTTTTTTCTACATAAAATCATAGCTTTCCAAATCCAAGATTTCCAAAACTCAACTTTTCCAATTTCATGTCAAATAAAATCCACCAGTTTTGGAAACAAAATCAAATCGTCTATTTTTGAAAATAAAATCCAATGTTCAACTTTAGGAAATAGAAATCAAATATTTTCTAATTTCAAACTTTTACATCTTTCCTAAACTCAAGCTTTCAAACCTTTCCTAATTTCAAACTTTCATATCTTTCCTAAACTCAAGCTTTCAAACCTTTCCTAATTTCAAACTTTCATATCTTTCCCAAACTCAAACTTTCAAACCTTTTCTAATTTCAAACTTTCACATCTTTCCTAAACTCAAACCTTCAAACATTTCCTAATTTAAACTTTCAAATCTTTCTTAATTTCAAACTTCCAAATCTTTCTAAGTTTAAATCTTTCTAAATCCAAAACTTTACTAAATTAAATATTCTCAAAATCAATTATTTCCTAAAAGGGAAACTTTCTAATTCGAAGCTTTTCTAATTTGAAACTTTTCTAACTTGAAACATTCCTAATTTAGAACTTTTCAAAATAAAACTTTTCTAATTTGGAATTTTCCTAATTCCAAACTTTCTTAATTCAAAACTTTCCAAAATCCAATCTTTCTAAACTCCAACTTTCTAAATTCTTTCAAATCAAATATTCAAGTTAAATATTTCTTAATCTTTGTCAAGTCAAGTGTTTCTAAATCAAATCAAACAGTTTTCAACTTTCCTAAATCCTATCTTTCCTAAATCGAAACTTTCTAAAATCAAACTTTTTAAAAACAAAATCTTTCTATTTCAAGTTCATGTTTCAACCCTAGGTTGCACAAACCCTAGGAAGCCAAAACCCTAGTTCAATCAACCTTAACCCTAAAGTTAGGAAGCATCAACTCTTTTCTAAACCAAGATAGTTTTCAAACTTCAATTCAAGTCAAGATGATTTCAAAGTTCAACTCAATCTTTTCAAAACAAGTCCAACTTTTATTTCAAAACTATATTTCAAGTTCAAGTTCTATTTCAAAGTCAATTTTAACTCAAAGTTAATTCTAATCTTCCAATAAAAGTTCAAACAAGAACTTTTTTCAAGTAAAACTGTCAAGAGGCCTCAAAGTGTTTGTTTTTAATTGGACCCCAAGTCCAAACTACTACTGACCTAATTCCCAACAAAGAGATAAGTCGGCAACCCTCATAGGTGCGGTCACAACCTTTTTCAAGTTTCCAATTTTCACAACCATTTTCGAAAATTGCAATTATCTGTTTCAAGAGTTAACCTCTTCTCAAGTTCTTTTCATGCACTTGCATATCATGCATCATATAGTCCCTAAGGTGATGACTCAAATATCTTTCTAAAATTCTTTTCAAAGTGGATATAATTTGGATATTGGATAATCAAAGATTTTAAATGAGTGAACTTAGGGTGATAAGACATGTAGAGGTACCACAAGGGCGGGATATGGTGATCGCCTAGTGTATCTTCCCTATATGTAACCAACCTTCGAACCCAGAATTACTGTTTTCAAAGACCAAGAACGGAGTTATTTTCAAAAATGGCTTAAATCTTTCTAAAGGTTGCCAAACAACATGTTTTTTTTTTCAGTAAAAACCCTCTCTTGAAGAAGTTTTCCAAAACCTTTTAAAAAACCCTCAGTTTAATCTTTGGGTTAGCCTTAAGTTTAGGTGACCAAACTCACCTTAACAAAGTTAGGTGGTGACTCTAAATCTTTTCTAAAAACCTTTATTCAAATCAATTTCCAATTCAAACATTTTTGCACTCGTCCTTTTAGGAGGATGAGTTCCAACAAGAGAGTACTGTGCATTTTTTCACTTATTTTCTCAAGTGCGAAAAATCGGGGCGCGACAGTTGGTGACTTCGCTGGGGACCGCTTCGAGGGTTAGGCTATTATCATGTCTTTTCACCCTTTACTTACCCAGAATCTTTAATTAACTTGTCCAATTCTATCCACATCTAATTTTTAAAATCAAACTTTTCAAAGCTGTTTTAAAAAACATGCCATCACTTGCATTCAATTTACATTCAATATGTGAAGATCTAGCAAAGGAAACATAAGAGCCGGGGCATGTTTGAATCCAACAACAAAGAAGGGGGGGGGGAATAGAAAGTGAGTAACAATAAGAGAAAGAGAGAGAATCTAGCTGTCCAAGGTGATCATAGGTCTTAAAAAGCTAAGTAAAAGCAAAATGTTTTAAGCCTCTATCCTTTTCTTTCAAATACCCCATGACTTAGTTTACATTGCAGTCAAAAAATAAAGACCTTTCAGATCAGTCATTGCTATCATTGCTCTTCAAGGGAAGGTGATTGCACTCGAAAATGCTCTATCGAGCATAAATTTCAACTCAGCTCTAGGCTCAATGTAAAAAAACAACATCAACAGTCTTCAACCAAAGCAGCGACTTTAATTAGCAGCAGCTTTCATCATCAATCATTCTTCCAAATCAAAGCACTCAACACTCCTGTTCTCATTAAGCAAGGAGTCATCTTCATTGGCATTAATGAGAGAAATCAAGAGAAAAGCATGGCCTGAGGACATAGTGGAAACCTCCGAGGCGTTATGGGTAAATAGTAGGGTCATAGCAAGATACAAAACTATCGACGTAGTGAGAACCCAAAAATGGGTGCCGGCATGCAAAAATGGTAAAATTGGCATCCGTGAAAACTCACAAGAGCACGAGTGGTAAAAATGGTTTAAATGAGAGAACTAGAAAAAAAAGGAAAAAAACAAAGGTCAGCTCTCTGTCGCACCCTGATTTTTCGCATTCCAGAAGACAAGTGAGAAAAACACGTTACTCTCTCGTTAGAACTCATCCTTATAGAAGGACGAGTGCGACTGAGTTTGAATTAGAAATTGATTTAAATAAGGGCTTTCAGAAGGTTTTGGAGTCGCCACCAAACTTTGTTAAGGTAAGTTAGATCACCTAAAACTAAGTGCAATCCAAAGATTAAACCTATGATTTTTTTAAACGGTTTTGGAAAACTTCTTCAAAAGAGGGTTGTTTTGGAAAAAAATAGGTTGTTTGGCAACCTTTGAAAAAATTTAAGCCCTTTTTGAAAATAATTTCATTTTTTGGTCTTTCAAAAATAGTGATTTGAGGTTTGGAGGCTGGTTACGTATAGGAAAGATGCATAAGACTATTGCCCTATCCTGCCCTTGCAGTACCTACATGTCTGTTTACCTTAGGTTCTCTCATTTAGAATATCCAATTAACAAATATTCAATACTATCCACTTTGAAAAGAACTTTAGAAAAAGGTTAGATATGATGCATGACATGCAAGTAAAAGAAAAGGATTTGATTTGGAAAATTACTTTTAAAAGGGGACTTGAAGTTTGAAAAAGGTTGTGAAAATTGGAAACTTGAAAAAGGTTATAATCGCACCCATGAGGGTTGCCTACGTATCCCTTTATTGGGAATCAAGTCAGTTGTAGTTCAGACTAAAGGTTCGATTGAAAGTATACATTTCGAGGTCTTGTTTGATTTGAAAAGATACTTTGGGGTCTTTGAAAAGTTTGACTTAAAAAGAGTTGGATTTGAACTTTGAATAGAAGATTTGAAATTGATTTGGAAATTGAAATTGAACTTGGAATTGACCTTGATTGGAAATTGAACTTTGAAATAGAACTTGGACTTGATTTAGAAAGATTGAGTTGAACTTTGAAATCATCTTGACTTGAATTGAAGTTTAAAAACCATCTTGGTTCTAGACTTGAGTTTTAGAAAAGAATTGAAACTTCCTAACTTTACGATTAGGGTTGAATTAGGGTTTGGCCTCCTAGGGTTTATGCAACCTAGAGTTAAGATAATGCACTTGAAATAAAAAGGTTTGATTTTAGAAAGTTTCAAATTAGGAAAATTTTGAATTTAGAAAGATTTGAAATTTGGAAAGATTTGGAAGTTTGAAATTAGGAAATGTTTCAAACTTTGAAATTAGGAAATGTTTAAATTAGGAAAGATTTGATATTAGGAAAAATTTGATTTCTATTTCCTAAAGTTGAAGATTGGAGCTTATTTCCAAAAATAGATGATTTGATTTTGTTTCTAAAAATAGATGATTTGATTTTGTTTCCAAATTAGAGGATTTTGTTTGGTTTCCTAAATTGGAGAATTGATTTGGTTTCGTAAATTGGAAGATTTGATTTGGCATAAAATTGGAAAGGCTGAGTTTTGAAAATCTTAAATTTGAAAATCTAGGATTTGAGGCACAATAGAAAGTCATAATTTTAAGAAAGGAACTAAGGTTTCCTAATCATGGATTCTAGAGTTTTGACTTGAACTTCAAGATAAGGAGTTTTTGGAAAGTAGATATTTGAAAAGAGTTTTTATAAAGTAGATTTGCAAAACTATTTGGAAAGAGGTTTCAATATGGACTTTTGCAAGTCTCATGAATATCTCACTGTCCTAAAACGATTCTAACCATGAAAAGGATAGAACCATTCTAGGGTTGTGATTTTGACAACAACTAGGGTTTGAAACATGGATCATAAAGATATGTAACACTTTCCTAAAACAACACTAACCTAATCATCTTAAGATTGTGGTTAGGATAAAAGCAATTTAGGGTTTGAACCTAAATTTGAACCTTGATGGTCGCATTGAACATAACACTTTCCTAAAACAACCTTAACCATGGAATGACTAGAATCATCTTAGAATTGTGATTTTGAGAAAAAGTTTGAAAGAGAGAGATTTTGAATGTAAGTTTTGAAAAAGAACTTTGATAGAAGTTTGAAAACAACTTTGAATGCAATTTTAAATGTAATGTATGAAAATGATAACCACAATGCAATAGGGTCATGAACATGTATGGTTAGACTTCAACACATAATCAAGGGGGCCGAACCAACACCGTCTTAGGTTGAATTTGAAGAAAGCCTCCAGCACGCTGACCTTCAACAATTCTTCCTAGGCATGAACCCAAAAATCCCTTGTTTCAAGCATGCAAGAAGAGGAGGTAGAATATGAGGATTAAAATAGAAGAGAACCCAAGTGGGTTAGGAGAGAGAAGAGATAGGGGGAATTGCATAAACTAAATCGAAAACCTACCTTGTCTTCTTTGTGCTTTGATTACTTTGTTTGCTTTACTTGACTTGAACTTTGAGAGCTTTGAAGATGCAGCACTTGACCTTCAATGGATGTTTAGAGGTTTGTATTTGAGTGTATAAAGTGTATACAGGCTAAGGCTTGAGTGTATAGAGGCTATTGTTTGAAGGGGCTTGAGAGAATTAGGATTTTGGGAGAACTCAAGCTCTATTTTCAATGAGGTAGAGTTTCTGGAGTGATTTTGCTAACCCAGAATATGCAAGGGGATGGTCTATATTTATAGGCAAACTAAACAGGAACTGGCGCTTGTTGCACTAGCACCAGTGCTTTTTAAAGCTTGGCGCCACTAGGAGTGGCGCCAGGCCATTTATTGGCTTGGCGACACTTAGGCAAGTTTTAAGGCAGCAAGAAACGTATGTTTTGACCCTTAGAATGCAAGGCAAAAGATTTAGGCGCCTATCCTAGTGACTACTATGCAATTTTTGGCTTGGCTCTACTAAAAGTGACTCTAGAAAGTCCAGGAATGATCTAGAAGGTTCCGAATAACCCAACTCAGCCGAAAATGGATGGGAACCCTGAATGAGTGTCTCAGTGGTAACAGGCTTGCGAAACAATGCCGGAATAGTTGAAAGGTTGGCTGACCCACTAGGGAAAAACCAGTCATTTGAATCGGGAAAACATTGAAATGGACCCAAAGTGACCCGTGAGAAGGCTTGAAGGTTGGAAACACTTTGAAGAGTGTTCCAAGAGATTACCGGTTTGATACCCAGAGCTGGTATGGTTGGAAAAGACGATTGGCCCACCAGGGGCAAAATGGTCATTTTGTACCAAACTTGCCAGAATAGACTTGGAATGATCAAGGAAAGTTTTAGAAGGTTAGGAATACTATTAGAAACATCCTTAGAAGGTAATCGATTTGATACCCAAAGCTGGTATGGTTCTCGGAGGCGATCGGATGCCTACGGGCAAAATGGTTATTTTGACTGGATGCTCTCGAAATCAATCCGGAAGCGATTGGAAGGCACTAGAATGTGCTAGATTATCTTTGGGACAATCTTGGAAGGGTGGACTTACCGCTCTGAGGACTTAGGTAATTTATTAAAATGCGCGCTAAAAGGGCCTAAGGGGTAGTTTGATAATTTTTTACTAGAGTGGGCTAGCAGACATTAGTGTTGACTCGTATTTTAAGTGTTTTCACCACTCTAACGGTGTGTGAAAAGTTGGTTTCCAAAGGTATTCTGTCTTTTATTAAACATACCAACTTGAATTAGATCGAGCAATGCTCTAGGGGTATTTTGGTCATTTTGCCTTTATTGAGCTCGACAGATCCACAAAGCAGTTGATTAACTAGATTAAGCTTGGAAAGCTGGTTTGGTCTTGAATGTGTCTGTGCGGGTTTGAATGTGAGTTCGATTGTGCTAGAGATTGCCGAGCTAGCAAAAATAAGGTGCTTACACTCTCCAGATTAGTAATCCAAGTAGCAACAACAAAGTAATCTCAACAAAGTGGTAAAACCTCTCATGCCTCAACAATAGGTTAAGAGATGCCAAATTGTGGAAAACTTACGCTAGTAACAAAATTCTAAACTCAACATGACAAAGTAATAGGCATAAATGTCTTAAGTCATTTATTAAAGAATAGCCTATTATATCTTGATATTGGGAACAAAATACTAACATAGGTACAAGTGTAAGGGGCATCTCCCTAAGCTTTCTCAGGATCCAAGATGTTCTCAAGCCCAACATCCTAATATCACAGCCCAACAAAATCCAATATTCAGCCATCCAAAACATTCAACTATTTAGAGCATTCAGCTATTTAAAGCATCTCATTGTCCATAAGCATCCAGTCATCCAGAGTACAACCTAACTGGGGTATATCAAATGCCCAAAAACCTTCAGCACAACTTAACTCACAAGGAGTCCATTTCAGCAAACCACATCCACCAGTCATCATTAAAGCAATTCTTTAAAGGCGTGCCCCTACACATTACATAGCTCAGTGATCCCTGCGTCTCAGCCTTCCGATCTCCAACATACTACCAAATCTTTTGCTCATCAAAATGAGGCAACTAACTTCGACTTAGCAAATAAGTCAGCCATCTCCCAGATAAGAGCCTAAACTATTTGCAGCCCTCCCAGATAAGATATTTAACTATTATGCTACACCTAGGCTGTTCAGCCGACCTCGATAGCCTAAGCCATAATTCTACCCTCCATGGCCAACAAGAAATAGAGAATGGGGCAAACGACCCACCCTCGACCTCCCCAATCAACTTTGAACAATTTTTACAAACCATGAAAACTAGGACAATCAACTCAACAGTCAAGACACTCAACTTCAGAGAAGCACAATATCTCCGAAGACATATCAACAAGAATTCTATCACACCTACTAAAATCAGAACTCAACAGTCATGCCAACACCATGCATTCCAACCCCCAGAAATCTCAAGTAAAGATAGACAAATGCCCTTTCCATCAAACTTCAAGACCAAAGAATCACAAGTATGAAGCAATCTCCCATTGGGCCCTATGCTCAAGGTGAAAATACAATTCCTACCAAATCATTTCAAAATCAACTTCAAAAGCGGAACCTCTAACTTCCTTTTAAACCCAAAATTTAGTTTTTTAAAACCCAAAATTCAGTTTTCTACACATTTTATCCAATTATCAAATCAAAATGGTTTTCAAACTTTTTTCTCCAAAAGTTCATTCAAATCCAACTCAAGGTTTTCCAGCTTTTTCCTTCAAAAAGTTTGTTCAAATCAGATCAATCCGTTTTAAAAAATTTTCCTTCAAAAAGTTCATTCAAATCCAATTCAAGGTTTTCCAACTTTTCCTGTCAAAAAGTTCGTTCAAATCAAATCAATCGGTTTTAAAACTTTTTCCTTCAAAAACGTCATTCAAATCACATTCCAGATTTTTTACACTTTTATCCTTCAAAATGTATCACATTCTAGGTTTTATAAACTTTTTATCCTTCAAAACATTTCACATTTTGGTTTTCTAACTTTTCTCATTCACAAAGTTTAACTTCAAAAGCACTCCCCGATTTTTCAAAGTTTTTTCTTTAAAAAATTTAATCTCAAAAGCATTTCTCGGGTTTTTCGAGCTTTATCCTACAAAAGCTCAATTCTAAAAATGTTCCAAAGGCTTTCAAACTTTCTTCTTTAAAAAGTTTCATTCTCAAAAACATTACATAGGTTTCTTGAGCTTTTACCTCTAAAAGCCCCGTTTTCAAAATTTTCAGGTTTTCATGCTTTCGCCTAAAAAACCGAACTTTTCAAATCTTGGGTTTTCAAGCTTTCACCCCCAAAAGCCTTGTTTTTCAAATTTTTGATTTTTCAAGCTTTCGCCTCAAAAAGCCTATTTTCAAAATTCTAAATTTTTAAACTTTTTCCTCAAAAGTTTTGTTCCAAGTTTCAAAGGTTTTCCAAACCCTTCTAATTAAACTTCAAATCAATCTATTTCAGAAAGCAATTTCAAACTCATTTCAAACAATCAACTTCAATTTCAAAATCATTTCAAAAATCATCTTCAATTTCAAAGTATCAATTTCAAAATCCTGAATCTCCCTAAAGGAGTGTCATTCCATAGGTGAAATTGCTTCAACATCAAGTTTTCAAAATTCCAATATTCAAAAATCAAGATAATCTAATTTTCAAACTCAAAATTCAAAATTTCAACTACTCAAGACTATCTAATTGCCTTGTGGTCAATATAGGACTCTTACATTATCGTTTTCTGCCTTCGACAAGCAAAGATAGAAAAGAGGGGCCGCTGCAAGCACCCCATTTTTTCCTACTCAGTAATCTCTGACCCAATCAGACTCACATTCAAACCAACATAGACACATTCGAGCCTAAAACGGCTTTTAAGACTCCGTCTAGTTAATCAATTGCTTTGCAGGCCTGCCGGGCATATTAGAGGCAAAATATCCAAAATGCCCTTGGGGCACTACTTGGTCCAATTCCAGTTGGCATGTCTAATTAAAGATGATAAGTCCATATTTCAACCTCAATTCCAATTCCAGTCCAAACTAATCAAACTCAATCTGGCACATCTTTTGAGAAAGTTCATCCCTCAAATGGTAAGTTCATCTAGCACAACACGTTTACTGACAAAGCACAAAATCCCTAGTGGGCCAGTCGCCTTTTCCCTAGTGCCCAAGTCCCTGAGATGGTAGAGTGGTTCACTTCTGACGCCTGCTAGATGGCCAATGTAGAATGTCCGCTATTCGGCATGTCGATTAGGAAAGTACCTAAGGCCCCAAGACGATAAGACCATCCAATAGTTTATTGAGATCAGGTAGTCTTTGGAGTGAATGCACATCGTCAAAGTGATGAAAACACTAAAAAACATCACAATCATCAGAGTTATGGAAACATTTGCAAGCAAGTCGAAATTGGAAATTGCCAACAAAACCCCTATGTTATGGGACTGAACACGCCTCTTGGCCGTGACACGTTTATTGAAGGATAGGATACCTTTGGAAACCAACTAGTCACACACCATCAGAGTGGCAGAAACACTCAAAACCTAGGTCAACATTAGTGCTTGCTAGCCCACTCCGGTGAAAAATGATCAAACTGCCCCTTAGGCCCTACCAGCACGCTTCTTGAGAAAGTACCTAAGTTATCAGAGTGATAACTCCACCATTCCAAGATTATCCCAAAGATAATCTAGAATGTTGAAGAGACTTCCAGTCATTTTCGGTTCAATTCTAAGAGCATCCGGTGAAAATAATCATCTTGCCCCTAGGAATCCAATTGCCTCCAGGAACCACACCGGCTCTGGGTACCAAATCGGTTACTTTTCGAGGATGCTTCTAATAGCATTCCTAACCTTCTAATACATTTTTGGGCCATTTTGAGTCTATTTCGATAAGCTCGGTGCAAAATTACTATTTCGCCTTTAGTGTGCTGGTCGCCTTTTCCAACCACACCGGCACTGGGTATCAAACTGAAAATCCCTTAGAACACTTTCTATATTGTTTCCAACCTTTAAGCCTTCTCATGGGCCACTTTGGGTCTATTCCAATGTTTTTCCATTTTAAATGACCGTTCTGCCCCTAGTGAGCCGGTCAACCTTTTCAACTATTTCAGCATTGTTCCTTGAGCCAATTACTTATGGGACACTCTTTCAAGGGTTTATGTCCATCCTTGGCCTTCCGAATCATTCTTGAACTTTTTGGAGTCACTCCTAGTGAAGTTAGGTTAAGGTGTTCAAAAAGAAGATTCATTGTGTCTGCAAAAATCTTTATAAAGAATTCAAATGAGAACTATATCAGAACTGTGAAAATTTAGGAAAGTTGATATGCATTGAGAGTGCTCAAAAGTAGACTTATCAAGCTTCTAATGAAATGCTCCTGAAGAAGAAGAAATCGGCATAATGTATATGAAGCTCTATATGGATGAAATGAATATTAGCAGCAAATGGAAAAAGCTCGGCATTAATGAAAAGAAATTTGGCAGCTCGGCAACGAAGAAAATATAATCATCAAAAGAAAAATTCAATCCAAATTCAATGGAAGACATCTTTAAAGGATTGAAGACTTTGATCTATCATCATACCCCAAAGAGAAGACTCTTTAAAGATCTTAAGTGTTTTTGAAGAAGATCTATTGAACATCCCCAGATTATTTGAAGCTAAACTGATCAAAGAAAGCATAAAGGACATTTTTTGGGTGATGTATCGACACATGGGTTTGATATGTCAACACATGAAGATAGTGGACAAAATCTGGAGAATGCAAACTTGATGTGTTGACACATAGAAGGCAAGTGTCGACACTTGGGAACTAACGACTATATTTTTAAATGTTATATTGAAGTGGGCGCGCATTTAATGATGCTCTAACAGCCTCTAACGAGTGAAATCAATTCTGGGCTTTATATATAAGCCTCCAAAATGCATTTATGAACAACAGATACAATATTCATTGAATGATTCAGCTAAAAAATCTGAAAATTCTTTTTTCTTCACGTTGGCAGTTAATGAGCTATTCAATTCCCATTTACTCTTCATAGAGAGTTTGTATTTCATTTATATATCCTTCATATACTTGTAATTGAGAGTTAGAGTGTTTTCTTGTAAAAGAAAAACACTTGTAAGTTGAAGTGGATCTTAGACAAAACCACTTGATGGCTAGAAGAACTTGGGAAAGAGTTTTTGTGTAAAAGTAAGCTGAACACTTTGAAAATCAGCATCTACTTGGTAATTGGAGATTGCATAGTGGAAGGAGACTTTAAGGGGATCTTAGGGTGAGAACGTAGAGCACAAATTATGGTTGAACCTTGGTAATTTTTGGTGTGCTTTCTTGTACTCTATTTTTATTTCATTGTTTTCTACATTGCATTGCATACATCTTGAACCACTATTCCATTGATTAGAGTAATTTTAATTGATCTTAATTACTTTAATTTTTAATAAACCCAATTCACCCCACCTCTTTGGTTGCCTTTTGGGCCAACAAGTTGAAGTTTTCTAACTTAGGGTTATGGTTCAACTTGGGCTTAGGTATCATAGGGTTTAAATAACCTAGGGCTTGAACATGCAATTGAGTTGGAAACGTTGATTTTAGGAAAGCTTGACTTTAGAAAGTTTCAAATTAGGAATGTTTTCATTTAGGAAATTTTGATTTTGGAAAGTTTGGAAAAGATTTGATTTGATTTTGAAACATTTGATACTGAAAATTTTGTAAAGTTAGAATTTGGAAAGTGTGAACCTAGGAAAGTTTTGAATTAGGAAGGTTCCAAATTAGGAAAATTTTCATTTTAGGAAAGACTTGACTTTGGAAAGATTTGATTTAGGAAAGGTTTTGATTAAGAAAGGTTAAAGTTAGGAAGGGTTTGAAATTAGGAAATGTTTGAAATTAAGAAATGCTTAAAATTAGGAAAGATTTGATTTCTATTGCCTAAAATAGAAGATTGGATTTTATTTTCAAAAATAGATGATTTGATTTGGTTTCTTATTTGAAAAGGATTTGATTTGACTTGAAATTGAAAAGTTTTAGTTTTAAAAATCTATCATTTTATGTGATTTTGGAATTAGGAAATTTATGATTTCATATAGAGAACGGGTTTTGGAAATCTATGATTTGATGCAAATAGAAAACTTTGATTTTGTTTGAAAATAACTCAAGTGAGCTATACAATTTTGGAAACGTGATAAGAATTTTTGAAATACTTTGATGCAAAGAATGTCATGAATGCAAGGAAGTTGGCTAGGTCAAATCTAGGGTTTCCTAAACATGGACTCTAGAGTGTTGATTTGGACTTCAAGACAAAGAGTTTTTGGAAAGTTAATATTTGAGAAGAACTTTTAGGAAGTAGATTTGTAAAAACTATTTTAGAAAAACTTGAATATAGACTTTTGGAAGTCTCTTAAATATCTCACTTTCCTAAAACGATTCCAATCATGAGAAGACTAGAACCATTGTAGGGTTGTCATTTTGAAAACAACTAGGATTTGAAACCCTAATGTGGACCTTGATGATCTCATTGAATGTAACACTTTCCTAAAATAACCCTAACCATGGAATTAACTAGAATCATCTTAGGGTTGTAATTCTAAAAACAACTTTGAAAAGAAGTTTTGAATGCAAGTTTTGAAATCAATCTTTAATGCAAGTTTGAAAATAATCCTTGAATGCATGATTATGATAACAATAATGCAGTAGGAAAGTGAACATACAACGTTAGGCTTCACCACATAATCAAGGGGGCCGAACCCATACCGTATTAGGTTGAACTTGAAGAAAGCCCCCGACATGGTAGCTTACTCCAAGGGCTTCTTAGGCATGAACCGGGAAGTCCCTTGTTTAAAGCATGCAAGAAGAGGAGGTAGAAGATGGAAATTAAAATAGAAGAAAACTCAAGTGGGTTAGGAGAGAGAAGAGATAGGGAGATTGCACAATTTAACTAGAAGCCCTGCCTTGTCTTCTCTTTGCTTTGATGCTTGGATGATGGACTTCACTTGGACTTTGTGAACTTTGAATGCGCAGAACTTGATCTTCAATGGATGCTTGGAGGCTAAGGTTTGAGTGTATAGATTGTATGGAGGCTAGGGTTTGAAGGAAGCTTGAGAGAGCTAGGGTTTTGAGAGAATTCGAGCGCTGTTTTCAGAGATGCAGAGTTTCTAGAGTGATTTTACTAATTCAGAATACGCAAGGGGTGACCTATATTTATATGCAGGCAAAACAGGGCTTGGCGCCTATTGCAGTGGTGCCAGCCACCTAGGAAAGTTTTTAAGGTGGTAAGAAATAGATCTTTGACCCTTGGGACATGAGGCAGAAGATTTGGGCACCAGTCCTACCAATTACCATGCAATTTTTGGCATAGCTTCACTATGAGTGACTTTGAAAAGTTCAGGAATGATCCGAAAGGTCCTGGGTAGCGAGACTCAGTTGGGAATGGATGTGAACTCTTAAAAGAGCGCCCCAGAGGTAACTGGGTTAACAACCAGAGTCGGTATGGTGAAAAAGGGTGACCAACCCACTAGAGGCAAAATGGTCATTTGATCCAGAGAACACTGGATTGATCTGGGGTTGACCATGAGAAGACTTGAAGGTTGAAAATACTATTAAGAGTGCTCCAAGGGATTATCGGTTTGATATCTAGAGCTGGTGTGGTTGGAAAAGACAACCGACCCATTAGGGGCAAAATTGTCATTTTGCACTATGCTGACCGGAATGGACTCAGAATAGTCCAAAAAGGTTGGAAATTCTATTAGAAGTATCCCTAGAAGGTAACCGGTTTGATACCCAGAGCCGGTGTAGTTCTCGGAGGCGATTGGATGTCTAGGGGCAAAATGGTCATTTTGACGAAATGTTCTCAGAATTGATCTGGAACTGATTGGAAGGCACTAGATCATGCCAGATTTTTCTTTAGGACAATCTTGGAAAAGTGGACTTATTGCTCTGAGCTCTTAGATACTTTCTTGATAAGCGTGCTAATGGGGCATAAGGGGTAATTTGGTCATTTTTTTACCATAGTGGGCTAGCAGGCACTAGTGTTGACCAAGGTTTTGAGTATTTCTATCACTTTGACATTGTGTGATTATTTGGTTTCCAAAGGTATCATGTCCTTTGGTAAACATGTCACGGCCAAGCGGTGTGTTCGGTCCCATGACATTAGGGGTTGTTAGCATTCCTGATGTCAACCTGCTTACGAGTTTTTTCGTCACTCTGACAGTTGCGATGTTTGTGAGTGTATTCATTACTTTGACGGTGCGCATTCCTTTTGGAGACTGCCTGATCTCGGGAAGCTACTAGGTGGTTTTATCGTCTTGGAGCTTTAGGTACTTTCTCGATCAATATACGGAAAAGTAGACATTTTACGTTGGCGGGCTAGCAGGTGCTAGAAGTGAACCGCTCTACTATTTTAGGGACTTGGGTATCATCCTGGTCAATGGGTGTGAAGGGACTTATCATTTTGAGGGGTTTAAGGCTTTCTCAATAAACGTGCCGTGCTGGATGGATTTATCATCTAAATGATCAACTTTCTCGAAAGAAGTATCAGATTGTGTTTGACTAGTCTAGACTAGAAATAGAATTGGAATTGAGGTTGAAATGCGGGCTTATTGTTTTTAATTCGATGTGCTAATTAGAATTGGACTGAGCAATGCCATAAGGGCATTTTGGTCATTTTGCCTCTATTGGGCCCGACAAGCCCACGAAGCTGTTGATTAATGGGATTGAGTCTGTAAAGTTGATTTGGATTTGAATGGGTCTATGTTGGTTTAAATGTGAGTCCAGTCGAGCCGGAGATTGCCGAGCGGGTAAAAATGGGTTGCTGATAGTCTTCTCAACGATATGCTTGATCTCTCGATTTGCCAACTTAACTTGGTCTTGGGTTTGAGGATGATAAGAAAGTCTAACTTTGTGCACTATTTCATACTTGTGCATCAATGTGGCAAATGACTTATTGCTAAAATGGGAACCCCCATCACTAATGACAGCCGAGGGCATGCCAAAGTGTGAAAATATAATCTATTTCAAAAATTTGACCACGATTTGGTGGTCATTTGTCTTTGTGGCTATGGCTTCTATATATTTCGACATATAGTCAATTGCTACTAAGATGAAAAGATAACCAAAAGAACTAGGAAGTGGGCCCATGAAATCAATCCCCCAACAATTGAATATTTCAAGAATAGCAATGGGGTTAAGGGGCATAGTGTGCCTTCTAGAAAGGGTCCCTAGCTAGTCTTTGGCACTTATCACAAGCGAGACAATCGGCGTGGACATCCTTGAACATTGAAGGCCAATACAACCCACATTGAAGAATCTTAGTCGTGGTCTTCTTTGAGGAAAAATGTCCTCCACAAGCATGAGAGTAGCAAAAGGCTATCACATTATTGAACTCCTCATCTGGCACACACCTTCGAATCACTTGATTAGAGCAATATTTATATAAATACGGTTCATTCTAGAAATATTACTCACAACCCGAAAGAATTTCCTTTTGTCTAAAGAGGACTAATAAGAAGGAATGGCCTTTATGCCCAAATAATTGGCCATGTCAGCATACCAAAGGGTAAGAGTGTGTATGACATCTTGACAAAGCATGAGTTATTCATCCCCGAGTTTCCACGCTAAAAATATTATGTGTTGATAGTTATGTGTTTTGATTTTTGTTTATGATTTACTTTAGATTAATCATTGCTAACATTTACTTAATAAATAAGTAGAGACCTATTCACCCCTTATAAGTCCATTTTGGGATATAAATCCATATTACCAAGAACACTTAGATTTTTCATCTTTTCACAGCTTGTATTCATCTTCGTTTAATTTTTGAAGTAAGAAATACATGTAATAGGGTAATCGAACTCAAGGACAGTTGAGATATTAAAGTTGTCAATTAAATGTCACGAACCGCATTGGTATTGGTGTATTCTTTTATATTTAATATGCTTTTTTAAGGTATTAATTTTACTCTTAACATAGGTTTAGTTGAGTAAATTTCCCCATAAATTAAAAAGGAAAAATTCGGTGATCAATTTCCTCTTTCCACGCCAGTATTGAAACCTTTCTTATCACAAAATAAAATTGATTATAGTAGAAGGCATATGATTAGTAAGTAATATCTTACCAATTCTGCATTACATGGTAATGTAATAAAAGTAACCCCTAGATTTCTACATACCTTAACCAAGTAATCCACCATGATTGGGATATATAGTCTATATATATATGTAGCAATCAGTCTCTTGGCAAGAAAGGATGAAGAAGATTTTGGAAATTTGTTACATGAACTCAGGAATTTTTTCAAAAGCTTCTCTCAGCTGCTGGGCTCCTTCATGCACTTTGTCACGAATCCTGTTTAACTCAGAATTGGATTCATCCAGGATCTTCAAAAGATCGATCGTGTGAGCTGCTTCAGTTGCAGACTCAACTGTAAGTGCTTTCTTCAACAATTCTCTCAGGCGGTGGCGAATAACAGGACCTAGATTGTCCTTGATTTGCTTGAAATCGTTTGGTTCTAAAGTTAATGGACAATCACACACTGAGGGACATTGGCACTTTAACTCTGCTGCACATTGACTGTAGTTTTCTTTACTCAACTGGTGGGCTGCATCCACAAATAGAGACGACAAAGTTCACCTTTGCAATATCTTTATGTATCATATGAGGAATCAGCTCTTGTACCTTTGGTATGTGAGTCTTCTTCAGTAGCATCAGCAGGAGGCTTAAACCCATATGTAACCTTCCGGTCCTCATATGGATCACCTGCAAGAAAATCAAAAAACAATTACTGAAAGCTACAGAAAAAACCGTCCTTGCCCTCCAAAGCTGAGACACTTAAAAATCAAAACCATAGCTGAAATTAGCATTCCGGCCTGCACAGTTTCTAGGCAACAAGATCGAGCACACACTATAAGGAAAATTTTGGGGAGACATAGATTAGCTGAAGAACCGTGTATCTTAGAGGCAGCGCGGCTGGCTAAGTAGAAATTAACATTTCAGGGCATCTACGATAAGTTGAAAATCGATAAAGCACACTTGCATGGACCCCTTACCAGGATCGGAAGAGAGGATGTCATTCATATTTGCCATAGTTGACTGGAAAGAAGCCAGGAGGAGTACGAGGAGAAGGTGGAGGAGGTGGTGGTTCTGCTGGTGAGTGGAGTCGGCACGAGCCTTGAATTCCATCTCAGTACCCTTCAAAAATGTTCCCTACTGACACAAGGTTAGTGATGCATAAGGTATGGCTGCAGGATGTTTAAATAGATAAATATGCTGCAAGCTAGATAACCCGAGTATTATGGAGCCTTTGCATTGGGGATTCTAGAGAGAGATTTACCCAATTCACATGGAAAAAAAAAAAGGGGAAAATTCAGTCTCTGGTAAGGGCAACATCACGTGGCCTTGGAGCCCACTAGCTAAGGGCAACATCGATCGTTTAATCAATCAGTCTGGGCCCACTCGGCTCTGACACTGTCACGTAGCCTTACTCCTAGCAACATTCATTGAGGAGTTGAACTTCTCTAATATGATTTGAGTCCTCTATATATATATATATAGATGCCACTAGGGGGCTGTCTTTGCTTGCTCTAGGCCAGAAATCAATCCTAGACCACTCTGTCACCAAAGCACTACCCAAGATAAGAAAATTGCTTCCTGATGGCTTCAACCAATGACACTTCCGCCCAAGTGAGAAAGACGCAGGGAAAGGACCGGAACAACCTTACAGTGACCGTCGGTGGAAAGATCACCGAAGGTGCACAGAAAATTGACAATTCCGCACCTCCCGCCCGTATTTACAGGGTGCCCGAGGAGCTTCGTAAGCTGAAGGAAAGTGCCTATGCCCCTCGCCTCGTCTCAATTGGGCCTCTTCACAGCAAGGACAACAATCTGTAACCCCAAATGCAGGACGTCGAAATGAATTACGTGAACTCCCTCCTTGATCGAAAGGCCGGGGGTTCTGAGGAGGAAAAATTCCGGGTGCTGAAGGAATGTTTAGGCGAAATGAGCAAGTCGATGGCGAGCTGAATGAAGAGATGTTGGTGATCGACGGTTGTTTCATACTTGAAGTTCTCTACAGGTACAATGATTACCTTGTCAAGTACTCTAAAAAATAAAAGTCTGCTGCCGAGAGTAGTGAAATCAGCAATCAGAAGCTCGAGAACCAAACAAGAAGAGATTCTGTTTTTGGCAGCACTCTGATACGGGTTACAGTCCAATAGGACTTGCTGCTGCTCGAGAACCAGCTTCCCTTCTTTGTTCTTGAGAAGCCGTTCCGCCTCACCGTGAATCATCCCCCTAGCCTTTCCCTCAGTGAATATGTCCGTACATACTTTCGCAAGATGATGTGTAGTTCAGAAAAAGATGACTCCCACATTTGTTGTTTGCCTCGTGACTCTGTCCTCCTTTCTGTTTGTTGCAACAAGACGAAATTTGAAGGCCAAGACAAGCCAACACCAAAGGAGTATTATCATATCCTCCATCTTCTACACAACTATTACCTTCCTAGTCCTATTGATTCGGCGAAAAAGATAGGAGATATCCAACTCATGCCTTCTGCATCGGACCTCGATTATGCAGGAGTCAAGTTTGTAGCACGTAGCACAGGAGAAGACCACCTATTCGATGTCAATTTCAATCCTCGTTCTTTCTGGTCGTGTCGTCGGGCTGGTTTTGAAATCCCAACATTGAGCATTAACGACTCCACCTATCCATTCTTGAGAAACCTCATTGCTTTTGAGCAGTGTTGCCCTGGTGTTTCCTGTTACATCAGATCATATGCATTCCTTATGAATGCCCTCGTAGACACCGGAAAAGATGTCGAAGTGCTTGTAAAGGCTGAAGTCATACGTAACTTTTTAGGTGCCAACGAAGACGCCTCCAATCTCTTCAACAAACTCTGCCAGGAAGTTGTTCTGGGGGATTTCTATTTCGCTGAAGATTGTGAAAGGGCTGCCAAGTACAGCAAGCGTTGCTGGCCAAAAGCCATGGCACATCTGAGACGGAAGTATTTTGCTTCGCCATGGTCATTCATAGCTTTCTGTGTTGCCTTTATTGCTTTTGGCATGCCAGTGACAAATTTCGTCCGCAGTTTCCTTCGATGAATTTAGTGCGGATGATGAATATTTAGCCTATGTTCCTTCCCTGCATTGTGTTGTTTATGATGTAGCTGATCAACTTAAGCCATCCATACTCAAATGCTAGCTTCAACATCTATTATTATGTATTCTATTTCCTTTTTCCTTAGGAACCCTCTGTCCTTTCAGTATAAGCTCCTTGTAATCCAGTATTACTATCGCATTATTACTACTGTTAGTGTTAAATATATATGTGTTAGTATTCTGTGTCGTATCTGCATCTTTCTTCTAACTTTCAGTTACTTGGCTCTGCTTCTAAAGTAAAGGGGAGGCAGCTGAGCGAGATTGATGGCGTTGGTTGCTTCAAATGGAATATTAACCAAAGAAATATGAGTGATACACTCAACTCAAGAGTAACATCTAATATCTCCGTTGAGTGGATCAAATTGCTCCAAATCAGAAATCGTATTCCAAAATTGATGGCAATTACTGGACACCTCTCTTTCCCAAAGTCGTAATTTTACAGGGTGCTTGATAGAGCAATTTGTCCGTACCCAATCCCAGTTCAGGGCAAACTCTTGCCCTTGCTTATAGGAAATTGCCAAACAGGCTAGCAATCAGCCATTTAGCGGAGGGAGCTCATGAGAAAGAAAAACGAAAAAAAAATTAGCCGAATTCAGGTTCGGTGGCATAATTCAAGCTAGCTATGCTATGGTGCTCTTGGCGAGGGTTTTTTCATTTCTCCCAACTGTTGACTGTTTATTGGCTTGGAATTCACCATTAATTTTTGTTTGTGAATTCATCTTTTAAATGTTGTGGCTACCATCATTCATGCAATTGTATGAAATTTACATGATTTATATAGACAGTATCCTGTATGAGCTCGAACAAGTAGCCAAGATATGAAGCAAAAAATAAAATAAAAAAAATTCATCTTTAAATGTAGTCTGTTACAATTAATTAAATGTTATAATATTCGGCTTGTTGTCTATGTCCATGTCATAACAACTATCTATAAATTATGTATAGGAATCATGAAGCAAATTAATCACAACCTTTGTAGGGCAACATTAAATATGTCTCAAACATGATAGCAAGCGTGTATACAAAGCTTTGACTAAATATTGTGTAGGGGGCGTTTGGACATATGGCTTATAAGCTATAAGCTATTTTTAAAAATAATTTTTTAAAGGGGTTTTTTAACAAAAGGTGCAAAGTGTATAAGCTACTTTTTTAAATGGGGGTTTGATAAGTAGTTTTTGTAAGTAACTCTTTTAAGCAATTTTTTAGGGAGTGAGCCAAATGAGACGGCCGTAGCAATGTAACATTCAAGAGAAAGTGACCACTACATAGTATAACTCGGCAAGACCAGGGTCAATTTTCACAAGTATTGAGCCAAATATAGGCTATCGATTTTGACAAACACGTAACATGCTAAAGAAAAAATTGTTACTTTACAAGATTTACGAACTGAAATTAAGCAATTGAAAATAGAGATTAAATCTTTGAAAGATGATAATTTAAGTCTTAATACAAAATTAATAATCTAGAATTAGGAAAACAGGTTTCCTCTTCTGTCTTAAAGGTAGAACCTTCTAGTTCTTCCATTCCCCAATATTTGGCCATCTTGAATGAAGTTACTTCTCAAAAGTGGTTCATCAAGATCACTTTATTAGTTCATAATGAATTATTAATTGGAAATTGCACTACTTTGATTGATAGTGGTGCAAATCTGAACTACGTTAAGGAAGAGTTAATTCTAACCTAATATTTCGAAAAGACAAATCATTCTTTGACTTCTACAAGTGGCAATAAACTACAAATATAGTATAAAATTACTGATACACATATATGTAATACAGATGTATGTATTCCATCTACTTTCTTACTTGTAAAAATTTTACAATACCATGTTATACTTGGTACTCGTTTTCTTTAAAGTATTATGCCTATTGAAAAAATTGATTCAACAAGTATTTATACAAATTTCAATAATCAACATATTGTTTTTCCGTTTATAATTGATCCTTAGACTAGATTTTAAATGAAGTAAAAGATATTATTTTTGCAAAAGAAAATCAAATTAATTTTCTTAAACAGTAAATTTCTGTTTGGGCTATTGCTGAATCTTTAGGTAAATCTAAGATTCAAGATAAAATCAAATTGATCAAAAAATAATTTCTCGATGAAATTTGCAATGATCATCCCAATACATTTTGGGATTAAAAGTGACATATTGTCTCTCTCCCTTCTGAAGCTGATTTTGCAGATCAGCAGATACCAACAAGAGCTCGTCCTTATCAAATGAGTCAAGAATATCTTAAACTCTACGAGATGGGTCCAACATTTGTTGGAGTCGATTGGCCATTTGCGTCGAAAGCAAGATGCCTTCTTATCGTTTAGGAGATAGCTAGAAAGTGAAGAGATTCCTTCACATGGGACTGCTACTTTTTGTCGTCCTTATCCTTATCTGAAGAGGCAAGAGAGCGAGGTCTTCTTGACTTTTTCTTGGCCAGCATGTCTTGCATAGCATCAAAAAGATCCTTTGTGGATGGAGTAGAATCCGTGTCAGGTTTTTCCTCATAGGGGTCCTGTGATGTGGTTGCTAGACAAATATGAGAGGATTGGGAGTGTATTTCCTCACCAGTCTTAGAGTCTGAGTCAAACTTAAAGGTGTCTAGAAATTCACCCTTTAATTGGGGCATCCATTCATACATCAATTCGTTATCCTTCATGAGGTAATTTTGTATTTTTAAGGCATATTTCATGGCATCCAATTTATTGGAAGAAGAAGGATAAGACTGGATTCTCTGAAACTCATATTCTTATTGATAATCCTTGACTATGGTAGCAATTCCTGCTACAGTCTTGTCTAAATCTTTATCCATTTTGGACCACCATCCAACATAGAATTGGCGGTAGAGACAAAGAATATTATCCTAATCCTTCTTGACAATAGGAGTCCATTTCCAAATCCAGGGTATCTCGAATTCAGTGAAGAAGTGTATAAGATTGAATCCTTTAATATAATGGACTGGATCCATACTGTTGATCTGGGATGAATATGCAGCCCAATGGCCCAATTGTTCTTGGACAACATCAAGTAGAATAGTATAGAGTGAACCAAATTTTTTTCACCACACATGAAACCATTAAGGAAATCCTTTTTTATAAATTTTTGGGGACAATTTAATCCACCACGAATGTTTTCATTTTGGGTTTTCATAATAAAAAGCCTATGTAAAAGCTTGGATATAATCCTAATAATTATAAGTATGGTGAATATCGCCTAAAAGAAAAGCTTTCTCATTATGAGGAATTAAACCCCATTCATGAGGAAAAATAATTTTTTTGATATAACATTTTGAAAAATTAATGGAACCCACTTTGGTCATCATATTTGAATAAAAATTATAAATTCACAATATTCAGTCATTTCTAAAATATGTTGCATGACTGATAAGAATTTTTGACTTCCAAAGGGATAAGAATAAGTTTGAAAATATTTATTCACGAGATACCATGGATCTTTTTCCCATTGAATATCAATAGGTTCATGATATAGAATATAATATGTAAATGACAACATAATAGGAGCCAATAGGTTCAAGATATAGAATATGATCTGTAAATGACAACATAATAGGAGCCATTTGATGTGATGGAGATTTCACCATTTGAGTATATGATGCTTCAATTTCAGTATTACCTTATTGAGAACCACTTTTTTGACGTTCTTGTTCAATTAATTATTGAACTTTCTCATAGAGAGTATCAGTCACAAGTATAACTGTAACTTTGTCTGGTTTAATGTCAGATGTAGAGGCCTTGTGGATATATCCATGACCTTTGGCGGGGTTATTTCCCCTTTCATGTCCGCGGTTAGGGGTATTTCCTTTTCCTTTACTACGATCATACGGGTTCATTCCTCCAAGAATTCACGAGTCAAGAAATCAGAAAGAGAATTATCTTTCCTTTTGATATAACCTATATCAAAATCAAACATAGATAATTATGCTTGCTATCTAGCAATTATATGCTTGGATGCAACATGTTTAATATCTTTGCTGAAAATATATTTTGCAGCTTGACAATCTATTTTTAATAGAAATTTATGATTTAATAAAACATTTTGAAATTTAGAAATACATTTAACAATAGAAAGCATTTCTTTTTGTACAGCAGCATATTTGAGCTGTGCTGGGGTCCATTTCCAAAAGCATATCTTATCAAGATTTTCTTTTTTGTATCAGGTATCTATAATGGGGTGGGATTGGTAGGGCTTAGTCTATCCTTTTCCACCTTTAATAGAAAAACTCCACCTCACACCCAACCCTAAATCGATGACTAGTTGAACCTTCCCACCCAATTCTCATCCCACTTAAGCTAATCGGGGTTTGAGTCAAAACTGGTTGAACCTGTATAAAATCTCAAAATAATAGTTCTCCAAATATAAAAATAATACAAATTATACAAACACTAACATAGACCAAATCCCAAATTAAGAAGTAATATTAAAACCCTCACGTTTAGTTGTGCATAGTAACGATGTTTTATATTATTGAAGTATAGTCAAAGTATTTAGAGATTTCTTAATATAATTAGAGCAGAGGCAAGACATAGATTGACCTAAATCCTACCACATCCCAAACCTGTTTCGGGTTTTATATTCTACCCCATACCCCTCTCCCCCCCCCCCCCCCCCCCCCAAACATGTTTTATTCATACACCAAATCTTTATTATTACGGGTTGGGTCAAGTACATTTTGGATTCTATGGGTTAAATTGCCATCCCTATACACAAGGGTCAACCTCAAGTAGAATATTTTTAGCATTTCTCCAATTAATACGACAATAAGTTTTACTGTTTATTACAGAAGAAAATCTATGAACAATTATATACTTACATAATTTTTATACAAAAAACTCCACTAGAATTATATAACAATTGTAGTGACATTTTTGAAATTATGAACAAAATAATAGTGCTTTGATTTGAAATGAAAGAATTACCAACAATATCATCCTTCTATATAGAAATTAATGTACAAAATGATTTTTGTATAGCATTACTGGTAAAATTAACTATGATTTATTGGATGTCTGATAATAAGTTCACCGATTAAGGTTGCCAAAGTAACATGTAATCACCCTGTTAATTTTGAAAACATGCATTTTAATCTTTGGGGATCGTCCATACCTTTGTGCTTTAATTACATCAAGTTATGTACTCTAGTATCTCAGTTGTTAAGGTTATGAGTTTGACTCTAATCTAATAGTGGATTTAAATTTGATTTCTGTTTTTGTTGTAAGGTTGTGATTATTGGACTTTCATAAGTATCTAGTTAGATATGTTGCTCATAGTGTAATTATTTTCCATAGATTATCAAAAATAAAAATAAACAATATTTGTGGATCAACAAGGGCTGTCTAATGTTGTTGAGGAAAGAAGAAAAACAACTTAATTCGCACAAATTCCAATAAAAATATCTCATATCTGCTCTGACATAAGCTAAAAAGATCAAAGTTGATGAAAATTTTCTTGTTACAGAATTTTCATACAAAATCGTTGATTAAAATGATGTGACTCTGGTTTTTTTTTTTTTTTTAAATTTGAAAATGTTATATAATGTGAACACAATGACCATAGAAACCTTAACATATGTAATTTATTTTCATAGAACTTTTATTCTTTTAAATAAAAGGACACTAAAATGTGACTAATTACAAGATGAAAATGCAATAAGTGTCCTTGAATTTTGCTTTTTTTATCTTGTACCTAAACTTCATTAAACACGAGTCACATTTTTGTGCGGCATTTATGCAAAAAAGAAAAGAAAAGAAAAGAAAGAAGTTATACATGGTTGCCTGATCAAAGTTAAACTCATATATGTTTGTAAACACATATTCTTGCATTGTGTGTGCATGCACAAATTTTTAACATATATATATATATATATAGGTTTTGAAAAGACTCTAATAGAGATAAGGGAAAACAAAAAATCCTTTAAAGAAAGAAGGACCAAATCAATTAAGCTAGTTAACCTTAAAAAAAAAAAAAGAAGCCAATTTAGAGAAAAGAAAATATAACTGCAAATCACTTTTATCAATGCAAGGAAACTAAGACGTTTGAAGCCCACAATTCTCTATACCTAATGTAAGGAAATTCAGAAGTCTAAGCCTATCTCCTTGAGGCAAAAATACAAAATTTCAAGCTAAAAACAAAATTGGTGAAATCTTATGAGTGTCATTATCAATTTGTTTTTGAAGGTAATTTTTCTTTATATCGTAGATCAAACCAATCTATACTATTGTAAATATCAAAACGTTGTTGGGCCTTTAAGCCCAAAATTTTCAATACATTTTTCTCAAATTTTTAAAATTTTAAGGGTAATTAGACTTTACCCCCTTATTGTTTGAGCCAAGAACCAAATGATAATCCTGTAGTTTAAAAGTAACACATGACCCCCTGTAGTTTAGACTTATTTATAAAATGGGTAGAAATCATTAGCTTTAATAGAAATTGTGTCATAGCATTATTTTCATCATTTTATATCTCCAAATTAGAGTATAAAAAAGACGATTTGGTAAAATAACAAAAAAAAATCTCAAAAAACAACCCTTTATTAGGCATAAAACGGCCACATTGTCTTTTTAATGTTCTAGTTTGGAGAGATAAAGGACAAAAATACCAATATGACAAAATTTTCATTAAATTTAATGGTTTCCATTCATTTGCAGATAAGTCCAAATCATAGGGGGGTCATGTGTGTTCATTTTAAATAATGGGGGGTCATATGATTTTAGCTGAAACCACAAGAGGGTAAAGTGTAATTATTCAAAAATTTAAATTTTAATTAATAGCACTTCACATTCTTGATAGTATCTAATTGGTCAACTTTGAAATAACTAACAACTTCACCAATTAAAAATATTTTATCATATCAAAAGTTGTTTGTCAATTGGGCTCTGTCCTTATTTTTACCTAAATTGCTATAATTCAATTGAAATTTAAAATATATTATCACTATAATATATTTGAAGTTTAACTAATTGATCAATTAAATTTAAAATAACTAACTCTATACAAATTTAGAATATCTTATCTCCAAATAACAAGTGCCATAATATCAACAAAAAAACTAAATAAGGTACTTATCAAAACAAAACTCTACCACACAAAAGACTAAAACATTTAAATTTAGGTTAATACAAGTAAACCCATGAATTATGGCTCAGTATTACTATGCTCTTAGAAATTTTAAAACGTAACAAGTTGACCCCTGAAGTATCAATTTGTATCAATCAACCCATCATATTAGCAATCTGTTAGGAAAATTAATGAAAATTTATTTTGACTTGCATATGTTAATAGAAGTATAGTTTTATACCTAAATTGATCTGCTCTTTTTATAATAATTGCCTAATTACTAAAATATCCATTGCAATGACCTGTAAATATAGGGACAAAATAAAGAGTACTTCAATAATTAGACAATTATTAAAAAAAAAAAAAACAAGAGAAGAATGTAATTTAGGTATAAAATGAACTTTCATGGATATGTGCAAGTTACATAATAATTTTTCATCTAAGCTCTTAACTAATTGCTAATATATTACTAACATAAGGGATTAATTGATAGTTCGATGGTCGATTTGTTACGTTTTAGAGTTTAAGTGGTCATAGTGCTATTGAGTTATAGTTCATGGGGTTTGCTTGTAATTAACCTTTTAAATTTTAGTTGCTAACTCTTATAATTGAGAATATCTTATCTTTGAATAACAAGTTACTAAATAAGTTACTTATCAAAACAGAGCTCTACCATACAAACATATCACATCAAATACATTTAAATTTTAGTTGCTATTAATTTGAACTTATCAAATCAAATTGAATCATATAATATAGATTCAACTTTGAGTTAAAAGAAACACAATCATAAATGTTTATTCAAATTTTAGTTGTTATTTATTATCATAGCATCTCCACCTATAAAAACTAACACAACTTATCAGAATGAAGAGAGGTTCAGTAATCATTATCAACTAGGTTTAAGTTGACAGTGTGTGAGAAGATAATGCATACAGAGGATTGTGACGTTGGAAATCTTAGAGACCAATTGAAACCAATTGGAGCTTCGCCTTCTTACTTGGGAAGACAATTTTTATTTCATTTAGCATTTGTTTTATTTGTGGTGTATTTTATTCATTTTTTATTTCCTTTTATTTTGCTATTATGAGTTAGCATATTTAAGGAGAATAAGAACTTAACCACATCTTTGGTATTTCTTGTTCTCAATTTAGTTTTATTTTTTAAAATTTAATATACATTAATCTGTGTGAGTATTTTCACTTGACCTTATAAAGGATAATGAACTTTCTTCAATTGACCGTAATATGTTATTATTGTCGAGAGTCATCATTGACTCTTCTAGAATCTTCTAGATGTTTGTCTAACTCTTCCATTCTCTATAATTTCCATCACTTGAAGTCCCTCACTATCTTATCTAGAATGGTCTCATTCTAGAATGTTCTAAGCTCAAGTATTTATATGAGACATGGGTTCATTTGTGAAGTGTGGGTGGCAAATGGAGATGAGCCACTACACAAAGGTTGCTTGTGTGTGCAGGTGGCAAATGAGTGAGAAGCCACCACCACCTAGGTAGCTTGTAAGTGAGTGTGTGCTAGCACAAGTGAGTGTTATTGTGTGTGTGAAAATAGACCACACCCTATGAGTTGGAATATGTGTTGGGCACCAAGTGTGGGTGTGGCACATGCAGTGTCATGGTGTGTGGGGGAGACACACAGTTTAATTGAGATGCTGGGCATCTCTGACATGTGCTAGGCACATTGGGGAGTCTAGGCACCACTAGTATAGTTAATGTATGTAAGCATCCCATTTGTGCCCGCTAGGCAATCTCCGGCCCGACCAAATGTAGTCTTCAAACACCACACCACGTGCAAGCTCAAGATGAGCCTTTCAATCTCCAATCCAATCAACTGGTCACTTATCGGGCCCACAAGGGCTCACTGGAGCCATAAGCACCATCATTCCAGGCAGCTTTCCAGACCGGGTGGTCTCAAAAACCAATACCATCCAGGTAGCTTCTTGAGATCAGGCGATCTCGGGGACCAACACCTCATCAACTTCCAGACGGTTCACTTCTAGCTCCCGCTAGCCCGCCAATGTAGAATGTCCATCATTTGGTAGCTCTTCGAGACCCGGCGCTCTCAGAGACCAACACCACCCTTACAGGTAGCTTTCTAGGACTAGGCGTTCTCAAGAACCAACACTACCCTACATGTCACTCTCTAAGACCAGGCGTTCTTAGGGACCAACACCGCACAGGTAGTTTTTCGAGACCGGGTGGTCTCGGGAACCAACACCTAGGTCAACACTGACGCCTACTAGCCCGACTCGGTGAAAAATGACCAAACCTGCCCCTTGGGCCTCCAGGCACATTTTAGGAAAGTTCAAAATCCCTCAAAACGGTAAGTCCACCCTTCCAGAATGTTACTAATCAGTTGGGCATATTTACACGCCATTCGGTCCCAATCCGGTCCCGTCCGGCTAACTTCCGTCAAAATGACCATTTTACCCCTGATAACGCCCCAACACTGCACAAACCCCATCGAGCGGTAAAAGACTCTTCCAAAACCATCCCTGAATGACCCGGTATGCTTAACACAACACACCAAACCATTCCTAACCATTTATAGCCAATCCTGGCCCAAAATGACCATTTTGCCCCTGACGATCCAAACATGCCCGAGACAACATCCGTCCTGGGATTTCGAGCAAAGGGTTTCACCATACACCCTTGTTTAACCCAAGGAGGACCCTATGACATTAAACGCTCACGACTCGATAAAAGTCCCCTAGAGCGTCTCGCAGACGCTTCGCCTAAATTGTCTTTTCTCTCGATTCCTTGGTTATAACGCACCGTCAACTGACTTGAAAAATGCGTAAATCAGGGAAATCTCGATAGCTCATTCATAGATCTTTCTATCGATATGGCTCGATCGGATAGATCACTTCCTGAAGCCCTTCATCGTACGGCGCAAAAATTACAACTTTCAGCAACCCCTGGAGCGTCTCGCAGACGCTCTGCCAAGGTTGACTTTTCTCCGATTCCCTAATCAAAACGCACCGTCAAATGACTTGAGAAATGTGTAAATCTGGGAATTCCTGAAAGTATTTCCAGAATACTTTCTATCGGTATGGTCCGATAGAAAAGATCGCTTCCCGAAGACCTTGATGATGCAATACGAAAACTGCTACTTTCAAACACCCTTAGAGCGTATCACAGATGCTCCGCAAACATGTCCTCTTTTGCACACTTCCCAAGACGATATCCCACGCTTCCAAACACAATTCAAACTTTCTGAAAACTTGAAAGTTCACGAGAAACCCTAGGAGAACGTCGTGGTTGCAACCGATTTCCCTGAAACCTTCTCAATTGACTCAATTATCGAGGCAAAGTTTGGACAAACCTTCTCGGAGATGGAGAGTATGCTACATGCTCTCAAATTTCAATTAGATCGACCAAAGTTTGATCAACAGTCGAGATTCAACCAGTACACAGGGTGGCACGTGTCATTCTGGCAATGGAACAGTACCTGCGCATGTCCTACATGCGCCAGGTCTGTTCCAGAATGCCTATAAATACCAGATCTCCCTTTGCATATTCCAACTCCATTTTCTGATGCGAAGCCCTGCTGAAGTCATTCCAAAACTGCGAATCTCTATACACACTTCATCTCTCCAACACTTAGCTTAGATTCCATCATCCCCAAGCCTATATACTTCACATATAAAGCCTTATACACCATCAAACACTCCCTACTAGCCCTCTAAGCCTTCTTGAAGTCATTCAAACTCCCATCAAAGCATCCCTTGAAGACTACAAGTGTGTTGAAGGCAAAATGTGGTATCCCTTTTACATTTGTGTCTTCCCCCACTCTTTTCTCCTCCCTCCTAGCCTACTTAGGCTATTCTCTATTTTAATCCCCATCTTCAACCCCCCATTCTTGCATGCTTGAGTCAAGATGACTTTTAGATCATGCCTAGAGGAAAACAAGTGAGAGCCACCATGTAGGGGGACCTTTCAATAGCCTACTTTAAGATGGTATGGCCTAAGAGCCCTTTGTTTATGTGGTGTATCCTATAAGCCTTGTATGTGATCATGACCTCTTACATATTTCTATTTTGATCATGTTTTGTATGCTTGGCTTCATTTTATGCTTATTGTCATGTTCTACAATGCTTACATTACTTTCGTTTTCATACAATTTCCAAGCTCTATATTCCTTTTGAAAATCGTTCCAAGAGTTGGTCCCTTGAAGTTTAGGATGAGACCTTAGGAGTCATGCCTTAGAAAATCCCCTACTACCCACTAATTCACGCTTTTGCATCATTGCATTTCAACTTGTATAAAAGTTGCTTTCAAACTCTCTAATTTCCAAGGTTTCCATTCTCTCAAATTTAGTGGTCAAAATGGCCCTATGAAACTCTCTCTTTAGTGGTCTCCTTTACATTGGCCATCGGAGCCCTAAATTGTTAGAATGGTTCTCTTTTCTCTTTATGCTTGCCTAAGAATGATATTCAAACTCTTTGATTTCTATGGTTTCTATTCTCTCAAGTTTAGTGGTTGGAATGGCCCCATGGAACCCTCACTTGAGAGGTATCCCTTACATATGCCATATGAACGTAAACTTGCTAGAATAGTTTTCGTTGAAAATGATTTTCAAAATCTCATTCTTAAAAATGGTTTTCAAGAGTTCGTTCTCTCCATCTTTGTATTAAAAATGGTTTTTCAAAGGTTATCACCATTGGGTTGATTCTTAAAATCCATACTTTTGTCAAGATAATGGTTATAATGGTCATAAGGAAACCTTCCTTGGAATGGTCTCCAAACATCAACCATATAAACCATGTCCTCGGCAAGAGTCAAAATTTTCATGGAAATGATCTTAAAAAAGATTGCCAACCTAAATCCATTGCATAGCATGTTTTAATTTTCAAAACCCTTTCCAAAAGTGCATTAAACCAACTTTCAAAACCATTTTCCAATCTAACCCTAGGCTAACTTGACCCTAGTTGTCCAACCCTAGGCTACCTTGACCCTAGTTGCCCAACCCTAGGTTAGCTTGAGCCTAGTTCACTCACCTTAGGTTAACCTAACCCTAAGTCATCCTAACCTTAGGTTAACCCTTCCCTAGTTAGTTAACCCTAAGTCATCCTAACCTTAGGTTAAACCTACCCTAGTTAGTTAACCCTAAGTCACCATAACCTTAGGTTAACCCAACCTTAGTTAGTTAACCATAGGTCATCTTAACCCTAGGTTAACCTAATCCAAGTTAGTCAACCTTAGGTCACCTCTAACCCTAAGCCAACACAATCTAGGTTGATACACTTCAAGGTTCCAACTCTTGAACCATTTCTAAATGATCACTCAATTTTAAACCATTCTCATAACCTACTTTTCCAAAACCTCCCACTCTCTTGATTTAAAAAAAAAAAAAAAATCAACTCCATAAACTCTTCAAATGTCCTTACACTCGATCTTCAAGGCATTTCCAAAAAAATTTTCAAAAGGTCACAAACCTAAGGTGTCCCTAGCCCTCTCATGGTTAGGGATTCCAAGGGCAAGTGATAAATCAAGAACAACATCTAAGGTTGTCCATATTAGGATTCCAAACCTTTAGCTATTTCCAAAAATCACTTTCAAAAGTTAATTCATCAAAACATTTCTAAAATCATGCCTCCAAGGTATTCAAAACAATACTTCAAAAACACTTTCAAGTTCTCTTGAGTCATGCCAAAGCATTTTTCCAAAATTCCATTAAGTTGATCCAAAAACATTTTCAAAACACTCCACCATTCAATTTTAAGTTAAAACTTCCAAGACCACAACGAGTCTTCAACTTCCAAAGACCTCAAAGTGTCTTAAACTTTTTCAAAGACCTCAAAGTGTCTTAAACTTTTCCAAAGAACCCAAAGTATTTTCAAACCTTCCAAAGGACCTAATGCGCCTATTCATCGGGCTATTGCTCGAACTACGAATGACCTGATTCTCGCTAAATGAGATACGTAGGCAACCTAAAATGGTGCGGTCATAACTTTTATTTCAACTCCAATCCCTTTTTTAAAAATTTCTATCAATTCAAAGTTTCTATTCCAAACTCTTTCAAAACCCCCATTATTTTCAAACTTCTTTCAAAACTCGCATCATGCATCATTCATCCAAAAAGTGATGACTAAACCCATTTTTCAAAGTTCTAAAGTGGATATTAAGTGGACAATGGTAACCGGTTATTCTAGTGAGTGAACAAAGGGTGATTAGACATGTAGGTACCGAAAGGGTGGGGTAGGGTGATGATCTTAGGATATCTTCCCTACACGTAACCCCAAACTATAGATTTCTGTTTTCAAATGACCAAAATGGAGTTATTTTCCAAAAGGGCTTAAATCTTTCCAAAGGTTGCCAAACAACCTGTCTCCTTAAAAACACTCTCTTGAGGGAGTTTTCAAAACCTTTTCCCAAAAAACCCTAAGTTTAATATTCGGATTAACACTTAGTTTTAGGTGCCCTAACTCACCTTAATCAAGTTAGGTGGCGACTCCTATTTTTTTGAAAAGCCCTTAGTCAAACCAATTTTCCAACCTAGTCACACTTGTCCTTCTAGGAGGATGAGTTCTAGTGATAAAGTTCCGTGTTTTAGGGTCTCCGAGCCGAAAGGACCTTGGACACCCAAAAACCGAGGCGCGACAATGCACATATGAGTTGCATTGTAAGCACTTGTGTAGTGCATTGTATTGTTGTAATATCATTTTATTATGATTGTATAAATTTTAGATGTTGTTCAAGCTTCCGTTTCATACTCAACAATTTGGTATCAAAGCGAGGTCAGTCAGGGACCCTTTTTTCAAGGGTCATCACGCGAGGGATTTATCGGAGCCACGTAGTCAAGGACTGGGTTTTTCAAGGCATTGCCATGTGGAAGAGTTAACAGTCTATCGGTCAGGGACTGATTTTTGGAGCATTGGCTGGAGCAGAGCTTGGCTTCCCGGGACCATTGTTTGAGGTGTCGTGCGAGGAGGAGATTATTGTTCATGCACAATCCGAGATTTTGAAGCTGCTTATCTGGGATAAGGCTTGCTTGGTAGTACGAGTGATTGTACCAAGTCACAATGGCAGATCTCCAGTTCATAGGCGCGATGGAGAAACTCAACAGCCAGAATTACAGTACGTGGTAGACGTGCATGGAGTCATATTTGTAGGGGCATGATCTGTGGGAAGTTGTTGGCGATAGCCACACTACGCCACCTTTCACAGAAAATGCCGAAAGACTCTAGCAGTGGCAAATCAAGGCAGGAAATGTCATGTTTGTGATCAAGACGACCATTGAAAATGATATACTGGAGCACATAAGGCACGCTACCACACCGAAGGAGGCTTGGGACACAATAGCAACTCAGCTCTTAAGGAATAATAACATAAGGATTCATCTAGTCGAGTGCGAGTTAATGACCACCACACAAAGGCAGCTAACTATAAATGAGTACTTCCCTAAGGTAAAGTCTCTCTGCCTAGAAATTTCTAAATTAGATCCTTCTTCAAAGATTAGTGAAGAACGGATAAAAAGGATTATTGTCCATGGGTTGAGGCCCGAGTATCGGAGTTTCATTACAGCCGTACAATGCTGGCCAACATAACCTTCACTTGAACAATTGGAGAATTTATTGGCCAACCAAGAAATTTTGGCTAAGCAGATGGCTGGGGTGTCATTAAAGGGTGAGGAGGAAGCACTCTTTAGTAAAAACAAGAGTGGCCAACCCAGAGGATGGAAAGGACAGGAGGCACTAAAGATAAGAATAGAGAAGATGATGGTAGTGATGAAGATGATTTGAAAAGTCAGTGAAAGAACAATCAGGGGGAGCTTAAAGGTGTCCAGATAGATATCAAGGTCCTAAGAATTTGAATAGGCGAAGTGATGAATGCTACAACTGTGGCAAGAGGGGGCACTTCTCATGAGATTGTCGACTGAGGAGAAAATCATTCGAAGGAAACCTAGAGACATCGAATGATCAACAACAGGAGGCTGTTATTGAAGACGAATGGGATTTTGATGCATCCTTCACTACAATAAGGGTTAATGATCTCCAACATAAGAGTGATAGTGAATCAGAATGGGAAGCATCATTTGCTACGAGGCTTGGTGATCACCAACATGAGTATGAGAATAAAGAAGAGTGGAATTGTCAAACATCATTCGTTATAATGAGGTTCGATAAGGAGGCTTGCTCAGAAGACGATGAGATTGACTACGACGTGCGAATGATCGAGGAGCAACCTATCATTGCCTCAAGTGCAGTGGTAGAGCTCGAGCCACTTGTCGAAGCATTGCCAAAAGAGAGTGCTGATTCTATGCTGGAAGAGACATAGGTGTCTTGTTTGGTTGATCAGTCCAGAGCATCACCAGGAATCTTTGATCAAGAACTTGAACGGTCTTGAAGGAACAACCTTGAAATGAGGAATTGTGATGTCTTGGAAGGAGGAGAAGTTACAGATGCACTTAGGAAAGAGTCATTTGTTGTGGACATGGTGTATGAGATTGGAAGAGAGGAAAATTTTGAATGTCTTGAAAATGCCAAGGAAGAAGAAGAAGAGTTGGAACAAGGATCAAATGATGGTTCTCACTCTGGTGTTGTAAGTCCTTATAAGAAGCCACAGAGAGTCAGTAGCCAAGTTATCATAGGCTTGGACAAAGGAGCAGATACTAAGAAGGGTATTGGCATAGGCAGGTTTGAAGAAGCTATGAATTTGAACCTTTTGTTGAAGGTGATCCGTGTTTATTCTGGTGAGAAGGTAATGACAACTCCCAAGAAAACGAACTTTCTTCGTTACTCTATTGGTCCAACAAAGCTTCCAGCCAAGGCACAAGTTAAGGGTTGGCCACCACCAGTATGATCGATCCGTAAAAATGTTGTCCAGAAGAGCAATGTTGAGGTGAGCGAGAAGAATGGAAACAATGCAGCAACTATTAAGGATAATGATCGAATGCTCATAGGCGACGTCCGATGAAAGGTTGGCGAAGGAACTCGTTGTTGCAGTTCAAGAGGAGAGAGTAAGTGTTGAGGGGGAGTGTTAAGTATTAATCACCTCTCTCTCTCTCTCTCTCTCTCTCTCTCTCTCTCTCTCTCTAGAAGCTTCTCTTTCTAGATTAATCCCTTACTTGTCGGCTCTTATTCTTTCTAGGAACTTCTCTCCTATAAACATCTCTCTCCAGGTACTTAAGTTTCTAGATCATTCTCCATCTATCACCTCTTTAGCTACCTCTAGAATTATCCTCCACCACCAATGCTTGCCTATATAAGGAGGTGAAGAGGATTCTTATAGTGTAAGAGAGTGGAGTGAGCTTGTGAGCTAGATCAAAGTCGAGCCGTGTGTGAGTGCATAGAGTGATTTAAGTGAAGTCGCTAAGTGTGTGAGTGCATAGAGTGATTTAAGTGAAGTCACTACGTGTGTGAGTGCATAGAGTGATTTAAGTGTGTGTCTGTGTGTGAGTGGTGTGGTGAGTTTTTCTTGTATATGTGTGTGCACCCAAAATGTATTGTAAGAGTCGTCCTACAATAAAATTTCCTTCTTGAATTTCAAGTACTTCCGTTGTGTACTCAACAATCACCACAAAGCAGATGAAGAACACGAGTTTGGCTTCCTAATATGAATATTTTGATTGCAATTTTATCTCACTAATGATGGTTTCAGATTGTAAAAGGAAAAATGTTTAGTACATTGATGTTTACTTTTTACACCAAAAAGAAAAACAAAAAGGCAGTGACCAATTGGACAAGATCTAATCTGATCAACATCCATGGCTCTTCTTCAAGTAAGTAAGTTGTGACAATAATTACTATTCAATATTATTTATGGGTGGTGAAAATACTTGTGTATTCTAATGTTTATGTGAAAACAATGTAAAAAAGGAAAGATGTCACAGGAAAGGCTAAAATGGTAAAGGTATTAGAGAAAATAAATAACTAAGTTACAACTCTCTAATATGACTAATAATTCCTAGACAAATGTGAGTTTTGTATGAGGCGCATTATGTGTGTTGTATCAAATTCTGTGCATCACACGGGGTTACTGCTAGTTTGTTAAATTCAAATTAGGTTTGAACAATTTAAAATGTACTAAGATGATTATTTATTTATTATTTAATTTCAAAAATTAAAATATTAGAATGTTTCGTGAAATAACACAGTTTTTCTAACAGTGATTGTTTAGATAGTTTTCAGAATTGAAAGTTTTGAAGAATACAAATAAAAGAAAGCCCTTCAATTAATGTTCTAAATTATAAAAATAGATTATATTCTTTTTTTTTAATGCATGCATTTTTTAATTTTAAAAATAAAATTAATATAAGAAATGGATTAGCCATACTACTCAATTTAAAAAAAAATTCGCTAGTCAAACTGAATATAAAGACTTAATTAATAATTTTGCATCTCAACAGCAAAAATAAAACAAAATACTGTATGGTGGGTAAAAACATATATAAAAAGACTCAATTAAGATCGTCATTTTAGGTCTAACATTATTTTGAGCCGCGCTGTTATGGAGGTCACTTGGATTGCGAATAATTAACCCTTAACGGGTAATTGAATGCGTTCATGCTTCCGCCGTTTTAGTTGTTATAAGGTCAATAAAATTTGATAATTCACTTCCTTAAATTAAATAAGCAAGATAGCCTTTACAAGTCTAATACCTTAGTTGTCTTTCCAACTTTTTTTTTTTAGCGTTTACGAGGGATATGTGATTTTTTTTTAATGTTCCAATTTGATATTTTAATATTTTTCTCTAATTCAATTTGAAAAAAATAAATCCAATAACTATAAAATTTCTTTCCTACTAAATCTAGCTCTACATCTCACTTGAATTTTTAAAGATGTTTAATTCCTCATTTGAATTTTTGGTTTAAATAAGGAGAAAGTCTTGTTCACTTGAATTTTTTATTTTTATTTTGATGCTAGGCTTGCGGGCTAGCAAATGGCATATGTCTGAAATGAATATATGAAATGTTTGTAGGAGCAAAGTCGCATCGTTACCAACTCTGTCCCGCCCAGCTCTGTCTCGCCCAAATTTTCAAGTAAAGTCTCCAGGGCAACTAAATTGGACAACGTGTCTATTTTTCTTCAAATTAAGTTTGGTAAATTAATATGCTAATGGAAGCACCAATCACGACATCATCCTCTTAAAAATAGATATTATAACTTATAAGCAATTTCGTCATTTCGACCATAAAAAATTATAGCTTGACTCAACTCAATAATGTCAGCTAAAAGTGAATATGAGGCTGCTTAATTAGGCTCTCAAACAAAATTTGGATATATATCCACGTATATATATATTTGTACACTCTAAAATTGCTGTTGCTCTCGAACCAAAAGATGCTCTAACTCTTACTTTCGCTCTGCCATTGAATTGAAAAATTATCCAGTGCGCTTAGGACATCACATTATCTTTACTTTACCATTCACATAATTGTTGAGTTTTCTCTGTTAGGTGAGGTCAAATACCCCACTTAATAGGTGGAGGATCCACTCTTATGGTGAGTAGAATAATAATGACACGTGGTACTTTAAGAGCACTGTATAATTTCTTTAATGAATTATATAGAATTGTATTAATCGTAACCGTAACAAAAAGTTCAAAAGTAAATGAAGATGCGAATAACTTTCATCCAGAAATCAAGGAGGGCGGCTCACAACAACTCGTTTATTCTATTTCATGTTGTATTTGGAATGGTTTACTTCACGTTAGAAAACTAGAAAAGATAAGAACACCAGCTCAGCATCTAATATTCATATCCTTCTTTTGATTTTAAATTATTGCCCTCGTATTTTCCTGCATAGACATATGTTTATGGACCAGCTACAATTTCAAGTATTATATATGAGTTTGAAATATGACCACTTGCAAATAATTTTTTTTGACATATTGCATAGACGATGGAACTTATTTGCATGTCCATTGGACGATATTAAACACACTTAGAAAATTCTAGTAAGGTCCCATATATTTTGAGTGTCTATGATAAAAACTAATATATGACTCTTTAAAATTGCAACAATTTTTCCTTCGCCCACTAAAATCCAAGAAATTGCTCAACCCCCTTCCAAAAAGTTTTCCTATTTTTTTCATTGATCATCTTAGTCTTCATAATATGTTGGTGAATACAACTGATTACATTCCAAAAGTGTAATCATTATCATATAAATAGCTAGTGGTTAGTCCTAGCTTAGTAGTATTTCATCATTTTTAGTTATATTATAATCCTAGTACTCTTTTATAACTGTTTTATAGGTACCGGACTTAAAAGGAGCAAATTAGAGCATCAGAGGGCAAAAGAGTAAAGTGACTGTGCGAACGGACTTTGAGGGCGTTCACACGCTTCTCAACCGTGCGCATGGTCCCCAAGGGCGTGCGCACGCTTTTTCAGAATAGAGCCCATAAACGAGTCTCTGTGAAAACATTCAAAATTACAAAGGCTCGATTTTACCGTTTGATGGCCATCCAAAAACCATTCGCTAACCGTGTGCACGGCCGACACCAGCTCTATTTTATTTTCAACCTATAAACTCAGTTTTGTACTTGATTTTGAGGATCCAACTTTTTATCTGACAATTTCTATACGTATGTACTGTTTTCAAATGTAGTTTAGGGCTTTGTATTAGAGAGTAAACTTTGTAATTCCATTGCATTTTCAATTCTAATTCCATTTATAATTTTGTTTTCATTATGATTTCAATCCAAGCTTTCAATTCTTCCATGGAGATGCATAGCTAACTCTTCAATTGGGCTCAAATGTGAAGATCACTCAAGTAGTCTAAGGAATTCAATGAAGGTATCTCATGTTTTCATTGATTCATCTTCCTAGATTTACAATTCTCATCAATTGAATGTTGGATAGCTTAAGAACACTTAGGTTATGGACTCTGTTTAATTAATTCAATGCTTAACTCTCTAATTAGGCATTGATTCTAGTCAAATTAATTGTATTATGAATTTAACTTCAATTGTTTGAGAATTATCAGATTTAAATGCTAAATCTCCTAACCAAACACTCTTGATTGTGGTGTTTGGTTTGAGTCATAAACCTTGTTAAAAGCCTTGGATGAATTGAGTGATGGGATCAATTGAACCTAATTCCCTTTAAATTCAACTTAATTTAATTGCCAATTGTCTTTTGAAGTGCCTTAGTTTAAAAGCAAACAAAAACTATTTCAAATCAAACTATTTTTCATTTTCTCTTTTTAAAAAGCATTTCACCAAATTGTGCAAGTTTTGAGGGTTTTGAGTGCAACTTTGGTTGATAGCCTATATTAGGCTTAATTTATCATGGAATACGATCTCAGTATTCACCGAGTTCTACTTGGCGATCACTTACTCTTGGGTGAGCACCACTTTGATCGTGTCAACAACCTGGTTTTAAACTACAAGAAGTGACCCAGTGACCAGTTTGTCCTCATGCTAAGCATGATGTATCAAGTTCAATCTTTTTTGATGGCCCTTGTGGCCAACAATTATTCATACAATTGCATAAAGTTTGCATGATTCGTGTTAACGGTGATCCTACTTGAGCTCGTGGAAGTAATTGGTCAAAGACTGGGACACCCTGTAGAAAAAAAAAAAAAAAGTCTTAGATTATTGTCTTTCTTACTCTTCACACACACACACACACACATAGTCTTAGATTATTTAGTGACTATTACTATTATCTAACTTGTTTGGACTTGTAAAGTAATACACAAGGAATTAATACCAAAACGTACAATTGATCAAGGCATTAATTGAATAGTTAAATACCTTATTTTGGTATATTGGAAAGCCAAAATCCACAGGGTGTATGAGCATGATCTCAATTATGGGTAGGGTCTTCACTATTATTAGGTTAATTCCTCTCCTCGATTGGTCAAATAACTTATACTTTGACAATAATTATTATTTTGTCGAATAATTTTTGAACTGAATATTGCACATTTTCAGCTTGCAAATAGAAAAAAACTTTACAAATAACCTTCATGGATTATAATACATGGAAATAAACCACAAATGGAAGCTTATTTTTGCTTTGAACTCACTTAAAAGAAATAATAAAAAAACATATTTCTTGTTTTCTAATTACAAAAAAGAGGAAACATGTGACATAACCAAACCACCCTAAATGAAACCAACGAAATGCAATTGCCCCACACTACATAAGAGTGCATGAATGAAATACATCGTGATAATGAAATTATTAGACTTTCACTTTGCATTCCCCACAAACCTCTCTTTCATCTTTCTCTTTGTTTCTTTGTGTACCTGCGCTTGGAGATTCAAACTTCTCTCTTCTTTGGTAAGATCTCAAACCATGATCCTTTTTCTTCATGTGATTCTTCTTGGGGCATTGTCTTTGGTACCACACCAAAGTACGGATTTTCCTTGCTCTCTAAGGGTTTGTCAGGAACTCGGAATTATTTCAGTTTGTTTGGGAGTCACTTGGTAGTGGCTTCAAGTTGGCTAGGAGATTACACTTAATAGGCACTATGACGAACCTTAAAGATGTACATTCCTCGGGTTCTGAGAACACTGCTTCTCAAGATCTGGTTAGGGTACGGTTGGAGGTCCCTGATAGTGCTTAGTGGGGCCTTCTAGTAAGGGGCTAGCCCTTGGGGGTATAGTTCTTGAGCCTAGGGGTATGGTAGTCCCTGAGGTTAAGGAGTTTAATTTTACGTCTGAGGGGGTGTTCTCCGTCATTATGGAGAGGAGGGTCAGGAAGCTATGGAAGGATTACCAATTTTTTTCTAGGTTGTCATATAAGATCCCTGGTAAGGGAGAGTGGGCTTGTTCTGCTCGCCCTGGGGAGGTCCGTGTTTATGAGACCGCCTTGGCTAGCGGCCTCAGGTTTCCCATTGCGACCCCTATTAAAGTGGTTTTGAGTGTTTTGGGGTTGGCCCTTGGTTAGTTCCTTCCTAATTCTTGGAGGATTTTGTTGGCTTATGTTGTGTTATGGCAAGCATCCAGTGATGGTAAGGACCACCTCACTGCTGATGAGTTCTTGCGTTGCTACAAGTTGACCGAGTAAGAGAAGGGCTGGTGGTATTTCTCGACCAGGAGTGGTGACACAACTTTGGTGACGAGGCTATCCTCTTCCAACAAGAGGTGGAAGGACAGATTTTTCTTTGTATATAGCAACGGTTGGAAACATCAACCTTGGGAGGTTTTAGGTGATGATTTTGCTCGGGTTCCTCGGTTGTGAAAAATTCCAACTCAAAAGGGAATGTCTCTTAATTTCTCTAGATTTTGATTTCACTCAACCGTAGTTTCTAAATTTTTAGGGATTTGACTTAGGTTTCTTGTGTCTGGCTGGCTCGTGTTGCACCTACTGTGGACAAGACCCAGAAAGTTAGGGTGAAGAGGGCCCAGGATTATGGTGTCACTAATGCCAATGCTTTGATGAACTAAGAAAACTTGGGAATGTACTTGTTAGGCCCTAAGCCTACAAGTGAAGCTCTAAGGGCAGAATGTGAGAGGAGTGAGTCTGGTTCATTCTCTTTTTTCCTTTTGTTGGTTGATCATTGATGTGTCTGTCCTTATTGTTCCTATGTAGATCAAGGCAAGGAAAATTCTAATGAGGAGGGGGATATGGCTCTAAACAAGAACATCCTTGCAAAGGTGAGGCTCTCTTCAGAGCCCTCTATAGTGGCCAAGTGCTTCAAGCTTCCTGTTGGCTATAAGGTTGAGGGTAGTGGCAACAAGGACAAGGAGGCCAACCTAGGAGACCTCCCACCACCCAAGGCCGTCAGTTCTCCTCATGCGCCTTTGGTCACTCATGAGGCATCACCAACCCTAATTGGCCTTACATATAAGCTCCCCCCATCAAGAGCTGTCAGTTCGTCTCCTGTAGATACTTCAGCAATGCTTACCTTCTCCGTTCAGGATATTTTTGCTGAAGGAAAAACAATATTTGAAAGTCCAGACCTGGCTTAGAGGAGACTGTAGTGCGTAAACCATCCAGAGGATGGAGAGCAATTGGCAAGCAATTTTACTTACAAGCTGACCAAGGACCTTGGTCAGGATTTGCTTGAGGTAAGTTTCATAAGTATAGTTGATCTGCTCATTCTTTCTTACTTCTGACCTTACCCTTTTTGATCAGGCTATTACCAGGCTCTCTGTACTAAGCTCCAAAACATCTAAGAGCGAGAAGGGTTTCCTGAAGCAGAGGCGCATAGCCAACCAAGCCTTAGCTGATGTAGCATCTTTGAAGAAGAAGCTGAAAGAAGTCTCTTCAGAGAGGGATAGCCTAAAAGGTGGGGTGTTGACCCTGCAGGAAGAGAAGAACAAACTGGTAAAGGATTTGGCCCACGAGAAAGGTGCCAAGGAAGCTATTCATGAGAAGCTTGTTGTTGAGAAGGCTGCCTATGCTAAAATAGTTGCTTTTCCTGCTCAGCTTAAGGCAACTGTAAAAAAAGCTTTTGAGGATTACCATCAGAAGGATTCTTATCAGTTGACACTAGGTGGGGCCTACACGCAAGGCTTTACTGAGGCAAAGGAGTTGGTTGCCCAGGCTTACCCTAGCCTAGATCTCTCTTTTATCGAGGCTATTCCTGAGGATGACACAGTCTCTGTGGTGGTTGAAAGGAGTAAGGCAGGGGGTAAGGATGGGGCAATTGAGAAGGATGATACCCAATCAAAAGCTTTTGCCCAGCCAAAGGCCCCTCTGACAACTTAGTAGTTTTTCCTTTCCTTTTTGTAGATCTTTTTGTCTTTCCATTTTACCCTCAAAGTGATTTCAAATTAACACTGCTCGGGTTTTATTTGTACTTACCAACTTTTATTAATGAAAAAGACGTTTCTCCATTTGACTTCCCGATTGTAGCCTTTGTTTTAGTTTCTGTAGGTGATTTAACCTAGTTTATGCAGATACTTTGGCTTTCCTTTAGTCTTGACTTCTTTTGTAGACACTATACTTGACCGTGGCCTAACCATGACTTTTATTAATGGGCATAAAACCAAGTCCTGCTCGGCCTTGGCTTGACCAAGACTTTTGTTGATTGGGTGTAAAGCCTTAGGCGTAAAGCCTTTGCCTACTCAGCCTTAACCTGACCAGGACTTTGTTCATTGGGCATGAAGCCTTGGGCGTATAGCCTTTGCTTGTTCGGCCTTGGCTTGACCATGACTTTTGTTGATTGGGGGTAAAGCCTTTGGCATAAAGCCTTTAACTGCTCGGCCTTGGCTTGACCAAGACTTTTGTTGATTGGGCGTAAGCCTTTGCCTGCTCGGCCTTGGCCTGAACGGGACTTTTGTTGATTGAGCGTAAAGCCTTTGCTTGTTCGGCCTTGGCCTGACTAGGACTTTGTTGATTAGGCTTAAAGCCTTTGTTGTTCCTCTTGCAAAAAAGATGTTAGAACATTCATAGAAGCATAAAGAGAATTGTAGACAAGTCTATGAAGATTATCAGTCATTTAACTTTTCATCTACGATGTTACATATAGGGATAAAAAGAGTTGCTTACACATAGTACTTTTTGAGGTGCTCAGCATGCCATGGGTGGGGTAGTTTTTTGCCGTTTAGGCCCTTTAATCCGTAGGTGCCCTTCTTGGTAAAGCCCATTACCTTATAGGATCCTTCCCAATTCGGGCCAAGTTTCCTATCCTGAGCAATTCTGGTGGATTGGTTGACTTTTTTCAAAACTAATTCCCCTAGCTTAAAATCCTTCAAGCACACTCAACTGTTGTGGTACTGAGGCATTTGTTGTTGATATGAAGCCACTCTGATTGCTGCCTGTACCCTCTTATCTTCCAGAAAATCTAGGTCGATTGCCAAGGCCTCGTCATTTGTCTCTAGGTTATAGTTTTGAGTTTTGGGACTCAGGATACCAATTTTTATTGGTATTACCGATTCCGTTCCAAATGTGAGCGAGAAGGGGGTTTGTCTGGTAGAGACTCTCTGTGTGGTTCTGTAAGCCCATAGGATGCTAGGGAGCTCCTCTGCCCATAACCCTTTGGCTTTCTCTAGTTTGGTCTTGATGATCTTGAGGAGAGACCTGTTGGTGACTTCTACTTGCCAGTTTGCTTGGGGGTGCTCTGGTGAGGAAAAGTGGTAGCTGATTTGCAGGTTTGAGCACAACTTGCTGAACTACTTTCCTTCGAATTGCTTCCTATTATCAGTGATGACCACTTTTGGGATCCCGAAGCAGCATACAATATTTTTCCAAAGGAAGTTGGTCATTTTCTGTTTCGTGATGGTGGTGAGGGCCTCTGCCTCTACCCACTTAGTGAAGTAGTCAATAACCACCATCGCGAATTTGTTTTGTCCTCTATCCAAGGGTAACAGGCCGACGATGTCGATCCCCTACTGGGCAAAGGGCCATGGGCTTTGGATAGGAGTCAGCTCCTGTGCAGGTTGCTTGGGAATGTTGGCAAACCGCTGGCACTTGTCACATTTTCTTACAAACTCCTAGGAGTCCTTACTCATTGTTGGCCAGTAATATGCTGCTCTGAGGATCTTGTTAACTGGGGAACGTCCTCCAGAATGGTTCCCGTAAATTCCTTCATGGATTTTCCTCATGATGTAGGTAGCTTCCTCATCTGTGGCACGCCTGAGAAGGGAGGTAGTGTGCCCTATTTTGCACAGGATGCCATCAAATATCACATAGCGACTGGCCCTAAACTTAATTCTTCTTGCTTCCAATTTGTCTTCTGTGAGGGTGCCGTGTTCCAGGTAATCTCTGATTTGTTTGGCCCATGAGGCTTCTGTTTCCAACACATTGACTTCTGGGGTTTGGATGCTTGGAGAATCAAGGATCTCAAAGGGTACTTCAGGGTCGAGTTGCTTTGAAGATGCTATCATTACCAGTCTGTCTGCCTCTTCGTTCTCTAACCAGGGAACTCTCTACAGCAATACCTTTGAGAATTTTCTAACCAAGCCTCTAGTCGTCTGGCAATAGTCCCTCATATTTTCTCCCCTTGCTTAGTATTCTCCCTGGTCCTGCTTGATCACAAGCTGCGAGTCTGCCCTGATTGTTACTTACTCTACCCTCATTCTCTAAGCTATCTGAAGCCCAGCTATGAAGGCCTCATGCTTTGCTTTATTGTTAGTGGCTGGGAACTTGAATCTAAGGGCATACTCCACTTTGTGGCCGTCCGGGGTGGCAAGAATAAGGCCTGCCCCACTTGACTGTTAGGTAGAGGAGCCATCAACATTCAATATCCATTTATTCTCCGTATCGTCTATCTCGAGTGGGGTGTCGGGGAGGGCTGTAAATTCTATAATAAAATTTGCTACTACCTGTCCTTTAATAGCTACTCGTGGTCTATATTGAATATTGTACTGACTGAGCTCCACTGACCACTTCATGAGGCGCCCTGAAGTTTCAGGCTTATGCAGCACTTTTTTAAGGGTTTGGTTAGTCAATACCAAAATTGAGAGTGCTTGCAAATAGGGTATGAGTCTCCGTGCTGATGTTACTAGAATGAAGGCCAACAACACCATCTTCAGGTATCTCTCCTTTACTCCTCTTAGGGCTCTACTGTTGTAGTAGGCTGGTTTTTAGACCCTTTTCTCTTCACGAATGAGGTTTGAGCTCACTGCTATTACCGAAACGACCAAGTAGAGGTAAAGTTCCTCTCCGGTGACCGTTCGGCTGAGCAGAGGAACTTTGCCCAAGTACTGTTTTAGCTCCTAAAATGCTTCTTCACACTCGTCAGTCCACTAGAATGCTCTTTTTAGTGTCTTGAAGAAGGGAAGGCATTTGTCAATTGACTTGGAAATGAACCTGTTCAAGGTTGCTACTCTGCCTGTCAGCCTTTGAACATCTTTGATTGACTTTGGTGCTTGCTTGCCCAGTATTGCACTAACTTTTTTCGAGTTGGCCTCTATCCCCCTTTGCGAGACCATGAAGCCTAGGAACTTTCACGATGCTACCCCAAATGCGCACTTGGTAGGATTCAGCTTCATATTGTAGGCCCTGAGGCTTTGAAAAGTCTCTTTCAAATCTTTTAGGTGGTCAATCGTCTGCTTACTCTTAACTAACAAAACGTAAACCTCCATGTTCCTCCTGATTTGAGCCTTGAATCCTATTCACCAACCGTTGATAAGTTGCCCCGAAATTCTTTAGGCCGAAGGGCATGACTGTGTAGTAGTACAATCCTTTGTCAGTGATGAAAGCGGTGTGTTCTTGGTCTCTTTTGGCCATTGTGATTTGGTTGTACCCTAAGAAAGTGTCCATGAACGAGAGTATCTTGTATATTGCGGTTGAGTCTACTAAAAGGTCAATGGTAGGCCGGGAGAAGCTGTCTTTAGGGCAGGCCTTGTTAAGGTCTGTGAAATCCACACACATCCTCCACTTTGCATTTGTCTTCTTCACCATCACCATGTTGGAGAGCCAGGTTGGGTATTGGGCTTCTTTGATGAACTTAGCTTGGACGAGCTTGTCTACCTTGTCGGCGATGGCTTCATTATGCTCTGGGGTGTAGCTCTTCCTCTTCTGCTTGACCGGCCTAGCTTCGGGTGAAATGTTGAGGTGGTGGGCAGCAATCTTAGGATCGATGCCTATCATATCCTCATGTGTCCATGCGAAGACATTAGCATTACTCCTGAGGAAGCTTCTCAGCTCTTTTTTTAGTGGCTCTGGGGCTGTGAATCCGATCATGACCACTCCGGCTTGGGCTAGACTGCCATCTAGGTCTGAGCTGCTCTTCTAGTTTGGATTGTTGATGGAGACTTGTTCCAACTCTTCCATTAGTACTCCTTTCTTCACTTCTTCCTCGTCTTTGACTTCTAGCTCTTCTATTACGAGAGCTTCCTTGGCGGTGCTCCCATTAAGGGATGCCATGTAGCACTACCTAGCTATTATTTGGTCGTCGTTGACAATTCCCACCCCCTACTTTGCTAGGAACTTCAATCTCAAATGGTAAGTGGATGTGACCACTTTGAACTGGTTTAGGGTCGTTCGTCCTAAGATCACGTTATAAGCTAAAGGGCAGTCCACCACCAAAAAGTTGACCAGCTTAGTGGCTTGCTGGGGGTCATCTCCTAGGGTGACAGGCAACTTGATGGACCCTATGGGGGTAACCCTATCTCCCATGAACCCCACTAGGGGAGAGGTCATAGGTTTCAAGGCTTCCTTTTGTATCTGTAGCTGCTCGAATGTCTCCCAAAAGATGACGTCTGTTGAGCTGCCGCTGTCAATAAGGATTTGTCTAATTTGGAAGTTGGAGATAATGGTGCTAACAACTAGAGCATTGTCATGAGGGTGGCTTAACTCTGTAGCTTCCTTTTCTGTGAACACTATATCTGGAACACCCGAGCAGGATTTCTTGCTCGGTGTCTCCACTGTGAACACCTTCGCGTGCTTCGCCCTTCTAATATGGTTCTTCCTAAACAATGAGGATTCGTCGCCCCCTTCAAATCCTCCAGCGATGACCCTTATCTCTCTAAACGGTTGTTGGTGTGCTGGGGCTCTAACTGGCCTTCTTCGTTTTGCAACACGCGGCATGTCAGGCCCTTGGCTCGCCACGAATCTTCCCAAACGACCTTGCCTTATCAGGTTTTCGATTTGCTACTTAAGATCTATGCAGTTATCAATGTTGTGGCTATGGTTCCTATAGAACTGGCAGTACTTCCTTTGGTTTCTCTGCTCTAGAGGGCTCCTTAATCTTTCAGGCCATTTCAAGTCCGGGTCGTTCTTGATCTCGTTTAGGATGTGCCCCACTGGTGCCATTAGGGGGGTGAAGTTATGATTGAAGCCATCGAACTGGCTCCTTATCCCCTTAGTTTGAGCTGTCGATCTGTCAGTTCTTGAGGTCTTATTTTCTTTGTCTTCTTTGTTGTTGTCAGCTGGGCTCTTCTTCTTCTCAAGGCGGGAGCCAGCGTCTCCATCTCGTTCACGCCTTGCGTTCATGGCATCCTTCGCATTCATGTGCTTCTGGGCTCCAAGCATAAGGTTAGCATACTCTTTAAGGGTTCCTTGGCCAAGGAGAACAAGAATGTGTGGGTTCTCAAACCGCTCATGAAGGTCGTAACTGCGACCTTGTCATCAACATCATCTACTTCTAAGGTTTCCAGGTTGAACTTGGTGACAAACTCCCTAGGTGTCTCCTCTTTCTTCTACATCACATTGAGTAGGCAGGTGGCTGGTTTGTTTTGCCTCTAGCCTCCAATAAAGTGCCCTATGAATAGTTTACTAAGTTGGACGAAAGAACTGATAGTGGAGGGTTGGATCTAGTTGAACCACACTCTAGCGACTCTTTTGAGAGTGATTGGAAAGGCTCTGCACATGATCTCGTCTGGGACGACTTGCAGCTGCATCAAAGCCTTGAAGGTCTCTAAATGGTCCAAGGGGTCCTTGGTCTTATCAAACATCTCTCGAGTTGGCATCTTGACCTTCGGTGGTAGGAGTACTCCCATCGTCGCCTGGGTGAAAGGGGAATCAGTTATGTTCACCAACTCCTCTACGATGTTGGGATTCTTAGTTTTGACGGCCTCCATGACCCCTGTTAGCTGGGCTTGGACAACTCTGATATGTTCATCCCAAGTGGGGGATCTGTTCTATCTCTTATAACTTATGTATGCTGGGGGTAGTGTCGCAGGTGTGAACCTGGGGCGTGGTTGTGGGCTTCCTCCGGTTGGGCCCCTCTATTGGGGGTTAATATGTTGCCACCTAGGATGACGGGATCTTCATTCTCGGGGCCGACATCGTCATCCCTCTTTTCATCTCTAGGTTGGGCTCTTGGTTGTTGGCTCCCTCCTGGTACAGTGGGAAGTCGCCGAAGCAGCTCTTGATTCTGCGTCATTAGCATTTGCATGTTAGCCATTACATCGGCCATTTGGGTTTCAACGGCCGCAACTCGGTTTGTACTCTGTTCTTTCATGGTTTGTGGTAGATACGAGGCACTAGTCCTGGTTAAGACCAAATGACAGAAAGTCGATTCCCACAGATGGTGCCAACTGATAGATCAATAAACTTGTTAGGTCTGCCCCAAGTCCTGGTGAATTGCTTCGGTTGGCTGCAGAGAGAAGTTGGGTCAAAAAACAGTGGTGTGGTGTTTGCCAAAGACTTTTCGATGCCAAAGTTATGTTTGAGAGGATAATTGGGCAGAGTTTTCGCTAGGGTTTTATTATACATGTCTTGGAGAAGAAGGCTTAGGTCTCTTTTTATACATTCATGGTTGTGGTTCCAAGTATGTCTGCAGATAGTTAGTGAAAATGATTGTCTTTCCACGTGGCTATACATTATTGGACAGTTAGGTCCTTGGTAGGGTAGTGGTGGACATGGTTGTCTACCAGATGTGGCATCTTCTAGGGCGCCTATTAGATTGATGTCAGTGTGGTAGGGAAGGTGGTTGTCCTCCCACGCGTCTTGTCCTTTTGGTAGTATACAGCCGAGCCTAGTGTCAGGCGTGGTCCCCACTAGCTAGACGAGAGGGATGGTTGACATGCTCCTGTTCGGTAAGATTTGCTTGGTGCCAAACCAATCAACCCCAGTATACTTGGCCATCTGCTGTTCAGCATTATTAGAGTGCCCCATCATCGATGGTCTCTCCGGTCAGCCTTTCACAGGGGTCCTGGTTAGCCCTCGCCAGATCGATCCCCATCATAAACTGTCTTGAAAAAAAAAACATGTTCCTTGTTTTGTAAAATGAAAAAGATAGAAGCATATAATGCAACCATACGAACCGTAAATGAGACAACAAGATCATACTGTGTTCAGAATTGTAATGATCTCTCTTACTACAAAGGAGTAGAGTTAAGATGAAATGCATTACGACAATGAATTTCTCTAATTTTTTTAAAGATATTATAATCCTAGGTTGAATTTTTTGGTTAAAATAAGAAGAAAGGCTTGTTAATAATTGGAATGTACAAATACCCTATCGAAATTGTATATGAAAGAAGTGGGCATAAACAACGAAACCAGTCACATCGATGATTAGGATCACTTGTTCATTTTCTTTCATGAAGAATATTGGTGGATTGAGACAAACAACCACACCATATTATTTTAGTTAATAATTCAAATAAGATGAATTTTATAATTTTTTCGATTCCATCAAATGGCATATTGACAAAACAAATATATAGCATGCTGATAAGACCAAAGCCACATCTCTAACAACTCTGCCCGCCCCTTGAGTTTTCAAGTAAACCAAGGACTACTTGTTCATTTAACTTCGTATTAAGGTTTGGTTAGAAATAAATATGGTAACTTGTAAATTGTTTGGTTTTGAGTGTTAGAAATGTCAATCTTTAACTCAATAATGTTAGTTAAATGAGCTGAAAGTACGCTGGAGTTTCAAGCATTAAGATTTCTTAAGTTAAGACTAAAGACGGTTGGTTTAGTTGAGCTAATTTTAGGTGTTTAGTTGGAGTAGGTGGCAATTAAATTATGTATCATCCAATTTTTAAAATCCTTCAAACAAACATGTCTACATAGACAAGAGAATTGTTTGAAGTTTTTTGTAGTCTTCCATGCTTGCTTTTTTTGTTTTTTTTTTTATGATTGGTTACATATCTAGAGACCAAAATAGAGCTAAACCAAGACCAGAGAAGGACTACACCATTTCAGTAAAATTTTTGTGGTCTGGCATGCGTGCTGTTTAGAAAGAGTAAAAGGAATTATTGTTATGACTAATGATATAAAATGAATATCAGGCAGCCCCCAATGATGTTTCCAAACTAATTTTGGAGTATGCATTAATCAAGCTAGAACCATCGTGTTGAAATAGATGAGTCAATCTATGGAAAAACTCAAACTCAACTAATCGATACTTAAAAAGGGTAAAATAATATATTGCTCTCCTTAAAATTGCAAATCCTTGCCCCCCCTTCCAAAATTCTCCTAAATTTTTTTCTCATTCTAAAATTTTCATTGGTCATCCATCTCTTTATAATTTGATAACAACTTGGTCTTAGATTATCATCTTCCTTTACTCTCCACATATTTTTATCTTTTTTTGATTTATTAGTAGTACTATTGTCCTAATCAGTACGTAGGAATGTCACTGGTTTGGTCGTTTATGCTGACTATCTTTCATATAGAATTTTGATAGGGTTTTTCTAATACCTTCATATCATTAAGAAGCCTTTCTCCCTATTTTACCAAAATTTCAAATAAAGAATAAAATTTCTTAGTCTCACCTCCCCTCCACTGTAGTATACATGGGCCAAACATCTCTTTGTTTTGTGATTTTAAAAAAAATTTAAAACAAAAACACAAACCAAAAGGACACTTTTAAAAACATTTCTAATACGTTCATGAACTATGCTGGTGGTTGTCCGTCACATCAATTGAGCCCCACTTATAGCTGCAGCTATCCAACACAGTCAGTAATTTTTCGTCATATTAGATGGAGCCCAACTAATATGACGGATAGCCACTTACTGTGTTAGACAGCTGCGGCTATCCTTAGTAAACTTCATACCTTCCTATATAGATCATATTAATCTTTGAACGTGGCTCTAGAAAGGCTTGTCCTTTCTTGAGTTCAGTTTGCTCACAAGTCCCTTAAGATTAGTTGTCATTGTTTGAGCTTGTTAAACTCGTTTAATATTGTTCAATGGACATGCTAATAAGTTCCATCGTCCAATAATGTCAAAAAAAACTTTCAAGTGGTTATATTTTCAAATTCATGTATAATATTAGTGAGGGTAATGCTATACAAAATAAAAAAAATTCATACAAAATTTCTATACACAATGATGTGTCTTAATGAGAGTCTTTCACTTCAAAACAAAACATTTACCGTAATGGTTTTCAAATACAAAACAGTTACTGTCACATCATTTTGTATGTGAATTTTGTATTATTTTTTTTAAGAATAGTATTTTCTATTTAGAAATTTAATATGATGTAAACTAACAAAGTGTGAGTGGAGCTCCAACCAGCTCTACAGATTTAATTTTATTATTAAAAGAAAAGTAGATACGAATTACCAATCCCCGCTTGAAAGTGGCTTTAAGGTATTGGAATTGCAATTACATGCTTTCTAAAAGAACACTAACCTGCATTTTCAGATTCACATCGGATATGCTTCTTTTGTTATTATTTATTATTATTTTTTTTTTAGGTAGCTGAGGTCCAGCTAGCTCTAAAGCCTTAATTTTTCGTTTTTTTATATTTTTTATTCCAAAAGAAAGCGAATATGAATTATCAACTCTCACTTGAAAGTCCGCTTTCAAAAAGCACACTGATCTCGTTTCCCGGATTCACGACGGGTATGCTTTCTAATTTTTTTCGGGGGAGTGTAGCTTTATGTAGATCTAAAGCCTTGTTATTATTATTATTATTATTCTAAAGTAAAGTGCCTTTTCTTTTTATGTCTTTTCAGGGAGTTCAGGGAGCGGAGGTCCAGCTTGCTCTAAAGTCTTAATTTTTTAATTCTAAAGAAAAGTGGATATGAATTACCAACTCCCACTTGAAATTAGATTCAACCATTGGAATTGCAATTACATACTTTTTAAATGTACACGTATATGCTTTTCCATTCACATGGGATATGCTCTTTTTTTTTTCTTTTTTTTTTTCCGAGGAAGTGGAGCCCCCAACTAGCTCTAAAGCCTTAAAATTTTTAAACCAAGGTGGATATGAATTACCAACTCCCACTTGAAAATTGTTTTAGCCATTGAAATTAAAATTATGCTTTTGAAAAGCATGCAGATCAGTTTACCCAAAAAAAATAAATAAATAGTGCTTGTGCCGTTAATGATGAGCATAATGCCCAAGAATTAAGATTCAAAGTTCTTGAATCTTATCTTGAAGGATACGAATTTTTCTCTCCCTTTGATCACTATTGTATCTTGAAGGATACGTCTGAATGACCATTGGAATTGCAATTATTTTTTATGAATTACCAACATTATGTGTCTTGAGCTCCAACAAGCTCTAAAGCCTTTTTTTCTCTCTCTCTTAAACTAATATGGATGTATATGAATCACCAACTCCCACTTGGAAGTGGTTTTAGCCACTGGGATTGCAGTTACATGCGTAGGTATATTACATGTGTCATATTGTCAATGGCCATGTCACTCACTATTTATTTTTTCTTTTTCAGATTATAAGCAAAGACTATGTTGATGGTGGCGCCAATGGGAAAGAGTAAGGGGTAGTGGCTTCTGGATGATTTATTTTTGTTTTATGCACTGGAACATTATATCTTTTTTATGTGTGTATTTTTATGAATATTCTATTGTACATTTTAAATTTTATTTTGTGTACTTAATTGCAAATAATGGATGTGAATGAAATTGTTATATATCCAGGTTATACAGGAAATTAAATAAGTATTTCTAATTAAAAAATGTTTTTGCGCTAGCAAATTTACTATTAGCGACTGCATTTGGCCGTGGTAAAAACAAGGCAAACTAAATCTATTAGCGAAGGTATTAAACGTTTAGTGACGGCATGATAAATGTCGCCAAACATTTTGTTTCTTGTGATGGAAAGATTGCTGTCGCGAAACATTTTCTTCTAAATCTATTAGTTGCAGGATATACTTTCTAATTTTTTTTTGTACCGCTCTATCTAGATCTAAAGCCTTTTCTTCTTATTATTATTATAGGTCAGTTTGATTTGCTTTTGTTTCATTTTTTTGTGTTTCTGTTTTAAATTTTTAAGAACATTTTTTTTGTTAAATACACTTGCCAAACAAATCTTCAAAGAGAAAATGCAGAAAATGTGTTCTCAAAACATGGATACGAACTACAAATGGAAGCTTATTTTTGCTTTGAACTCTCTTGAAAGAAATAAAAATATATTTCTTGTCTTATAATTACAAAAAATAGGAAGCCTGTGACTAGCCAAATCACACTGAATGAAACCAACAATATTGTAATATGTGTTTAGAATTATGTCCCCTCTCTCATACTACATAAGAGTGCACAAATGAAATGCATTGCGATAATGAATTTATTAAACTTTTAAAGATATTTTTATCATCACTTGAGTTCTTTGGTTAGTTCAAGGAGAAAGGATTGGTAATAATTAGAAGGTGCGTATTACAATTGCCAAATCCATACCAATTAAAGTTCCATAGATTCAATTCATTGATTTGTGCAATCTCTATACCAACCCTAAGATTGTGCATTAGAATTACCAAACAAAACTTTGAATGTAAGTTTTTTAACCAATCTAGATTTTTATTGTAATGAATACAAGTAATATGGAATAAAATCAATGAAAAGCATTATACCTCCATGAAAGCTTGGAAGCCCTAGGCCAATCTTCACATTTGCATCCAAGATAGAGTTTAGGAACTAAAATCCATGGAAAGAGAATGACAATGGAAGGATTTTGCATTAAAATGTAAATCTAAGTGCTTGAATATAAGAAAATCAATGGAAAATACAAGAAACCTACCCTATCTCTCTCTAGAAAGCTTTCTCAAACCCTAAAAACGAGATACAAAAACCCTAAAAACGAGATACAAAAACCCTAAAAATTGCTTGCTTCTTTAAAAAAAAGTAGAAATCTATTTTAAATAGCTGTAGGCTGTCGATCGTTTGAATGCCCTAGTCAACCGTTCGCATGCTATTGAACGGCTATCGAATGGGAAATCGACCTCTTTGAATCTCTCCATTTCTATCGCACACTATTGAACCTAATTCGAGCTGAAAAATGAGCTCTCTGAATCTCCAATGACCATTTGAACGCTGACCCGTTCCAATCGATGGGTTGGGTGTTCAAACGCTCATTCACACAGTGGATTCCTCTGTTCGAATGCTCCTCATGAATTTTGCTCAATTTGACCTTTTAAGCTCCAATTCTTGCACAAGTTCGATAAAGCAACTTTAGGAATAAAACTAACTAATAAAGTAATATTAAATCTAATCTAGGGCTAACAACCAACTAAATTGGGGAATAGGATTACACTTTTGGAGTGTAATCAATGATGATTCCATCCTTCACTTCATCCACCCTCACCAACAGTCATAGAGATAAATATATAGCATGCAACATACCAACTAATAAATAGTATTAAAAAGCTATGAATGCAAACACAAATTTGGATGGTAACTCAAAGATGTTGAATAGGTAAATCAACAACCACTTGAAGATATATGATTATAATTTTAAAAAACTAATATTTTTTATTTTGAAATCTAAATATAATTAAAACCATCCACCACATATTTCGAAATAAGTAAATAGATTCCATTGTGAGATACGAGTGTTTAATGAATTATGTCAGTGTCTTTTGGATTATGAACCGACACTTAAGACAAAAAAGTCAAGGTTATAGAAAATTGGTGAAATATAAAATTTATATAAACTATGTCCTTTCGGTGTAACACGACTGAACTTGTCATCAACATTAGACTATCTAATCTAAGCTTTTCCAATGCGGGATGGCGCTAATAGGCCTTGCCTATGCCTACTTGGATATTTATAAGTGCTCTGAAGAATCTACCCATTCTCTTGTAGGAAGCGTGTCACACCCGTACCTAATCAAGCGTCATTAATGCCGTATTTGGATGAACGTGATCGCACAGGTTATCAACATGTAAGAAAACCTTCAATAGAGTTCCAAAGATAGAAATCTTGTAGGAATAAACAACATCATTATATATATGAACTCATCTCATAATCCACTATAAATCATAAAAAGGCTACTAAATTAAATCCACAATAATTACAAGACCAAATGTAAAATGGACTCCACAAACTCCCATCTAAGACACAATATATACAAAGACTACGACTCAACAAATGGAGCTCCTCGAAGCTTTCCAACTCAATATCAACAACGATAGCGACAATAGTGAACTAAACCTCCCTCCCCGTCTCACCTGCAAGACAATCTGTGTAGGCGTGAGCTATAAATCAATGTGCTCACTAGGATAATTAAACTCATAAAGAACGAATGTTAAATAACAACCGAGTCAATTACCAACAAATAATTAACTAAATCAACCACCAAAAGATAAATTACCACACTAATAGGTAAACCACTAACAATGATATAACCACACACGTCACTATCATCAATAAGAAATGACTCATGTAATGCAATGCCTCTTATGATGTAATGTTTGATGTCACCACATTGGCTCACTACCACATAAGCTTAGTATCATACAGGCACATCACCATATATGCATACTTGTTTATAATCTTGCCAAGATTGATAAAGCAAGTTATCAAGAATGACCACCGTGATGTAATGTATGATACACCACAAATGAGCCCATGATTTAGATAACATTGGCCCAATATATCAATGGCTTGTTATCAAGAAATGTCCACCATGACACCCTTTCAGGTTAGTCCACCGTGACTAAACCTTAGGTTGGTCCCACATGATCGAACCTTCTCTGGTGTAATGCAAAATATGCACACAATGTATATTGTATACAATGTCACCTCATACCCCAACACTCACCATCAACACCCCAATGCCACTATATAAGCCATGCAATATCAATACAAACACCTACATAGGAAACAATATCAATATAAACAACAATTTCAAAATAAATAAGCCACACAATGCCACCATATATACCACCATCATCAACACAAATAACAAGATATCCAATTCAATACGAATAAAACTAACTTATATCCTCGTAATCAACACCAATATAACAACAAGACATTCACTTCAATATGAACGAGACTATCTTAAATTCCCACCTTATATCACTTACAACCAAAATGATGTCACTCCTTAGATTGAATCGGAGTGTCCTGAGCCACTTCCGAACCTATTGGTTTCACGCTTCGATATTGTCACAAATGATATCCGCCAGTGTGCGGTTGTGAACTAGTATAAAATCGGAGTACGAGATCATTCCCATGAGGAGCGGGTTATAAGAACTACATGAACTAAGACAATCCTCTCAATTGCTCACAAAAACCCTAACGACTTGCTTCTAAAAATAAAATAAAAATTTGATTGTTTTGGAAAGGTGCACAATTGAATAACTTGAAAAAGATTTGGTTTTGAACTATTAAGAAAAAGTCCCGGGATCAATCGATCGAATCAATTGCGTCTCTTGGAATTCCGAAGGAAATAATTTGATAACTCAAATCCTTTGACTACGTCACGAGTCTCAAATTTGGTAGATTTGATGATAAAAACAAGAGTTCTTCCAAACTTTGACTTCTAAAATAAATCAGGTTGTTTGAATCAAGGACGAGTACCATCGATTTGCACAGCGCATATACTGAATATAGATTCACGCATAAACGTTACCGAACATAATCAAACATCCAGGTTTTCAAAAGTTCCTAGAACAAAGGAGAAGAAGAAAGAATAACCAGAAAATTTAACTTTAAAACTAAGAATGTACCTCCTTCGTTCATCCAAGATCTTTAATCGATCTTCACTTTCGATCCCGAGATGAAAAGATTTAGCTACTCATCTCCATCTATGGAAAAACTTGAAGTAATAGGCAAAAATATTGCAAACCTAGGACTAATACGAAAAATGAACAAGAACTTGGAGTTAAATTGAACGAATAAAAAAAAACTTGAATTGAAATTGCTTTGAATTGAATTCTAATTACAATAATTGCAGGAAGTAATTAAATCTATGTTAATCCAGACTAAAAACTATGAAAACTCTAAAACAACACTCTCAAAGTTGAACTCCCCTTTGTGATATAAGAGCAAAGTGTCCATAGATAAAGTAGAATCCTAAACCTAATAGGAAACAGTGAAATTCACTGCTGATCCGGAGTCGTCGTCTGAACGACGAATTTGGGCCAATTTGGTTATTTCAAACAATGAGATCTTCATCCCCTGGAATTCCTTCGCACGTTGTCCGAACGGCATTCGAACGACCAGGCTTTAACATCCAAAAGGCGTTTGGATGGTCATGATAGGTTTATAGCCCTTCTCTGAATCTCTACCATCTGCATCCCTCATCTGAACGGTGACTTTAGTTTTGCATATTCAACTCTCTGAAGCTCACTTCTGCAGTGGCCGTCCAAATGGCATTCAGACAATGGACTCAGTGCTCAATCTTTCAGCTCTCTGAATCTCCTTAGCTATAGCCAACATCCGAATGGAGTTCGGACGAAGGCTTCAGTGATTCCAGCCTCAACAATGTTTTAAACTCCATTTCCTGTAAAAACAAGAATAAAGGTAATTAGTACTAAAATATAGCTAAAATGGTATACACAAACCTAAACCAAAGGTAACAAAGCACAAGTTAAGGTCTGATGATTGCACTTTTGGAGTGTAATCACACCCCCCCCCCCAACAACCCAACTAGCTTTTTGCTAGTCCCTTGCAAAACTAAGAAAAGAAAACATAATCTCTACTTTCGTAAGAGTCACGAGTGCATTTAGCCTATGCACCAAGCCTTTAAACCCCTAGGTTACCCCTAGTGGACGAGTGGAGTCTTGTGAGGGTTTCCAGTGATGGTACCCACAAACATCAAGACATGTTAAACAATCAATGATAAAGAGACAATTAAGGCATACGATAACTTCACTTAAGATAATTCTCAATTCGACCTCCACCATAAATCATGCAAGGTAAGGATATGAAAGCTTACAAGAAAAATTCATATTACCATGCACTAACAATGCAATATAATTCAAATAAATCAATATCATACACCCTCATCCCTCGTGCTTTGATTCTAACTCTCACCAGACATACACTCACAACAAATCTGAACATATCATTCTCTTAGTGGAAAGCTCCTTTTAAGAGTAATTGTAAAAGTCATGCAATAAGAGCAATTCAAATCATAAAAAACTGATAAAACGTAAGTGCATCGACTTCGCATAGCCTCATGAAAAAATACTTACTGTTTAAGTGCAATTAGAGAATTGACAATTGATGACTTATACTCAAAAGAATTGATAACTCATGTACTTCCGGATTCGCTAAGGCCATGTGAAAGGAGAGCCGAGAATGGGGAGAGCAGAAGAGATAATAGAACTCAACATATGCATTGTGCACTACACATGATGATCAATAAACATTTACTTCCAGTTTCTCAACTTTTCAACAATATTGAACTTCTTCAACTTCTTTCACTTCTTTATTATTATTTTTTTCTTTCTTTTTTTTTTTTCCTTCTGTGTTTTCAACTCCATACAACTTCTCAACTTATAAGCAATGCATTAACTCCATATCATTGGGAACAAATAGAATTGACATACTTTTCACGATTATGTGTGCACGAGTATCGAGAAAAAGAATAAGCACGAATGGCTCGAAAGAAAGGAAATGGCCTCAACCTAAAATTCGAAAAATGCCAAGTCAAAACTTTAACAAAGTATAAGACGTCAAGAACTCCAACTACTACTCAACACATAAATCGAAATCAAGTGTAATGAAGCTATTCAATAAATGGAAAATCAAGTAAATGATCTTAAATAAATATAAATCACTCTCAAAAGATGATAAACATGCTCTAAAGCTCACAAGGAATAAATCTCCACATTATAAGATAAAAAATGCACAAAATCATCAACACCTAATATCATATAATAGCACAGTGCATAATAATATGATCTCTCTCCTATAATATTTTCATGGCTAAAACTTGTAATGCATTATAATGAGAGGTTAATTCGATAATTAAGCTCAAGTTCAGTCACATGAATGCCTTAAATTACTCTCAATTCATAGATTGCATTGACATGACTTAACTATGGTTCCATATCTCAAATTCTCAACACATCCACATATAATAACATCATAATAAGTACCTAAATATGGCAAGGAAACAACATAATCAAGGAACCAAAAAAACTGACCTGATTAATCTCAGAGTAATTGATATAGAGATGAATTTGTACCTGAGATAGTCATTTCAAATACCAAATTGCAATGTACATAACATAATCATTCATAAGTCTAACAATAGCATAATCATCATATATAGTCATCCAGAGAGTTTTAGATGTAAAAGAAATATATCACAATGTAAAACAAGATCTAAACTCATCAAAAACAAAGAACTCTCTCTCTCTCTAATCCTCATCGGTGGCCTCATCATCATCATCATCATCCTCATCCTTCTTCTATCCCGCAACATGCTCGAGGATTTCTTTCATAAGTGCTAACTAATGATGCCTAATGGTCAGCTGGTCCTTCTGCACGGCCTTTACCTGCGCCATCCTCTCCAGCATACCTGCCTTAAAATCCCAACACTCCTTCACATACGCCTCCCACACCTCCTTCATTAAGGCAAACTCCCCCTCTGGAATCGTCTGCCTAGCATACTGCGCCTCTAACCTAGAGATAGTCTTCAGGGTGATTTTCCCCTTATACTTCTCCTAAATAGTACTGCTAGGGATTTTAACTCTAGATGCCTGAAATAACTTGGTCAGAAGGTGTCGCGCCCAGATTTTTTGCACTCGAGGAATACTCACCCAAGCGGGAAAAATGCTGTACTCTCTCGTTAGAACTCACCCTCCTAAAAGAATGAGTGCGACTAGGTTTGAATTGAAAATTGGTTTGAATAAAGGGCTTTTGAAAAAGATTCGGAGTCGCCACCTAACTTGATTAAGGTGAGTTAGGTCACCTAAAAACTAAGAATAATCCGAAGACTACACTTAGGGTTTTTGAAAAACAATTTTGAAAACATCTCCTCAAGAGAGGGTTTTTAAGAAAACAGGTTGTTTGACAACCTTTGGAAAACATTTAGCCCTTTTTTGAAAAATAACTCCTTCTGGTCTTTGAAATCAGTGATCCTAGGTTCAGAGGTTGGTTACGTGTAGGGAAGACGCACTAAGCTATCACCCTACCCCGCCCTTTCAGTACCTACATGTCAATCTACCCTAGATTCACCTATGAGAGTCTTTAATTAACTAATGGCCAATCCTATCCACTTTGAAAACAATGCTTGAAAAGAAACTAAGATGATGCATGATATGCAAGTGCAATAGAAAAGAATTGAAAAATAGATTTGAAAAGAGATTGCTTTGATTTGAAAATAGATTTGAAGAAATAGAATTGAAATTGGAAAGTTTGAAAATTGAAAATAGAAGTTTGAAAATAGAAATTTTGAAATTGGAATTTGAAAGTTGATTGGAATTTGAAATTTGGAAAGAATTTTGAAACCGCACCCATGAGGGTGGAATTGAAAGTTTGAAAAATATTATGACTGCACCTATGAAGGTTGCCTACGTATCCCTTTGGGGGAATCAGGTCAGTCGTAGTTCGGACCGCAGTCCGATTGAAAATAGAAGAGTGGATTTGAAGAGAGAGAATGGATTGGAAGAAAGAAATTGAATTGAAAATTGGAAATTGAAATTGGAAAGATTGGACTTTGATTTGAAAAGATTGATTTTGGAAAGACTGGGTTTTGGAAAGATGGAGGTTTAGGAAACCTAGACTTAGGAAAAGCTTGACTCGACTCGGAAGGTTTAGGAGATTAGGAAAGGTTGGATTTAGGAAATGTTTGAATTAGGAAATGTTCGATTTAGGAAAGTTTCGAACTAGGAAAGTTTCATTTTTGAAAAGTTTTTGAATTAGGAAAGTTTCATTTTTGGAAAGTTTTGAATTTAGAAATGTTTGAAAAAAAGGAAGTTTCAACTTAAGAAAGTCTTGAATTTAGAAAGTTTTGAATTTAGAAAAGTTCTAGATTCGAAAAAGATTTTGAAGTTTTGGAAAGTTTAGAATTTAGAAAGATTTGGGTTTAAAAAGATTCAACTTAAGAAAGTTTTAAATTTAGTAAGTTTTGAATTTAGGAAGCTTAGAATTTTAGAAAGATTTGAAATTTAGAAAGTTTAGGATTTAGAAAGTTTTAGAGTTTTAGAAAATCTTGAAATTAGGAAAAGCTTGAGTTTAGGAAAGGTTTGAAAACTTAGATTTGAAAAAGATTTTGGAAAAGGGTAGAATTAGAAAAGGGTTGAACTAAGAAAGATTTGAAAGTTGAGTTTTAAAGTTTAGGAAAGATTTATATGTTCAAGTTTTTAGAAACTTAAGGTTTAAGAAAGTGGGAGTTTAGGAAGGATTCGAATTAGGAAAGAGTTGGATTTTGAAACTTAAGGAAAGATTTAAAGTTTGGGTTTAGGAAACTTATGGCTTAGGAAGGAATTGAATTAAGAAAGGTTTGGGAATGGGAGGGATTGGATTTGGTTTCTAAAAGAAAAGATTTGATTTTGTTTTCAAAAACGGAGGACGGGATCTAGTTTCCTAAACGGGGAGATTGGATTTGGTTTCCTAAAGCAAAGGTTTGATTTTGTTTCCTAAAGGGAAGATTTGATTTGTCAAGGATTTGGAAAGGGAGATTCTAGAAACCCTAGATTTGAAAAACCATAGTTTTGACGTAGAAAATAGGTTTTGGAAACATGTATAGTTTGGATGTGAAAACAAGAGATTTTGAAAACCTAGGTTTAGGGCAAAGTTTGAAAATCATGTTTTTGGAAAGAAAACTAGGGTTTCCTAATTATGGTTTCTAGGGCTTGACTTGGGCTCTAAGGAAAGAGTTTTTTTTTAGAAAGTGCGTTTTTGGAAACGAAGGTTTTTTAGAAATGAATCCTAGGGTGGAATTTTTGGAAAGTGAATTTGGAAAGAGAGTTTTTGGAAAGAGATTTTAGAGAGAAGAAGTTTTTTGGAAAGTGTGTTTTTGGAAACGTAGATTTTGGAAGGAAGATCCTAGGGGGAAATTTCTAGAAGGGAGATTTTGGAAAAGGGAGTTTTTGGAAAGATTTTTAGGGAGCGTTTTTAGGAAGGTGAATCTAGGGAGAGGATTTTGGAAAGGAGTCGAAAAAGGGAGTTTTGAAAAATAGATTTTGGAAGGGAGTTTTTGAAAACAATTTTTGGAGAAGAGAGTTTTAGGAAAGAATGTTGAGAAAGAGATTTTAGGAGGAAATTCTTGGAGAGAGAGAGTTTTTGGAAAGTATAAAAACGTCTCACTTTCCTAAAGCGATTCTAGCCATAAGAGGGCTAGAACCACTTTAAGAAAGTGGTTTTGAAAACAAAGTTTGAAAATATAGGCCAAAAGGCCACTTTTACTATAACACTTTCCTAAAGCAACCCTAGCCAGGGAAAGGCTAGAATCACCCTAGGATTGTGATTTTGAAAACATGTTTTTGAAAAAGAGCTTTTGATGCAATTTTGAAAATAAGTTTGAAAACGATTTTTGAAAACAACTTTTTGAAAACGAATTTTGGAAGATGCAAGACTATGATATGCACAATGTAATTTGGGGTCGTGAACATACAAGGTTAAGGCTTCACCACATAATCAAGGGAGCCGGACCCACGTGGTCTTTGGTTAGACTAGAAGAAAGCCCCCGACACGGTGACTCTCCAATAGTCCAATCCTACACATGGACCGGGAATCCCCTTGTTTCAAGCATGCAAAGAAAGGGGGGGAAAGAGATGGGGGATTAAAATAGAGAAAACCCAAGTGGGTTGGAGAGAGAAGAGAGAGGGGGAAAGTGCAGAAAATTAAAGAGGGAGCCTACCTTGTATCTTGTTTATTTTGCGCGCCGTGCAGTCTTCGATCTTCGGCCTTCGGTCTTGATCTTCTTCTTCAACCTTCAAGGATTGTCTTCAAGCTCTAGATGGCAGCTCTTCAAGTCTTCCAAGGATGGTTGAAGGTTAAGGTATGAGTGTATGAGGGAGTGTATGAGTGTATAGGAGGCTAGGGTTTGTGTATAGTGGCTAGGGTTTAGAAAACCTAAGGAGGCTAGGGTTTTGGAGGTGCTCGAGCTCTGTATATCGAAATATAGGATTCCTAGGTTAAGTTTGCAGACCCCTTTCACGTTGAATGAGGCTCTGTATTTATAGAGGGAAGACAAGCCTGGCGCCTGTTGCAGTGGCGCCAGGGCAAAATTTATACTGGCGCCACTAGGAGTGGCGCCAGGCCATTTTTTGGCTTGGCGCCACTGCTAGTGGCGCCAGCCATTTAGGAAACAATTAAGGTCGGCAAGCAACGTATCTTTGATTAGATTTGGGCGCCTGTACTAGTGACTACCATGTAAACTTTAGCCTGGCTTCACTAGGAGTGACTCCGGAAAGTCCGGGAATGATTTGAAGGAGCCGGAAGTGACCCGGAAGGCTGGAAAGGAGCAGGAACACTTAAAATAGTGTCCTGGAGGTATTTGACTTGAAAAGTGAGGATTGGATGTGTCGGAAAGGTTGACTGAGCCTTTAGGGGCAAAACGGTCAATCGGACCAGAAAACTGCCGGGACAGACCCAAACTGTCCCGGAAGAAGACTTGGGTTCTGGAAACATTATTTAGAACGTTCCCAGGGGTTGCCAGTTTGATTCCCAGGGCCGGCGTGGTCGGAAATGGAGACCGGCCCACCAGGGGCAAAACGGTCATTTTGTACCGGGTTTGCCGGAACCGACTCGGAATGGTCCGGAAAGGTAAAGGAAGGTCGAGAACACTATAAAAAGTATTCTCGGGACAGTACCGGTTTGATACCCAGAGCCGGTGTGGTCGAAGAAGGAGACCGGCCCTCTAGGGGCAAAACGGTCATTTTGTACCGGGTTGGCCGGAACTGACTCGGAATGATCCGGAAAGAGAATGGAAGGTTGAGAATACTATTCTCAGAAGGTTACCAGTTTGATACCCAGAGCCGGTGTGGTTCCCGGGGCGTTCGGATGCCTAGGGGCAAAATGGTCATCTTGACCGAAAAGTCTCGGAAAAAGTCCTAAGGGTAGTCTGGTCCTTTTCCACCGAAGTGAGCTGACAAACACGGGTATTAACCTAGGTTCTGAGTGTTTCCGCCACTCAAACGGTGTGAGTATTTTCGCTACTCGGACGGGGTTGAGTATTTCCGCTACTCGGACGGGGTTGATGATTTGTGAGTATTTCCGCTACTCGAACGGGGTTGATGATTTGTGAGTATTTTCGCTACTCGGACGGGATTGAGTATTTCCGCTACTCAGACGGGATTGAGTATTTCCGCTACTCAGACGGGATTGATGATTTGGGAGTATTTCCGCTACTCTAACGATTGAGTATTTCCGCTACTCTAACGGCTCTGTGAGTATTTCCGCTACTCTAACGGTTCTGTGAGTATTTCCGCTACTCTAACGGTTTTATGAGTAGTTTTGCTACTCAGACCGTCTCGAGGAATAAACTGTCTCGAGAGAGGGATTGGAAAGGGGTCTTATCGTCTCCGAAGAGACGTGCCTGGATTGGAACCGTCTCGAGGAATAAACTGTCTCGAGAGTGGGATTGGAAAGGGGTCTTACCGTCTCCAAAGAGACGTGCCTGGGTTTTGAGTGTTTCCGCCACTCTAACGGTTTTGTGAGTGTTTCCACCACCCTAACGGTTTTGTGAGTGTTTCCGCCACTCTAACGGTTTTGTGAGTGTTTCCGCCACTCTGACGGTTTGGTGAGCGTTTCCGCCACTCTGACGGTTTTGTGAGTGTTTCCGCCACTCTGACGGTTTTGTGAGTAGTTTTGCTACTCGGACCGTCTTGAGGAATAAACTGTCTCGAGAGAGGGATTGGAATCGGAATAAGAAAGGATAATGCCCCTAAGGGCATTTTGGTCATTTTGCCTCTATTTGGGCCTGACAGGCCCACGAAGCGATGGAAAGATGGAATTTGAAACTAGAGAATTGGATTCGATAGGAATATGCCCAAAATGACTTGAAAACAAGTCTGGACGGAGTGTAGACTGCCGAGCGGTCAAAAATGGGGTGCTTACAGAAGGCACCCGTGAGGGATACTGGCTAGAGGTCATAGATTGGTGAAATGAGTGTATAGGTGCATGAACATATACCTCGACATGTCAATAGTAAGGCCGGTCCCAATAGCCCACAGTAATTGAGCTCTCATCAAGAAAATCTTGGCTAATCGGGATAAGGGGAGGAGGTTATGGCAAGACTAGATGAATAACAGTAGGTATCTCTCATTCAGAAACTTTTTCTTTTTTTGAGTCTCCCCAGGTCTCGATGTTCCAAGTTTCAGCACCTCATTACAAACCGTCTTAGTGACCTTCGATTCGACTCCAGGCCAAGCAAACTAAGCATTCTTAACCCTTGGGATCTTGTAACACTAGATAAAAGTGTCCGAGGTGAGAATAATAAGGGTCCCTTTAACCCACGACTCTAACCTCTCCCTCCCCGGGGTGTCATTGCCCTTTTGGATATTGGTCATGAACTCTCGGCACAAAGTGATAATCGCCACCTCGCAAATTCCCCCCAACACAAAGTGTGGTCCTCTAAAGCTCTCAAAGTCGCCATTTAGTAAAGGCCATCTGATAAAGTACCCGGGTTTGGTCGAGTATTTTCAAAATTCCCCCCAACATCCATTTCTCAAACTCTTCCCGACCCAATCAAAATAGTGGTCCTCCAACAATCCAACCCAAAATCCAACCCCCCCCCACCCCCCCCCCCCCCTCAAAGGTTGTCCGAACGCCGTTCGGATGACAAGTTCAGTCCACCTGGTTCTCAAAACTTCAAAGACCATGTTTTCCAGTCTGTATTGAATGTAAAAACGGTGTTTAGACTCTGGGTGCAATCATGCACTCTGCAATGGCCCTCCGAGCAGTGTTAGGATGACTAGTTCAGAAAAACCTAATTTTGAAAAAAAATTCAAAATTTTCAACATTTATATCCTAAGAACCATTTTAACATTCCAAAACCATTCATGGAACCATTTAGAAGCATTCATCCCCCCCCCCCCCCCCCCCCCCCCCCCCCCCCCCCCCCCCCCCCCCCCAACTTAAGTTGTGCACTGACTTCAATGCACAAAGACTGCAACATATGAACACATAAATGGAATGAGAGATTATTGATCCAAAATAATAGTAACAATGTAAAGTACCGGGATAAAAAACCAGCCCAGTAAAGGTATACTTCCAAAATACCAAGTAAAAATCACAAAAAACAAAGATTAGAAAAGACTAAACCAGTTGCCTACACATTATAAATCTAGGAAAAAATGAAGAGTCGAAACTAGACAGAAGCATGAGTCCTCAGTGACTCGATCTTAGCCTTTAACTCTTGAACCTGAGAGTCCAAGTCCTCTAGAGAACGAGACGGTCCATCAGCTTCTGGTGGTGGGATGGCACTCGTGGGGTGCTCAAAGGAAAGGTCCAATCTCGAAATCGGATGGCTAGAATGCTGGATAACGTTTACTAGTAAAACAAGGACTCAGGTAGTTCTCAGAAAATGATAGATCAAGAGACCGAATGGTAGAGGGTCATAGGAGAAATGTGATTACACAATTGCTTTCAAAATAAGGTTCGAAAGATCAACAACATACCCCTTGCCAATGGTGTTCAACCATAAGCAACATGATCGGTGCATTGTAGTGATAAAGCTCATCTCCGGAATGATGTTGGTGGTAACAATCAATTTTAGCCTTTGGTACTTATGCTTCAAAGATGCCACTAGAATTATAGACTACTACCAAGGAACAGAGGTAGTCTGAAGTTCAGCAAGGAGTTCCTCGCTGGTAGGTGCAGAATAGGAGAATCGAAGATAATCAAGATGGCAAATGGATGGTAGGTGGAGGAGTTGACAAATATCCTCTTTGGCAATGGTAAGTGTGCAGCCCCTCACAGTAGAGGTCAAGACAAGCTCAGGATGAGAAGTATAAGACAAATAAGCATAGAATTCCTAGACCATATCAACATTGACGGCCCCTTCTCGGCAAAGTATATGGAACCATCCCCTATGTATGAAGTCAGCTTTCTCCCAGTTGTTTACAAATTCATATAAATAGACACGCCGCTCTATGAGGACTTCACGACCATTGAAGTTGGCCATAAACATCTTCCTCTCCCTTGAATTTGCAAACTACTCAACTTCTGTTCCACTTTGTTTACAACCCCTTTTGGATAACATGGTTCCAAGAGATGCCAGTAAATGCTCGCAAAGAATGCTAAGGAAATTGGTCAAAGAAAAACCTAAAAGAAGAAAAACAAAACAAAACATAACTCAATAAAAAGAAAGAAAAATTAAAAAAAAAAAACCGAAGAAATATGAAAAATACTAAAATAAAATAGAAATAGAAATAAAATAACCTACAAAAAAATACAAGATCTACAACTTGCTATCTAGTATGAGCTTATGGATCAAGAGAGGGTGGATCCTTGAGATCCACGCCTTCTACCTCACCAACAAAATTCTCAAGATAGGACTTCAAACGATGCCCATTTACTTTGAAAGTATTACCATTCTTGGGATTCTCAATTTCAATCACCCCATCAAATGAAACACTCCGCACTACAAAAGGTCCAAACCATCTACTTTGAAGCTTACCCGAAAACAAATGTAACCGAGAATTGTATAAAAGGACCTTTTGACCAATCTCGAAAGATTTACAGATAATGTGTTGGTCATGTAGGGATTTCATCTTTGCTTTAAAGGTCTTTGCGTTCTCATAAGCATCGCTCCTAATTTCATCAAGTTCATTGAGTTATAATTTCCTTAGTGTCCCCGCCTCATCTAAATTTTCATTGAAATGGTGGATTGCCTAATAAGCCTTATGTTCTATTTCCACCGGAAGGTGACACGCCTTTCTGTACACAAGCCTATATGGGCAAGACCTTAAAATGGTCTTATAAGCTGTCCTATAGGCCCATAAAGCATCTACCAACCTTAAGGATCAATCGTTTCAGTTAGGGTTCACAATTTTTTCAAGTACTTGCTTAATTTCTCTATTTGCCAGCTCAACTTGGCCTTTGGTTTGGGGATGATAAGGTATACCAACCTTATGTATCACCCCATATTTTCTCATCAAGAAACCTATGGGTTTATTGTAAAAGTAGGAGCCACCATCACTAATTATAGCTCGTGACATACCAAACCTAGAAAACATATATTCCTTTAAGAATTTGATCACAACAGCATGATCATTGGTACGCGTTGGTATAGCTTCTACCCACTTAGACACGTAGTCTATGGCCACTAGAATGTAAAAATACCCACACGAACTAGGAAAGGGTCCTATGAAATCAATACCCTAACAGTCAAAAACCTTAAGAATAATGATTGGTGCAAGAGGCATCATGGGAATCTTAGAAAGACTTCCTAGACGTTGGCAACTATGACAGGATATACAAGAGATGTGGATGTCTTTAAACATAGTGGGCCAATAGAAACCACTCTGCAAGATCTTTGCAGTGGTCTTATGAGAAGAAAAGTGCCCACCACATGCTTGTGAGTGACAAAACTCAATAATACTTTTCACTTTCTCATCGGGAACACACCGACAAATCACTTAATCAGGACAGTATTTAAATAGATATGGATCCTCTCTAGAAAAATACCTCACATGTCTAAAAAATTTCTTTCTATCAATACTAGACCATTGCTAGGGAATCCTACCGGTAACTAATTAGTTAGCTATGTCAGCATACCACGATGTCATGGACTGTGCAATTGCATTTGCATAAAAGAGTTGCTCATCTAGAAAATTTTCATTGATTGAAAGGGGGTCTTGGACATCCCCATCAATAGGGAGCCTTGAGAGGTGATCAGCAACTACGTTCTCGACCCCTTTCTTATCTCTAATTTCTATATGAAACTCTTGTAACAAGAGAATCCACCAGATAAATCGCGGCTTTGCATCAGGTTTTGCTCAGCAAATACATAAGTGCAAAATGATCAGTGTAAATGATAACTGATGATTTGACTATGTATGACCTAAACTTGTCTAGTGCAAAAACAACGACGAGAAGCTCTTTCTTTGTTATGGTATAGTTCAGTTGGGCTTCATTGAAGGTTTTGCTAGCATAGTATATCACGTATAGTTTCTTGTCTACCCTTTGCCCTAAAACAGCCCCCACCATATAATCACTCGCATCACACATTAACTTGAACTGTAAAGACCAATTGGGGGATCTAATAATCGGTGTAGTGGTTAGAAACCCTTTGAGCTTGTCAAAGGCTTCTTGGCATTGAGGTGTCCAAACAAATGGCACATCTTGTAAAAGGTGGCATAAAGGTCTAGAAATAGCACTAGACCTTTCAATAAAATTCCGGTAGAGTTAAGCATGCCCAAGAAAGAACCTAATGTCTTTGACATTCTTAGTCGTAGGAAGACATTGGATTAACTCAACGTTGGATTGATCTACCTTTATCCCCTTATCGGACACTATATGTCCAAGAACTATACCTTGTGTCACCATGAAGTGACACTTCTCTCAATTAAGCACTAGAATACACTCCTCGCATCTCTCTAAAACTTTTTTAAGATGCTTTAAACAAGCCTTAAAAGTGTCCCCATAAACTGAGAAGTCATCCATGAAAACTTCAAAGATCTTCTCAACCATGTCGCTAAAGATAGACATCATGCACCTTTGAAAGGTGGCCGGTGCATTGCATAGGCCAAAGGTCATTCTCTTATACAAATAGATGCCAAAGGGGCACGTGAAGGTATTCTTATCTTGGTCCACTAGTGCGACCTCTATTTGATTATACCTGGAATACCCATCTAAGAAATAATAGTGCGCTTGGCCCGCCACACGTTCTAGGACTTGGTCCAAAAACAGAAGTGAGAAGTGATCTTTCTTAGTGGATACATTGAGTTTATGGTAGTCTACGCACATTCGCCAACTTGTATGAATCATAGTGAGAAGTAGTTCATTCAACTCATTCTTTATTAATGTAACTTCCGACTTCTTAGGAACAACTTGGGTTGGACTAACCCATTTAGAATTAGAGATGGGGTATATAATACCCGCATCGAGAAGCTTCTGTACTTTTCCTCTTATGACCTCTTTCATATTAGGGTTCAAACGTATTTCCATTTGACACACTGGTTTAAACTCCTCCTCAAGATATATACGATGAGTACACATAAGAGGACTAATTCTATGTAGGTCCGCTATAGTCCAACCTAGAGCTATTCGATCACTCTTAAGCACTTTTACCAATTATTCCTCTTGGCCTTCAAACAAGCTAGAGGATATGACAACTGAGTAGGATTCACCTTCACCTAAGAATGCATATTTTAAGGTAGATGGTAAGGTTCCTCTCTAGAATGGGTGGCTTTTGTTCAGACGGGACATGCTTTAGGGTATTCGAGGTAAGGGGTTCAAATGCGGGGGTCCAATGACCCACTTGCATACAAGGTACACTCCCTTCTGATGACTCCATGCCTTGATTTTGATGATAACTAAACCTTGTGTTAGTTTACTAATGAATTTAATTAATGTGCATATCAATGAGAAATATTTTTTAAACCTAAAGCTTAATGTATGTCAAAATGGATGCACAACAAGTCAAGGATTGAGCAATGCACCAAAATAGAGAAATAGCACCTATTCAAACATCAAATCAATGATTTGAATTCGAAGAGATTGAAAGTGTTCAAAATAAGAGCACATCAAGTTTGTGAAGATTCAATGAAGAATCCAAGAGAAGATATTGAATAAACCAAAATGAATTCAATCCAAATTGAATTGGAGACATTCTTAAATAACTACATTGGATTGGAGGTCATTATACCCCAAACAGAAGACTCCTTGAAGATCTTAAAGTGTTTTGAAGCTAAGTTGATCAAGGAAAGCATGGAAGATATATTCTGGCAAAAGTGTTGACACATGAAGACAGAGACCAAAGTCTGAGAAAAGAATGATAAAGTGTCGACGCATGGATTTGAAGTGTTGACATATGGTGACAGAGGACAAGAGCTAGAGAATGTAAACATGAAGTGTCGACACATGAAATGAAGTATCGTCACCTGAGGACTAACAACTATATTTTTAAACTTTATATTGGACTGAAGTCGCATTAAATGAGCGCTTAACTACCACCAATTGGTGAATTCAATTCAGGGCTTTATATGCAAGCCTCCAAATGCATTTAAGGACAAGAACTACCACATTCCATTGGTCATTGAGCTGAAAATTCTTTAAATTTCTAAAAATTCTTTTTATCCCCAAGAGTTGACATTTAGTGAGTTATTCAATTCTCATCTACTCTTCATAAAGAGTGTGTACTTCTATTGTACATCTCTTATACACTTGTGAGATAGAGTTTGAGTGTTCTCTAGTGGAAGAAAAATACTTATAAGTTTGAGAAAACTTAGACAAAATTCTTGTAGCATTAAAGCTTGGGTGTAAGTTTCTAGGAGAGTGAGCTAGGCACTTCAACTAGCCTCTACTTTTTAATTGGACATTGTATAGTGGAAGAAGACTTTGAGGGAATCTTGGGATGAGGACGTAGACCACAAGTTGTGGTTGAACCTCGGTAATTCTTGGTGTTTTTTTCTTGTGCTTTGCTTTCATTTCTTACTTGATTTTATTGCATTGCATATATCTTGAATTACTATTTCATATCTTAGATTAATTTTAAATAGTCTTAATTGAAATTATTTTTGAAAAACCCAATTCACCCCCCTCTTGGGTTCCTTTTAGGCAAAAAATTGGTATCAGAGCTTGTATTCCTACATTTGGCTTAACATCCTAGAAATTAATCTATGTCAACCAACTTTGGAAGCTCTCTAGGTAAAGGTTAATCCACAAATAGACCACTTATGTTTAATTGGACCAATTATAACTATTAGAATAATAGAATGAGAATATATATTCAATCCATTGATTATGAATTGTGGAGGATTATAGTAAATTGTCCCAAGACTCCTATTAAGAGAGTTGAAAGGGTCGATGTCCCTAAGCCCAAATCCGAATGGGATGAGGATGATTTGAAAATGTGGCAATCTAATACTGAAGCCATGAACATTTTATATTGTGCCCTTGATCCTAACGAATTTAATTGTATCTCTACTTGTGAATCGGCCAAGAAAATATGGGATAGACTTGAGGTAACCCATGAAGATACTAATCAAGTCAAGGAATCTAAAATCAATATCTTAGTTCATAACTATGAATTATTTAAAATGAAACTGGATGAGTCTATTACCAAAATATTCATAAAATTTGCTGTTATTATTAATGGCTTGAAGTCTCTTGAAAAGGTTTATCCTAACAATGAACAGGTTAGAAAGATTATGAGGTCGTTGCCAAAGACTTGGGAAGCCAAGATCGCTGCCATCCAAGAAGCAAAGGACCTCAACACCTTACCTCTTGAAGAACTCTTGGGATCCCTCATGACATATGAACTCACTCAAAAGCAACATGTCCAAGAAGAGTAAGAAAAAAAAAAGTCAGTGGCATTCAAGTCCACCAACCAAGAAGATGAATCGGCAAGTGATGAGGACAATGATGAAATTGCCCTTATCACATAAAAATTCAAAAGATTCATCAACAAAAAATGGAAAGGCGGAAAGAAGCATGAAGCTAAAGGAAATTCTAGCAAAGAATCAACTATTATATACTATGAATGTAAGAAGCCTGGCCATATAAAGGTTGAATGCCCCATGCTCAAAATGAAAGAAAAGAAAGACCAAAGAAAGTGGGCAATGTCTGCTATGACTTGGAGTGATGATGAAGAATCCAATTCTGAAGAAGAAACCAAACCTCAAGAAGTGGCAAATCTATGTTTCATGGCTCATGAGGAAGAGAATGAGACATCATCTTCTAATTCCTCTCAATTTACTTTCAATGAACTACAAGATACTTTTGATGATTTAATTATTGAATTCAAAAAGATGGGAATTAAAAATGGTCTTCTCAAAAAGATGATTTCTACTCCAACTAAAGATGATGACTTACAAAGGAAAATGAAGATTTAAAGAATGAAATTTATGTCTTGAAAGATAGAGTTAAGGAAAACTCTTTTCAAAAGGATTCTTCACTTTCAAAGGAAAATCAAGTTTTGAGAGAAGAAGTTAAACATTTGGAAATAACTCTTTTTAAATGTGTAAATGGAAAAGAGAATTTGGATGCTATTCTTGGAAAACAAAAGTGTTCACTTGATAAAGCAGGACTTGGTTTCAATCCCTTCAAAAGGAGAAAATTTTCAAAAATCAGATTTGTTTCTTCCACTAGTAAACCACAAATTTCATGATTTTATTGTAAAAAAACTAGGACACATTGCTAGTAAGTGTTATGCCATGCAAAAATTTATTGCACCTAACAATGCATGGGTTCCAAGAAGGCCATTAAGGACTAACCCCCAAGGACCCAAGATGATTTGGGTACTTAAAGTCAAATAAACTCTTTTGTAGGTATGCCTTCAAGTGAAATCCAAGAAAGACCATTGATACTTGGATAATGGATGTTTAAGACAAATGATGGGAGATAAAGCACAATTCACATCTCTCTCACCAAAGGATGGAGGACTTGTCACCTTTAGAGACAATAGTAAAGGATAGATCATCAGTATAGGTAATGTTGGTAAGAACTCTTCCACTTCTATTGAAAATGTCTTGCTTGTTAAAGGACTCAAACACAATCTTTTGAACATTAGTCAACTTTGTGACAAAGGATGCAAGGTTGTATTTGAATCCTCTAAATGTGATTTGATTGATATCAAAAGTAACAAAACTATTCTCACTGGGCATAGACAAGACAATATATACATTTTTTTTTTTATCTAAATGACTTGTCTTCTTGCAAAGTTGAATGCCTTGCAGCTATGAATAGTGATGAAAGTTGGTTGTAGCATAGAAGACTTGGTCACATTTGTATGAGCATACTTTCAAAGGTTTCTCAGTCAAAGGACTTCCAAAAATCAAATTTGACAAAGATGGAGTTTGTGATGCTTGTCAAATGGGTAAGAAAACTCGAATTTTTTTAAAATCTATAAACATGCTCACTACTTGTAGGCCACTACAATTGTTGCATATAGACTTATTTGGACCAACTAGGACTTTAAATCCTTGTGGAAAACAATATGCACTTGTTATTATTGATGACTACTCTAGATTTACATAGACATTCTTCTTAGCTCACAAGGATGAAACAATTGGTTTTCTCACAAAATTTTGCAAAAAGGTTTAGAATGAGAAAGGTTTTTCAATCACTTTTATAAGGACAGATTATGGAGTGGAATTTGATTGCAAACCCTTTGAAGTCTTTTGTGATGAAAATGGCTTTGATCATAACTTTTCAGCCCCTAAAATACCGAAACAAAATGGAGTGATTGAAAGGAAAAATAGAACTTTGAAACAAATGGGAAGAACCATGCTTTGTGAAAATGATTTGCCAAAGTATTTTTGGGCTGAAGCTGTCAACACAGTTTGCTATGTTTTAAATCATGTTTTATTTAGAAATTTTTTAAATAAAACCCCTTATGAGATTTGGAAAGATAAGAAACCAAATGTCTTATACTTTCGAGCCTTTGGATACAAATGTTTTATGTTGAATAACAATAAAGACAATCTTGGCAAGTTTGATAAAAAAATCTAATGAGAGTGTATTTCTTGGAAATTCAACACATAGCAAAGCATATAGAGTCTTTAATACGAGAACTCTAGTGATTAAAGGATCGGTCCATGTCACCTTTGATGAACATAACTCTCTTTCAAGAAATATTACAAGTGATGATGTAGATGAAATGGAGCAAAATATGAAAAAGTTGGACATATATCCAAGCTCAAAAGAAGATCCACAAATGGAGAAGGCAGTGCAAGAAGTCTCAACAAGCCAATAAGATATCAATGAAGGTTTACCTAATGAATAGAAGTTTGTGCATAACCATCCAACAGAACAAATCCTAGGTGATCCTCACAAGGGGTAAGAACTAGATCCTCTCTTAAAAATGTATGTAATCATCTTGCATTCTTATCACAAATAAAACTTGAGTGTTTTAATAATGCTGAAAATGATGAGTTTTGGATTAATGTTATGCAAGAAGAGTTTAATCAATTTGAAAGGAATGAGGTATGACACCTTATTCGTAGGCCTAATGATCATCCAATCATTGGAACTAAATGAGTTTTTAGAAATAAAATGGATGAATCTGAGTTATTGAGAGGAACAAGGCAAGACTTGTTGCTCAAGGGTATAGCCAAGAGAAAAACATTGATTTTGATGAAATGTATGCTCCAGTAGCTAGATTAGAAGCTATTAGGATATTACTTGCATTTTCATGTTTTAAGGATTTCAAACTTTATAAAATGAATGTTAAAAGTGTATTCCTAAACGATTTTATTACTGAAGAGGTATATGTTATGCAACCCCATGGATTTGAAGATCTAAAATTCCTAATGATGTTTTCAAATTAACAAAGGCATTATATGGTTTGATACAAGCTCCAAGGGCTTGGTATAAAAGATTAAGCAAGTTTTTGATTGAAAAAGATATGTCAAGAGGAAAAATAGACACTACTCTTTTTATCAAGATAAAAAACAATGACATGTTCTTAATGCAAATATATGTGGGTAATATTATATTCGGTGTAACTAATGAGTTGCTTTACAAAGAATTTGCTAAGTGTATGTAAGGAGAATTTGAAATGAGTATGATAGGTATATTTAATTACTTCCTTAGTCTTCAAATCAAACAATTAAAGGAAGGCATCTTTATCAATCAAGCTAAGTACATCGAGGACTTGATCAAGAAGTTTGGCATGGAAAAGCCTTTAAGTACTCCAATGAGTACTTCAAAAAAATTGGATAGCAATAAGAAAGGTAAACCAGTAGACACTAATCTTTATAGAAGCATGATAGGTTCTTTATTATACATAACTAGTAGTTGGCCAGATATCATGTTTAGTGTTTGTTTATACGCAAGATTTCAATCAAATCCTAAAGAATCTCATGTGACTGCTATGAAAACAATCTTTCGTTATCTCAAACACACACCTAACCTTGGATTATAGTATCCAGGGCACATCTTTTAATTTGATTGGTTACACTGATGCTGACTATGCGGGGAGTAGAGTTGATAGGAAGAGCACAAGTGGCTCTTGCCAACTCCTAGGCAACATGATTGTGTCTTGGTGTAGTAAGAAACAAAATTTGGTTACTTTCTCCATAATTGAGGCTGAATACGTAGCAGCTGGTAGTTGTTGTGCTCAAGTATTGTGAATTAAACAACAATTAGAAGATTATGGTATCTCATTTGATCATATTCCCATTAGATGTGACAATACTAGTGCTATAAACTTGACTAAGAATCCTATTCAACACTCTCGCACAAAACACATTGAGATTAGATATCATTTCATGTGGAATCATATGCAAAAATGTGATATTGAACTTGATTTTATGAGCACAAACATGCAATTGGCTGACATTTTTACAAAACCATTAAGTGAGGATAGATTTTGCATGATAAGGAGAGAATTGGGAATGAGTAACCCTATGTATTGATTTGTGATGATTTACATGTTATTTGTATTTAATTGTTATCAAATGTGTGCAAGTTTTGTTTATAATTCACTTTATGCATCTGTGATACATTGCACAACCTTATTTAAACATACTTTGCATTATCAAGACTATGTGTTGACACATCATTTTCATATGTCGACACATGAGAATAGAGGGTTCAAAATGAATTTCTGCAACCCATGTGTCAACACTTTATTTTCATGTGTTGACACATGCTTCGGGTCTTTATATCTAAAGTACCTATATTTTAACGTCATTTGAATTTTCCCTCTTTCTCTCTCGCTATATCTATCTCTTTCTCTCCCTCCCTCTTTGCACCAAACCCAATCGTCACTAACCAACCCTTTTAATCTCTCTCTCAAAAACCTTATAAACCCCAATCAATCATTTCCCAACCTCTCACAACCCTCGTAGATCCTTTCATGGCACCGAAAATCCCTAAACCAAATAAGAGCTTGAAAGCCCTAGCCATATCAATGCCTCATGCTCCGAAAGGCTAAAAGAGAAAATCCAAAGGGGATTCAAGCAAGGATAAAAGAAAGAAGAAGAGAAGCAAGAAGGGAGAACTGGTATCCTCAATTGCCCTAAAAAGGAATGAGTTGTATTTTAGTGAGGATAAAGCACATGAAAGGTACAATACGAATTTTTCTCGTAGGAAGGTCTTTAATGGTAGCTGGGTGGACTACAATTTCTTTGATTCTCACAAATTTGAGTTAAGTACAAAATTAGCAAATCTGGGTTGGAAAACCATGACCATATTAAGAGATGATGTTTATCCTGATTTAGTTGCACACTTTTATGCCAATGTCAAAAGAGAATATGGAGAAGTATCTATTATGAGTTATGTCAAAGGTGTTAGTTTTATTTTGGATAGAATTGTGATAAGACGCATTCTTGGAATTAGGCTTGGTGGAGAAGTTTATCCAGATAATGTATCTCGAAAAGAACAATTGAAAGTTTTGTATGGAAAAGAAGTGGATGAGTGTTTGCAACCAATTGTCAATGATTTGCCTCTTGAATTGAGATTAGTACATCACTTTACCTGTACCATTTTCACCCCAAAAATTGGAAGATATGTGTACCTTTTTGATAAATAGTTATTTTTCTTATGGACGTATTTAACTGATTCTTGGATTGACTTGCCTTTATTCATCTTAGATCACATGTACAAAGCCACCATTGCAAGAATCAGCTTGCCCTATGGTATCTTCCTGACTAAAGTTTTTAAACATTTCAAAATTAACTTGAACAATGAGAGGGAGAGATCCCCCAAATCCATTAGTGATGAGTATAATGAAAAGACTCTCAAACGAATAGGGTACATTCTGAAGAATAACAAATGGACTCCTAAAAAACCTTCAAAGGCTATTGCTTCAAAAGAAAGGCCATAACTGGGAGTACCTCTAGGGCAAGGAGTGCCAAGAGAAACCTTATCTAAGACTTGGAAGGAAATGAAGGGGGTATGGCTGAGTTTATAAAATAAGTAATGAAATCTTTGGAGAAACTGAACAAGAAGGCAGACATTGCTACCACAAGGGTGATGTTTGTGGAAAGAAAAGTGAGAGAATTGAAAAAGGAAGTGAAAATAATGAGGCATGGAAAAGCAAAAATGATAAAAGAAGAAGAAGAGAAGATGTGGAAGGAGAGGAAGAAGAAACAGAAGAAGAAAATGTGGCAAATGAGGAAGAAACTGGAGAAAGAGAAAAAGAAGGTGAAAAAGAAGGTGAGAAAGAAGGAGAAAAAGAGGCTGAAAAAGGAGGAGATGGTGATGAAGAAGAGCATATTAGGAAGGACATTGAGGCAGAGGAGCAAGGTCAAAAGGAAGATTCTTCGACAACTGAATCTAATGCCCCTCTTCTGTCTTTTCCTGGTCATAAATATGACCAACACTAAAGATATCCCCCTTGTCCTAACCCCATCACCACCAACCACTCCCCACTGAGATCACCTACCATTGTCCCATCTCTCTCTCATTTGCATTTTCATTCTTGTATATGTATGAATTTTTGTTAAAGGATGGTATGTCATCCTCAAGGCAATTTCTTTTGTAACATTTTGTGAATGTTAATTGACTAATCTTTTGTAATGTTTTTGTGAATGAAATATGATCATTATGTAATCTCGTGTTATGAACGCTTGGTGCCCCTGTTGATTGAATGCTTTGCATGCTGCCCTATTTATACAAATTATCCTATTTTAAGATTTTTTACTATTGTACCTGTCTCTGTTATATACTTTTATTTATCTTTTTGATGAATTGACAAAAAAGCAGAGAAGAATGGAAATAAGACAAACAGTGAGAAAGATTAATGTTGAATGATGAATGGTAAGAATGATTAATGCTGAATGATAAAAGGAGTAGATTGAAATGGTTTATATGAAAAATGGTAAAGCATGTTTGTCACGCTCAGATTTTTTGCACTTGAGGAATACACACACAAGCAAGAAAAATACTATACTCTCTCGTTAGAACCCACCCTCCTAAAAGAATGAGTGCAACTATGTTTGAATTAAAAATAGATTTGAATAAAGGGCTTTTGGAAAATATTTGGAGTAGCCACCTAACTTGATAAAGGTGAGTTAGGTCACCTAAAAACTAAGTAGAATCTGAAAACTACACTTAGGGTTTTTAGAAAACGATTTTGAAAACGTTCTCAAGAGAGGGCTTTTAAGAAAACAGGTTGTTTGGCAACCTTAGGAAACACATTTAAGCCTTTTGAAAATAAACTCCATTTGGTTCTTGAAAACAGTGATTCTAGGTTCAGAGGTTGGTTACGTGTAGGGAAGACGCACTAAGCCATCATCCTACCCCACCCTTGTGGTATCTACATGTCTATTCACCCTAGATTCACTTATGAGAGTCTTCAACTAACAAATGTCCAATCCTATCCACTTTAGAAAAAAAAATTGACATGATGCATGATATGCAAATGCAAGAAAAGAGAGTTTGAAAATAGACTTGGAAACATATTTAAAAAGAAATTGTTTTGATTTAAAAAGAGATTTGAAAAGAAATAGATTTGATTTTGAAAGAAATTTTTAGAGATTAGAAATAGAGAATTGGAAATAGAAATTTGGAATTGGAAGTTTGAAATAGATCGTGGAATTAGAGATTTGAAAAAGGCTATGACCGCACCCATGAGGGTTGCCTACGTATCCTTTTGGAGGAATCAGGTTAGTCGTAATTCAGACAAGAGTTCGCTAGAAAGTAGAAGGTTTTGATTGGAAAAAGAAATTGAATTGGAATTTGGATTGGAAGATTGAGATATTGAACTTTGATCGGAAGATTTAAAAAGATTTGATTTTGAAGAGCTTGGTTTTAAGAAACCTAGACTTAGAAGAGAGAGGATTCAAAAAGGACTTGAGATTAAGAAAGACTTGACTCGAATATTGGACTTGGAAGATTGGAGAAAGATTGGATTTAGGAAATGTTCGAATTAGGAAAGTTTCAAAATAGGAAAGATTCGAATTAAGAAAGTATCATTTTAGGAAAGTTCCGCTTTAGGAAAGTTTTGGAATTAGGAAAGGTTTGGAATTGGGAAAGTTTTGAATGAAGAAAGTTTCATTTTAAGAAAGGTTTTGAAAAAGAAAATGTTTTGTTTAAAGAAAAATTTCAAATAGAAAAGTTTAAGATTTAAGAAAGATTTGAATTGGAAAAGTTTAAAATAAGAAATGTTTAGAATTTAGAAGGTTTGGGATCTAGAAAGTTTTAACTTAAGAAAGTTTTGAATTTAGAAAGCTTTGGATTTGGAAAGATTTGAAATTTAGAAAGTTTAGGATTTAGAAAATTTTAGATTTGGAAAGATTTGATTTAGAAAGTTTAGGAATTAGAAAGTGTTTGAAAGTTTGAGTTTTAGAAAACACTTAAAGTTAGGAAAGGTTTAAGTTTAAGAAAGATTTGAAAACTTAGATTTGGAAAGTTAAGATTTGGAAAGGGATAGAATTAGGAAAGGGTTGAATTAGGAAAGATGTGGAAGTTGAGTTTTAAAATTTAAGAAAGATTTTTATGTTCAAGTTTTGGAAACTTAAGATTTAGGAAAGTAAAAGATTAGAAAGAAGTTGAATTAGGAAAGATTTGGGTTTTGTTTTTAAGAAGAAGTGTTTTGATTTTGTTTCCAAAAACAGAGGATTGGATCTAGTTTCCTAAACGGGAGATTGGATTTGGTTTCTTAAAGGGAAGATAGGATTTGACAAGGATTTGGAAAGGGGGGTATTAGAAACCCTAGATTTGGAAGACTATAGTTTTAACGTAGGAAAGAGGTTTTTTGGAAATTTATAGTTTTGATGTAAAAGGGAAGATTTTGGAAAACTAGGTTTTAGGGCAAGATTGAAAACCATGTTTTTGGGAAGGAAAATTAAAGTTTCCTACTGGATGCCTCTAGGGCTTGACTTGGACACCAAGGAAGAGTTTTTTGGAAAGTGAGTTTTTTGAAACAAAGATTTTGGAGGGAGATTCTAAAGAGGAGTTTTTAGAAAAGGATCTTGAGAAGAGAGTTTTTGGAAGTTTTTGGAAAGTAAAACTTTAAGATTTTAGGAAGAGATTGTTAGAAAGAGTTTTTAGGAAAGAGATTTAGGGAGAGTTATTGGAAAGAGATTTTGAAAAGAGTGTTTTGGAAAGGAGTTTAAAAAAGGAGTTTTGGAAGATAGACTTTTTGAAGGGAATGTTTTAGAAAACAATTTTGGAAAGGAATTTGAAGAGAGTTTGTGGAAAGCATGTTGAAAAAGAGGGTTTTAGAAATAGAGGCTTTTAAAAAGAGAGTTTTTGGAAAGTATAAAAAAAATGTCTCACTTTCCCAAAGCGATTCTAATCATAAGAAGGCTAGAACCATTTTAAGAAAGCGGTTTTGAAAACAACAAGGATTTGAAAATATGGACCATATTGGTCACTTTAAATGTAACACTTTCCTAAAGCAACCCTAACTATGGAAAGGCTAGAATCACCCTAGGATTGTGATTTTAAAAACAAGTTTTGAAAAAGAAGATTTAATGCAAGTTTTGAAAGCAATTTTGATGCAAGATTTGAAAACGAGTTTGAAAACCTTTTTTGGAAGAATGCAAGATCCTGATATGCACAATGCAAATTGGGGTCGTGAACATACAAGGTTAAGGCTTCACCACATAATCAAGAGGGCCGAACCCACGCGGTGTCCGATTAGACTAAAAGAAAGCCCCTGACACAGTAACCTTCCAATAGCCTAATCCTACACATGGACCGGGAATCCCCTTGTTTCAAGCATGCAAAGAAAGGGGGGAAAGAAGATGGTGGATTAAAAATAGAAGAAAACCCAAGTGGTTTAGGAGAGAGAAGAGAGGGAGAAGATGCATAAACTTAAAAAGAAAGCCTACCGTATGTCTTGTTTATTTTGCTTTGCTTTGCGCGCCTTGCTTTTCTTTGGTCTTCGCTTCAGTCTTCGTCTTGATCTCCAGGAACTCTTCTTCGATCTTCGGGAGCTTCGAGTTGCAGCACTTCAAGTCTTTAATGGAGAGTTTTGAGGCTAGTGTATAAGTGTATAGAAGTGTGTATGAGTGTATAGGAGGCTAGGGTTTGTGTATGATGGCTAGGGTTTGGAAAATCTAGAGAAGCTAGGGTTTAGAGAGACTACGAACTATGTATCTCGAATAGTAGGGTTTTAAGACTGAGTTTGCAGACCTCTTTCACGCTGGAGGAGGCTCTGTATTTATAGACAAAGGAATGACCTAGCGCCTGTTGTAGTGGCACTAGGCCAAAAATGCTTCTGGTGCCACTAGAAGTGGCGCCAGCCAGTTAGGAAAGTTTTAAGGTCAGCAAGCGACGTATCTTGAGAAGATTTGGGCGCCCGTACTAGTGACTAGCATGCAATTTTTAGCCTGGCTTCACTAGGAGTGACTTCGGAAAGTCCAGGAATGATTTAAGGGACCGGGATTGGCTCGAAAGGCCAGAAAAGGGCAGAAACACTTAGAACAGTGTCCCAAAGGTATTTGACTTGAAAAATAAAGATAAGATGTGTCGGAAAGGTTGACCGAGCCATTAGAGGCACAACGGTCAATTAGGCTGGAAAGCTGCCAAGACGAATCCAAAATGTCCCGGAAGAAGATTCAAGATTTAGAAATATTATCTAGAATGTTCTCAAAGGCTTTCGGTTTGATACCCAGAGCCGGTGTGGTTGAAAAAGGCGATTGGCCCACTAAGGGGTAAAACAGTCATTTAGCACCGGGTTTGTCGGAACTGACTCGAAATGATCCGAAAAGTTAAAGAAGGGTCAGAAATACTATAAAGAGTATCCTCGGGAGGTTACCGGTTTGATACCTAGAACCGGTGTGGTTGGAAAAGGCGACCGGCCCACCAAGGGCAAAACGGTCATTTTGCACCGGGTTTGCCGGAACTGACTCGGAATGATCCAGAATGATAAAGAAGGTCAAGAATACTATAAGAAGCATTCTAGGGAGGTTATCGGTTTGATACCCAGAGCCGGAGTGGTTCCCGGGGCATTCGGATACATAGGGGCCAAATAGTCATCTTGACCGAAAAGTCTCGGAATTGGCCCAAAACTAATTGGAAGACACCTAATCATGCCGGATCATCTCTGGGACGATCTTGGAAGGGTGGACTTACCGTTTTGAGAACTTAGGTATTTTCTTGAGAAACGTGCCGGAAATGGCCCTAGGGTCAGTTTGGTCATTTTTCACCAGAATGGGCTAGCAGGCACTGGTGTTGACCTGGGTTTTAAGTGTTTCCGCCACTCTAACGGCGATCCCATGATACAGGGATTTGTTAGCAATTCCCTATATCGACCTGTTTGCGAGTATTTCCGCTACTCTAACAGTTGCAATGTTTGCGAGTACTTCAGCTACTCTAACGGTTCGCGATCATTGCCGAGACTGCCTAATCTCAGGAAGCTGCTAAAGGGACTTAGCGCCTGAGGAATCAACTTCCCTCGGAAGGCGTGCTGAAATGGACATTTCTGCATTAGCGGGCTAGCAAGGGCCAAAGGTGGACCGTTCTACCATTTAGGAGACTTGGGGTCTCGTCCCGGTCGATGGGTTTGAAGGGACTTACTGTTCCAAAGAAGCTTTCTTTGAAAAATGTGCTGGATTGGATAGACTTACCGTCTCGAGGAACCAACTGTCTCGAGAGAGGGATTAAAATTGGATTTGGACTTGGAAAGGGGACTTACCGTCTTCGAAAAGATGTGCCTGTTGGAATTGGAAAGGGGACTTACCGTCTTCGGAAAGATGTGCCTGTTGGAATTTGGAAAGGGGACTTACCGTCTTCGGAAAGACGTGCATATTGGAATTGGATAGGGGACTTACCATCTTTAGAAAGACGTGTCTGTTGGAATTGGAAAGGGGACTTACCGTCTTCGGAAAGACATGCCTATTGGAATTGGAAAGGGGACTTACCGTCTTTAGAAAGACGTGCCTATTGGAATTGGATGAATCAATGCCCCCAAGGGCATTTTGGTCATTTTTTCTCTATCTGGGCCTGCTGGGCCCGCGAAGCGATGAATTGACGGGATTAGACTTTAAAAGTTGATTTTGATTGGAATACGTCCATATCGACTTGAGTACAAGTCTGGACAGACCGTAGACTACCGAGCGGTCAAAAATGGGGTGCTTATAATGTTTTTAGAAAAAGAAAATGTTAGGGGGAGAAGATTGATGGTTCATGGTTCATGGAAGAAGATTGATGGTAAAGAATGAATGCTTTTAGGATAGGAAAAATGGATTTGCATCAATTACATACATTTACACATATGTTTAAAAACATTGCTTTGAATAATTTTTGCATCAATTACAACACCACAAAAGAAAGGGGGAGCTTTTTCTAGTATGAAATCTGATTCTACTTACTTCATGTTCCCTTATACCTATTTTTGCAAAGGTTTTGTCATCATCAAAAAGTGAGAGATTGTTGACTTCATGCCTTGATTTTGATGATAACTAAACTTTGTGTTACTTTACTAATGAATTTAATTAGTGTGCATATCAATGAGAAATATGTTTTAAACCTAAAGCTTAATGTATGTCAAAATGGATGCACAATAAGTCAAGGATTGAGCAATGCACCAAAATAGAGAAATGACACATATTCAAACATCAAATCAATGATTTGAATTCGAAGAGATTGAAGGTGTTCAAAAGAAGAGCTCATCAAGTTTGTGACGATTAAATGAAGAATCCAAGAGAAGATTTTGAAGAAACCAAAATGAATTCAATCCAGATTGAATTAGAAACATTCTTAAATAACTACATTGGATTGGAGGTCATTATACCCCAAAAAGAAGACTCCTTAAAGATCTTAAAGTGTTTTGAAGCTAAGTTGATCAAGGAAAGCATGGAAGATATATTCTAGGCAGAAATGTCGACACATGGACTTGAAGTGTCGACACATGAAGACAGAGGCCAAAGTTTGAGAAAAGAATGATCAAGTGTCGACACATGAATTTAAAGTATTGACATATAGTGACAGAGGACAAAAGTTGGAGAATATAAACAAGAAGTGTCGACACATAAAATGAAGTATCGACATTTGGGAACTAACGGCTATATTTTTAAACTTTATATTAGACTGAACTCGCATTAAATGAGCCCTCAACTACCACTAATAGGTAAATTCAATTTAGGGTTTTATATGCAAGCCTTCAAATGCATTTAAGGATAAGAACTTTCACTGATCATTGAGCTGAAAATTCTTTAAATTTCTAAAAATTCTCTTTGTCCCCAAGAGTTGACATTTAGTGAGCTATTCAATTCTCATCTGCTCTTCATAGAGAGTTTGTACTTCAATTGTATATCTCTTATACACTAGTGAGATAGAGTTTGAGTGTTCTCTAGTGGAAGAAAAATACTTGTAAGTTTGCGAAAGCTTGGACAAAATTCTTATAGCATTGAAGCTTGGTTGTAAGCTTCAAGGAGAGTGAGCTAGGCACTTCAACTAGTCTCTACTTTGTAATTAGACATTGCATAGTGGAAAAAGACTTCAAAGGGATCTTGGGGTGAGGACGTAAACCACAAGTTGTGGTTGAACCTCGGTAATTCTTGGTATTTCTTTCTTCTGCTTTGCTTTCATTTCTTGCTTGATTTTATTGCATTGCATATATCTTGAATTACTGCTTCATTGCTTATATTAATTTTAAATAGTCTTAATTGTAATTTTTTGAAAAACCCAATTCACCCCCGCCCCCTCTCTTGGGTTGCCTTTTGGGCCAACACCTTCCCCTACTCTAGATTGGTCCCTAAAACTTATACACTCAGACACTAATTGGTCATTAGGCTCACTCCAAACTAGAGTCATCTCAATTGGATCCTCTATGAACTTGTGGCCCACATGCTCTTGAATAATAGACTCAATGAAGTCTACCTCCTCAATGTTATCTACCTCTCCCTTTTTCTTACCCACCATGAATATGTTCATCTCTAGGTCATATTGCGAATGGAAAGATTAAGTAACCCATTCCTACAATGAATAATAGCATTAGCAGTTGCAAGGAAAGATCGTTTTAGAATGACAAGAATATGACGCTTAGAGGACTCGGCCTCTACTGGTTGGGTGTCTAACACATTGAAGTCAACGAGGTAGTAGACATTGTCCACTTGAATGAGAATATCCTCCATGAATCCCCTAGGGACCTTAATAGAACGATCGGCCAAATCTAGTGTAACTCAGGTAGGGTTGAACTCTCCTAGACGTAGTTCTTTATAAACAGAATATGATAGAAGATTCACGCTAGAACCTAGGTCAAGAAGGGCTCAATCTACTCTATGGCCTCCTATGAAGCACGAAATGGTAGGACAACCGGGGTCCTTATACTTCGACGTGGTTTTGCATTGAAGGATGGCACTCTGGCTCTCATTCATCATTGTCGTCTCTTTTACGTGCAACTTCCTTTTCACAATACCCAAGTCCTTCAAGAACTTGGCATAAGAAGGTATCTATTTGATGATATCTAAGATAGGGATATTGACTTGAACCTATTTGAATATATCATAGATTCCAAAGTTCAAAGACTCTTTCTTAGGTTTAGCCAATCTATGTGGAATAGGGCATGTTTCAAATCTTCAATGCCCACGTCTTCAAATGCATCAATTGATTTTTTCAACAGCTAAGAATTTTTCTCTTGTTTTTTTCTTCACTCTCCTTAGTTTTCTCACTTTCATTATTTCTCTCACTCTCTTCTCTCTCTTACTCATGCCCTAACCCTACAGACTCATCCTTTTTTCCTTGATTGTTTTCTTTAGGAGTGATGGTTATATCTATTTGTTTTTTGCTCCTAAGGGTAGTGATGGCCTAAACCTATTCATGTGTTGTGTCAACGTAATTTACAGGTTTAGGCTTTGGTTAGGGTTAGGCAGGAAATCACCTTTGTGTCTGTTGAGTCATCAACATCTTGTGGATGTCTTTGACTATCGTGTTGGTCTCCCCTTGTGATTGTTCCAGATTTGTGATCCTATTTGTGAGTGATCGTAGGTCATTGATCACTTGATTGTCCACATTCTTTCTCCTATGAGGAGGTTGATATTATGCTAGTTGAGGTACATATGGTTGTGGTACCGGTTATGTGGGATAGGTCATTATTTGACCTTGGAAAGGTTGTGGTGGTGCTTGAAAAGGTTATGGGGGTTGTTGGAAAGGTTGAGGGTTTTGAGAGCCCTCTTGTTTTCACCCAAAGTTAGGGTGATAACTCCAACTCAAATTATATGTATTGGAGTAGCGGTTATTCTCACTCCTCTGATTTTGATACCCCCCTTGAAATTGGTCAACTGCATTTACTTGGCCATTAAGTGCTTCCCTGACCCCCGGTATAACTGGACATGATGCAATGTCATGGTCTTATGTGTCACAAACTAAGCATGGTGAGGGTGTCTTAACCGGTACGGCAATGGTGGCCTTGGAAATTTCTAAAGCCTCCAATTTGAGCGTGAATGACGTGACTCTGGCTTGTAAGTCTTCTACTTCCCCTAATTGGTGTTTGACTCCGACATGTGTGGTGGTGGGTTTGTGTACGGGATTTTGAGTTCTCGTGTTGGCCCAATCTCTGGCCATGTTGGCATTAACCCAATCTCTAGTCAATCCGGTAAGATAATCGAAGTAATTATATGCCTTTGTGGGGTTCTTATCTGGATAGGTTCCCACACACATGGATTCTACAAATATCTTCAATTGAAGAGTCAATGAAGAATAAAACGTGTTTATAGTGTGCCATTTAGGAAAACCGTGATGTGGACATGCAAACAGTAGGTCCCTAAACCTCTCCCAACATTAGAAGAAAGTCTCACCACTATTTGGTGCAAATTGAGAGATGGCACGTCGTAATGCCTCAGTACGATTTTCAGGAAAGAACATTTTCAATAACTCCCCTTGAAGTGTATGACATGAATTTATGGACATAGGCCTCAATAAATTAAACCACCTTTTGATATTGTCCTTTAGAGTGAATGGGAAGAGTTTTAAAAGCAAAACCTCTTGTGGACATGAATTATCTTGAAAAATGGAATGTGCATCCTCAAAGTCTTTGATATGCGTGTATGGTTACTCTAAGTCTACACCATGAAATTGGGGGCAAGGCTTGTAGCATTTCTGGTTTAAGATTTAGACTGACATGGTGTACAGGAAGTACTATGGCAGATGTGGGTGTTTGCCTTTGAGGGTTCATATAGTCTCTCATGATAAGGTTTTGGGTAGTATCGTCCCCTTGGTTACTCCCTCTTTCAAGGTTGTCATTATTGAAATTGTTTATGTTTGCCATTGGAATGGGTTCTAAGTCAACAATCAAGGGAAAACTAGGTAGGTATGTCTGGTTAGAACGAGTAGGTGATAGAGTCAAATAACCGGGCAAAGATTCCGCAAAGGATCAATTCAAACAAGACGGTTGTGAATGTCCCTAATGTAAGATGACATACATATGCAATGCACACATTAGAGACTATCCACGCCTTTGTAACAATTAATTCACAATTTGTCCTTCCTTCCCTCCAATCTCCGCATAAATATTAACTCTGTTGCCCACAAGAAATTTAAAAACAACCCAACCAATCCTCCAATCTCCGCATACAAAGCAAAACCACCAATCAGCAATTAACACGTAGCCTAACCGCCTCTAATTCCGCCTCTTAACTAAAATATGCCTAGACCCCTAAAAAGAAGAAAAACAAATAATATCCTAAAATTTTAACACTAAAAGGATGGACGAAGTTACCAATGGCTTAAGCACGATTCCTTCGTGGTTGTAGGTAGATGATGAAGCGGTCCGCTGAATTTCGCGTTGACTGAAGTTCGTGTTCTAGCACGCCTCTTGCGGTCACTTTTGCAAAAGCAAGCTTCCTTGGCAACGGTGCCAAAAACTAGTTTCACGCTTCGATATTGTCGCGAATGATATCTGCTAGTGTGCAGTTGTGAAGCAGATTAAACTCGGAGTACAAGATCGTTCCCACGAGAAGCAGGTTACACAAAACCACAAGAACTAAGACAATCCTCTCAATTGCTCGCAAAAACCCTAACGACTTGCTTTTAAAAAGAAAATAAAAATTTGATTGTTTTGGAAAGGTGCAAAATTGAATAACTTGAAAAAGATTTGGTTTTGAACTATTAAGAAAAATTCCCAGGATCAATCAATCCAATCAATTGCGTCTCTTGGAATTACAAATGAGATGATTTGATAACTCAAATCTTTTGACTACGTCCCGAGTCTCAGATTCAGAAGATTTAACAATAAAACAAGGGTTCTTCAAAACTTCAACTACTAAAATAAATCGGGTTGTTTAAATCAAGGATGAGTACCATCAATTCATACAGTGCATATACTAAATATAGATTTATGCACAAACGTTACCGAACATAATCAAACGTCTAGGTTTTTGAAAGTTTATAGAACGAAGGATAAGAAGAAAGAATAACCATAAAATTTAACTTTAAAACCAAGAACGTACCTCCTTCATTCATCCAAGATCTTCAATCGATCTTCACTCTCGATCTCGAGATGAAAAGATTTAGCTACTCATCTCCGTCTATGGAAAAACTTGAAGTAATAGGCAAACATATTGAAAACCTATGCTAATACGAAAAACGAACAAGAACTTGGAGTTAAATTGAACGAATAAAAAAAATTGAATTGAAATTGCTTTGAATTGAATTCTAATTACAATAATTGTAGGAAATAATTAAATCTACGTTAATCTAGACTAATAGCTATGAAAAGCTCTAAAAAACAACTCTCAAAGTCGAACCCCCCTTTGTGGGATAAGAGCAAAGTATTTATAGATAAAGTAGAATCCTAAACCTAATAGGAAACAGTGAAATTCACAGTTAATCCGAAGTCGTCATCTGAACGATAGATTTAGGCCAATTTGGTTCGTTGGAATGGGGAGATCTTCATCCCTTGGAATTCCTTTACCCATCATCCGAACGGTGTTCAAACGACCAGGCTTTAACATCCGAACGGTGTTCGGATAGTCATAACAGGTTCATAACCCTTCTCTGAATCTCTACCATCTGTATCCCTCGTTCAAACAGCAGCTTCAGTTTTGCATATTCAACTCTCCGATGCTCACTTCTACAGTGGTCATCCAAATGGCATTCAAACGATGGACTTAGTGCTCAATCCTTCAACTTTCTGAATCTCCCCAACTACAGCCAACATCCAAATAGTGTTTGGACGAAGGCTTCAGCGATTCTAGCCTCAACAATGTTTTAAACTCCATTTTCTGTAGAAATAAGAATAAAGTTTTTTAGTACTAAAATATAGCTAAAATAGTATTTACAAACCTAAACCAAGGGTAACAAAGCACAAGTTAAGGTCTGATGATTACAATTTTAGAGCTCAATCACCTATCACACAGCATCACATCAAATTTGATGAAATAATTGTAATAATTTGTAACCAATGCATGTTTATATCTTATACTCCTTAAACATGTAACTTAGAATATCAATGATGCATTAGAACTCAATGGAATGTTAAATCCTTTCCCAATGCAATACAAGGTCAACATTAAACTACAATATCTCTCAATTTACAAAGAGTTAGATTACCAACTTTATATCAATAGAAAGATCTGCGAGTTTATTTTTCAACGCTTTAAATAGTGTGCCATTTCGAGTTTTTTTAGAATGAAATATGACTATTTTACCAAAGTGTGTCATAGCTGTGGTCGGGAAGCGCGCCCCCTGGCATGCCCTGGTGCCCTCTTGGCAGCCCACTGTGCCACTAGGCGCCCTCTAGGCCCTCTAGTGTGCCCTTCTCCCTACTTGGTCCAAAATTCAACTTCTAAAACACGGTTTTAAGCCCCCTTTTCATTTCCTACACAATTCTAAGTCCTCTTAAGCCTAAAATAAAGTTCTAAAGTCATAAATAAGACTTCTAAACATCAACACATGCAAAACATGAAAAATTCAAGGTCTCCACTTGGAAACCATATGCAATCTCCCTCTCCTCATCCAACTCTCACTTCCATGGCATAAATGATATGCTAGTATGCAAGAATCCATAAAAACATAACCACACAAGCATGAACATAGGATTCTCACCTCAAGAAAATGAAAAACAACCCTTCGTTTGCACTTCCTCCTTCCTCCTCCTCTCTTCTCTTCTTTCTCTCCTTTTCTTTCTTGCCAAACACAACTTCTCTACATAAGCTTCTCTCTTCTCTCTCCCCCCCCATTGACTTGAAGACAACTATATATACAACTTCTATATATAGCTACGCATGGCGCACACACACACACTTGCTAGCAACAAGCACACACCACACCACACACACACACACACCTTATGCACACACCTCACTTAGGGTGAAGTGCACACCTAGGTGTCACACACCTAGCTCCTCCTTGCTTCTCTAATCCATATGATTAACATATTTAAAAATGTTTAGGCTAATTAATCATCATTAGCCTTAAGCATGAAGATTAATTAAACTTATTAATCATCCTTAAAAATGAATAACTCCCCATATGACATGCTCAATTAAAACATGCTAATCAAGCTCCTTGATTAAGAAAATCATGCACTACCAAGTATACATTTAAGCTAAACATGATGCTAAACAAAGTAGGGTCTCACAAAGCGTCCCCTTCCACACCCATATATGTGAATTCATCAAGTGTACACTACAATTAAACACACCACCCACATTTTTTGCTATGGTATTCATTGAGAGTGTAACATTCAACCTTAAACATTACAATTGCACTACCACACCGTAGAGATAGACTCTCAACTTAAAGGATAGTTGAGAGTCTATCCCGTAATGCTTACGACCACCAAGTGAGTTGTTATTACACATATGAACTTACTTCCTGTGATTTCCTTTCATGTAAGTTGGTTCCCATCATTTGTGGCTCTTGCACAGGCATAAGTGAATCGCTTCCAAAGATATTCAGAAATTGAGTTGCCACAAGAGAACGTGTATCGTGATTGAAGTATATATCTGGTGAGTACCGGAGTCAAGTTTCCTCAAGGATCGAGCCAAATATGGGCTATATCATTAGACTTACACTAAACTATCCTAAATTGAATTGCAAATCAAATGGAATTGAACCGAAAGTAGACCAAAAATCTTTAGGTGTTTGAGAATTGTTTGTTAAGCTACTAATGCAATGGAATTGAAAACAATTAACAACTAGCCCAGTAATCAAATGAAGGATTACTCCATGGATTCTTGACTCGGAGAATTTAGACTATAAAACCTTGAATTCAAACTTAATTAAGAGTATAATCGTAGTCAATTGATAGAATCATAGAAACAAACCTTAAATTTGTGCAATCCATATACCAATTGAAAAATTGTGCATAGAGGTTACCAAATTGTGTTATGAATCTAAGTTTTCTTATAGATCCAAACTCAATTAAGATGAATTAGAGAAATCATAAGATACATCATTGAAATCTAGTTACCTCTATAGAAATCCTTGAAGATCCTTGGTGTATCTTCACAATTGCATCCCAGTAGATGATTAGCTACTTGATTCCATGGTAAAAAAACATAGAAAAATATAAATCTTGTATTGAATTGAGAAGAAACTATTGTTTGGTTACAAGGAAAATGAAAGAAAGCTAAGGAAAATGTAAGAAAATCAAGTTTCTATCTCTATACTACTCCTAAATACGATGAATCTAAGCTATCTCAGTATAAAAAATAAGTAATCCCTTCAAAAAATGCCTAAAACAGCCTTTTATATGATGGACAAAAATAGAGCTTCGTAAGGCGAGCGCTTGGTCAAGCTACCAATCGCTCAGTCGAGAGCTTGGTTAGCGCTCTTGAATCAAACGATGAAAACAGCTCTCTGAAGTTAGCGCTCCTAAATCAAACGGCTTAAATGGCTTGCAGAATCTAGCACTTAGTGCATTTTTTCAACATCCGAGAGCTAGGCGATTGCTCGGCCGATCACTCGATAATGCACTTTTTGGCCTTTTCTTCTACAATTAAGCTCCATTCCCTACAATTAGATCAAAAATGCATGTTTAGGATAATTCAAGGATAAAATACTAGTCTAATACCTAAACTAGAGCTAACAATCCACTAATTAGGGGATTGAGATTACATTTTTTAAGTGTAATCAATAAGTCTCATTCCCTCGATGTAATTTATTCACTTCTTAAGTGAATTCGTCAAAGGCTCAACAAAAGTATATTCATTTCTAACTTTCAAAGTAGCTACTACAACATGATTTTAGCATCTAGCTTCTCTTTAAATATATTACCGGTATTCACAAATAAATTATTCATTCATTGACGAACATTTTGCAAGAAATTCATAGTTTCTAACATTTAGAAGAAAAAGCATACTCTTCTTCAATATGAACTCAGTATATCATCTTGAAAATTTTCAAGGCATCAAAAATTGATCCTTGGATAAATCCAAGGAATCTTTAATTTATCTTGGATGAACCAAGATTTCACAAAGTTCATATTAGCCCTCATATGTGTCATCAAACCTACTGTGTATTAGTCATTGTTAGCCTTAATAAGCGTAACGGATCAACCAAATTTAAATAGGCAATGACTTCATAAGCTTTTCTTCTCGAATACTGCAAGCCATCTCTTGTTAATAAAAATATCAATGCTAGTCATATTTAAGCAAAATCAAAGTCATCCAAATACATCACTATAAGTTAATCTAGTTATGTTGGATTTCCTCATGTTTTAACAAAGTCTCACATGCAAGAAATAGTCTGTATCAGAAATGACAAGAATAACTCTAAACTCAATAGAGGAAAAATACTTCTTCACATAAACAATTTTAGGCTTTTCCTTCATGGGATGCTATAGATAGTCTCAAAAACCACACAAGAAAATTTTCAAACCATTCACTTATTCCCCACATACCAAACCCCCACAATTTAACCATTTTTTTTAATTGCAAAAATTCATTAATAAGGAAACAAAATTACAGCTAGGGATAGGTTATTGCTTCTAGGAAACAACCTAAAAGCACTAAACCTCACCACACAAGAAAAGGGCAACTGATATTACTAAAACCAGACAGTATAGCTAACGAGGTATGAACTACAATGACTACATCTGAAAGCCACTACAACTGTAAACTACTCCTCTTGGGCCCCCTCTAAAGAATATAGAATATCATTGATTGAGAAAGGAGCGTTAGGCCAATTGGCTTTTGCCCATAATGCAGCTTGTAGTTTTGCACTATCCACAATGTCAATCCACATGACTTCTACCTTGTTGAATAGAATAGCATTTCGAGCCTTCCAAATCTGCCAGATCATTGACATGAATAGAGCCTCCAATAAGAACTTCTCTGCATTCTTAATTTCATACTCATCCACCATTGAGCATTTATCTTCTTTCAAACTCTACATGTGACTCCAGCATAACCAAATGACTCTACATGTGAGTAGAAGGTGATTACAGTCTTCTTTCAAACTCTGACAAAGCCCACATAGAAGGTCACTACCTTGAGGGATGTAGTTCCTGGATCTAAGAAATAACTTAGACTTGATTGATTCTTGTATGGCTAACCATCCAAACATAGCGAATTTTAGAGGAACTTTTACCTGCAACACTTGTGTAAGATGGAAGGGCCATGACCATCCCTTAGGCTTAGGTGGTCGCAAAAAGATTTCATAGAGAAGGACCCATCCAGTTCAGGTTTTAAAATAGAGCATCATTTTTTTATGGCTCAATCAGCTTTAACATCTTGGCATGCTCCTCTTCCTCCCAAGCTCGAAGATGTCTCCTATAATTGAAATTCCAAGAACTTCCAACACCCTTCATTCTTGCAATGGATTATGCTTTTTGCAGGGATAGAGAGAACAATCTAGGAAAGCAACAGAATAGAGGGGCCTCCCCATACCATACATCTATCCAAAAAGGTATGCTTTTCCCATCACCTAGTCTAAATTTCAAATTCTTCAGTAGATTGTGCTTAACAATCCCTTGATCTTTCCTCACCTTTAGTCTATTAGCCCAAATACTTGAGCATGCTTTACTTTTCACCTCCCCAGGAAGCCAATTACCTTCACCATACATATATTTGTGGCATACCACCTTCCTCCACAATGATTACTTTTCCTGTGAAAACCTCCACTACCACTGTGCTAGTAGTGCCTTGTTCATTACTGTTATGGGAGTCACTCCAAGCCCACCCTTACTCTTGCTTCTAGTCACTTTGTTCCAACTCACACTGTGTGCTTTCTTTTTTCCTTCTTCTCCTCCCTATAAGAACCTTCTCTGGATTTTCTCAATCTGATTGATCACTGCTTTTGGAGCATTGAACATAGAAAGATAGTAGATAGGCATTATGATGCAGCGGGACTGTGAAGAACAAGAAACCCAACTCTAATCTGTTGATTCACCACAAATGCCGGACTAAAGCTCTTCTTTCAACCTATAGAATCACCACAAATCCCAGGTTCAAAGGTGTCAAGCATTCGTTGATTTGCAAGAATGCCGAACGATTGGAAAAAAACTGCAATTCGCGCACAAAGTTTTATTAATATTCAAAAGCTGCTGGAAAAAGTCTTAACAAGAGCTTAAATAAGAGGCACGAAACCCTAGGGCCCCGGGACAAACCGGGTAAAAATAAAAGACTGACAAAAGCCCAAAAAAATAGGTCCAAAACACAAAACGGGTTAAAAAATATACTTAAAGGCATTTTTCACATTTTCCTAGGCCATAAAATCATTTCATATTTTTTCCTTTCTCCGACTTGTCACTAGTTTTTCAAAAACATATTATAATAGGAAAACGGAGTTACGAGTCAAAAGTTATGGCCGATTGAAATTTACCGACCACCGGCCCGGATATAACCCCGCTGTCGCGTCTCCAAGTAATCTTCGGCTATGCGATCTGCATCACATATTTGACAAGGTTGGTTTTAATAAAGTGAGTCTTCCTCCTATTGACAATGTCTTCCTTTCCCAAGATGCTAACCTTCCTTTTATTTTATGTAACACCACCTCCCAGGGCTTTACATGTCTAGGATTTGCTCCTAATAATAAACCTAAATACTTAATTGGTAGGTTTTGAGTTTTGCGCTTAAAGATTTGGACTACCTCAGTAAGGAATCCCACATTCACACCAACCCCACACACAACACTTTTTTGAAAATTTATCCTCAAGCCTGATACTAACTCAAAACATCTCAAAATTCTCTTTAAATTTACCAGCTTAACTTTGTCAGCTTCACAAAAGAATATTGTGTTGTCTGCAAATTGGAGATGCAATAAAACTGGCCCATTAACTCCCAGTCTTGTTCCTTCAATGATCTTCAAATCATATGCCCTCATAAGTAGCTCATTCAAACCTTCAGCAGCAATGCTGTATAGAAATGGGGATAAGGGGTCCCCTTGTTTGAGGCCTCTTTCTATGGAGAATTCCTTGGTGGCTGACCCATTTACTAGAATAGAAGCCTTCCCTGATGACAAGCATTCAGATATCCATTTCCTCCATGTTTGACTAAAACCCATTTTGTCCATCATATCCAAAATGAAAGACTAGTTTATAGAGTCAAAAGCTTTCTAGAAGTCTAGTTTTAGAACAATGCCTTCCTTTCTTTTGCATTTCCAATCATGTATGATTTCGTTTGCAAAGCACCCCATCTAATATATGTCTCCCTTTGGTGAAGGTTGTCTGATTCTCACTTATAACTTCATTCATCACCTTACTCAATCTGATTGCCATTGCTTTGGATATGATTTTATATGTTGAGGAGACTAGACTAATAGGTCTGTAAGCAGACAAACTTTTTGGGGGGGTCCAACTTTGGGATGAGAACCAAGAAAGAAGAGTTGATTCCATGCACAAGTCTACCATTGGCATGGAATTCTTTCACAAACCTAATTACATCGTCTTTAATTACATCCCAAAACAAATTTATGAAGATAATTTTAAGGTTGTCAGGTCCTGGAGCCTTACTCCCATCACATGAACAGATTACTTCCCAAATCTCTTCTTCTTCAAGCCTTTCTCCAAATTCTTTATACTTTCAATACTAAGAAGTTTTCTGAGACTACCCTCCAAAGTAGGTTTGTGCTTCATAGGTTCTTTGAAATTATTTTCAAAGAATCTAAAAATCTCCTTACTAATCTGCTCAGGCTCCACTAGAATAGAACCCTCTTTAATTATCTGGCCTATGAAGTTCCGTCTCTGTCTGGATTTCATTTTTGCATGGAAGTAACTTGAGTTGCAGTCACCTTTTTGTATCCATAACAGTCTTGATTTTTGTCTTAGGTCCTCTTCCTCGCTCAAGTAGAACATACTTAACGATTTAAAAACTGAAAATATGAACTGTACCCCCACACTTGAAATATTCATGAAATTATATAACTTCCAAAAGTAGAGTTTACTGCAATGTAATCCAACCGTGTATAACTGTTTAGTTATAATTTGAATAGTCAAACATCTCACTTCACTTAACACTCATATAACATAGCCATTAATCAGCACCTATACAATAATTTATCTGTTCAAATAATTTTGCATATTCATAATTTACAAGCCTTACCATGATGAGCTGAAACATGCAAGAATGGTTTATTCTCAACTAATAAACACGCTTATAAAATCCAATATGCAATCAAAATGACCATAAAAAAAAAAATATCTCATACCCAGGGAAGACCATATGAAGTGTGGAGCAACATGAACAGGTATTACAATGTTAAATTCAAGTTTGGTCTTCCACAAAATGATATACATGAATCTATTAAAATATTTTGAAGTGGTGATGTCATTAAAACAGACCATGAATCTATAGCAATCACACAAGACATAATTCGTCACTTTCATCTTAATATACATACATCATATATCACCTTGGCCAAAGAAAGTCATCATTGTCGTGATTCAAAAATTTTTGAGAACAACACACATTATGTATCTCACTGGATTGAACCCTCAACTACTATTTCACTTAAAATTTTAGCCAGCAATAAATAATACCACATGTCCTTCCAACATCAAGAGATACATGGCATTTTACAAAAATGACAAATAGCATATAAAACACGGAATGTGAAGATACGTACTCGAAAGATTCATACAATTTTTCTTATCAAACAAACAATTCGTACTCCATGATAATGATGTTCTCGAGCTCTAATACCCTCTAGACATGTAGCAAAATAAAGTTAAGCATGGCCTCTATCAGTGGTGGAGCCAGGAATTTCATCCAGAGAGGGCACACAATCACAAAAAAAAATTTCGTAATCAACCAAACATTTGATTTTTGTAGATTATATATATATATATATTCGAAAGGTATATAAGCTCATGTATAAAATATATAAATAAGACTTTAAACTGCATAATCATTTAAGCAAGGTAGCTTTAAAATTTTAGGGAGGAAAATTGAAAAATATCTCTAAAATTGTATGTAAAAGTAGATTTTTTTAAAAACTTTGAGGGGGCAAATTAAAAAATATTTCTAAAATTGAAGGTAAAAATAGAACTTTAAAAAATTTAAGGGAGGGCATTTGTAACATTTTAAGGGGGAAATTGATTGAAAAAATCAAACCACTAGTGTTCTTGGTAATATGGATTTATATCCTAAAATAGACCTAGAGGGAGGTGAATAGGTCTCTACTCAATTTTTAAGCCATGATCATACATTCTAGCAATCCATGAATAATAAACATCAACAAGTATTCAAAGCAAGCAACAAAGAGACACGAGAATTTTAGCGTGGAAACCCTTCCAGGAGAAAATCACGGGACCTAGTCCAGCTCCAATCAAGCATTATATAAGGAACAAAGTACAAGAATGCCTTACAACCCTTTCACACCGTTAAGTTCACAACTAGGATTGAACCTTGCAACTTGTACACCATCCGAATCTACGAACTTGTTCCAACACTTGATTCCCCGCCGAGTCCACGATGAAGCCCTTCGATCTAGCAACTTCAATCACCACAAGTTGCTCTCTTCTTGTTAATGGTATAAAGGAAGGTATGATGGAAAGTCCTCTTAGAACGTGTAGGCTCTTAACATATGAAGTAGAGAACTCTTAAGTGGGAGAGTGCACAAAACACTTGAATCTATTTTTCTCTCAATTTCTCTCCCAATGCTTGCCTGCCACCCATTTGAATCTATTCTATATATATATATATATATATATAACATGGTAGCTACTACAAGCTCTTGTTGGCTAAGGAAAAAACCTTATATCCTGTCTCCCTTTGATCCCCATGTGCACAAGAGTATGGGCAAGTCCTGTCTCCCTTTGATCCCCATGTGCACAAGAGTATGGGCAAGTTTAATCCTCATGTGCACGAGTGTATGGGCAAGTTTATCTTCATGTGCACAAGTGTATGGGCAAGTTTGATTCCCATGTGTACAAGTGTATGGGCAAGATGTATATATGATACATGCTTGTAAATAATGTTTCTTGTTGAGTCCATACTAGCTAAGATTCCTCTCATATGTTCCTTGATGAGCTAAGGCAACTTTTTAGCTTTTTAGTGCTAGGCTGGAAAGTAGATTTGGAGCCAACAAAATATCCAAATGTGCCACGGTGTAGTTTGGTATTCATGTTGGCGTATGTCACTGCCATTTGAATATTTATTGCTGAGTTGAGTGCGCCACGACGCAGTTGAGGTGCGCCACAACGGAGTCTATGGTGCAGTCTCCAGTTTTATTGCCATAACATTTTATTCTGATGTCAGATTGATGAGATTCAAAGCTCTCTAGAAAGAAGACTCAGAGTTCTACAACTTTTCCTCTAATAAGCCTTTTCAAATTCAAACCATATCATGGTCAAAAATCAGCTTCAAGAGAATAGATCTGCTAGAGGCAGATTTCCATCTTCTCAAAATTCTTTCAACTGTTGTTGATTCTTCCCTTGAGGCTTTACAGAAGCAAAATCCTAATATCTAAGGTCATCAAAATGTGATCAATACACTCAAGACTCACACAAGACATAAAGAGATTTTAGCTCTCAATTTACATGTCACAAAATGATTCAATTTTCCTAACATTGATAAACATTCCAAAACTTGTGGGCAAAAGTGAAATTATCAAAAATTTGAGGGGGGTAGCTACCCTCTAGGCATAGTTATACAAACCAGACAGGATTGGCCGATTCAACCGGTTGAAACAGGAATCGAACCTTGAACCAATATGGTTTAATTAATTTATAAAAAATACATGTGAACCGGATGAACGGGCCAATTTTTGAAAAACTGATGAACCAACCGACCGATTCAACCAAAAAACCCTTTGACAAACTTTGACTTTTAACCCTCTTTTAAAAATTTGATGTATTTGTGACTCCCAAGAGTTGATCTTGGAAACTAAGAGTAGAATTTAGCAACACTTACCACTACTCCATTTGATTACTTGTGTTTTACCTTGCAATATAAATTATATTTAATGAAAGATATATATATATGAATAAATAAAATATATTTAATTTATAACACCGGTTTAACCAATGAGCCGTAACTCAGTAGTCTCATCGGTTTGATACCTGGTTCGGTTCTAATAACTATGCCTTTGGGCATTAGGTGCCTTCGCCACTAGCCTCTATCTTAACAGGCTTCTATTCTTAAGATTGTTGGAAAGTGTCGGGTAAAACCATATTATTGATCTCATGAAATTAACACATAAAATATGGAATTCAAATTACAATACTTCACAAAATAAAATAAAAAGAAAATTTATTGACAGAGACATGTAGTTAATGTTCTTAAGAATATATCATGCACTTCTGAGTATATGACCTAGTGCAACAGGTTATGATGGCTATTCTCTAAGATTTAACTATTGCTTCTCTCCAAAAGTGCACTCCCAAGTGCAAAGTTGTAAAGAACAGTTTCTTGATCGTTCCAAAGAGGTGGGATAGAATAAGTATGGATTAGATACCATGCCACACTTCGTCCACCCCACCAACAGTAAATTCGGTTGGTAACCGAAAGATATTGAATAGGAAAATCAACAACCACTTGAACATATATGATTATTATTTTAAAAAACTAATATTTTATTTTTATATTTTGAAATATAAATATATTACAACACTTCTAAATGAAAGATGCTGACCATAGACAACCAAACCTTATTATTCTAGTTAATAATCAAATAAGAAGTAGTTTATAAGCTTTTGATGCCAGACATAGAGCCACCGAATTCGACTACTTGTTTATGTTGAATGACATTAGGTTTTTGATGCAGTCGTATATGTGGCATTGGATTACATGGAGCATTTGAACTAATACAAGGGCAAATTAGGTAGCCGAAAAGAGTATCTTGGAATCATGCAAAATTTGACAAATAAATGAAAAACGTGGTTTTAGAAATAAATTATCACAACGAGGGCGATGGCCGGTGGAATTTTGAAAATTTTCATCGTCTAGGCCACGAAAAGGACAATTTTGTTTGTTTTTAACAAGATTTAATTGCTCAATATCTTGGGCTATACAAATCCGATTTGGTCTAGGGTTTTTTTATAGTACCTTTATGTTTCTAGTTTTTAAATTTGAGCCTAACTCAAATTTTGTTATTTTTGGTAATTTTTTATTTTATTTTTGCCTTGATTTGATAATTAGGATTAGGGTTTGTATTTACTCTTTAAATGTAATGTAAGGACCTTCGTCCTATAGAACTTTGATTTGGTTAATAATATTCAAAGAGGTTTTCTCTTTATTCCTATTGTTCTTTGTGTTCTTGGTGGAAAATCCAAGCAGTAGTTATCTAATTTATGGTATCTTCGTAGTGAAATTCAACGAATCGTGGAAAGTGTTTAATCTTGTAGTTTTTCATCACCGTTCTCTGCATCAGTTTTGGTTAGTATCCTAATAGAAGCACTAATCACAACTTTTTCTATTAAATAAATATTGTAACCTGCAAATAGATTTGTCTTTTTGATAGAAAGCTCGATTCAAGACTATGATATCAGCAAAACGTATAAGGTTTCTTAAGTCTTTTTTAGTTAATATTAGATGATTTAGTTGTGGTAGGTGACAATTAGATTAGGTATGTATCACATAGTTACCAAAATCGGAAATGGAAGCGGGAAACGTTAGGGGAAAACGGAAGCGGAAAACGCTTGGGAAACTTAATAGGAATTTTATAGAAAACTTTCGCGAAACTCAAAGAAGACCTTTAAAAAACTTAATAGAGAACTTTAGAAAACTTAGTGAAAACTTTTGAAAAATTTAATAGAAACCTATAGAAATAATTTTATAGAAACTTAGTTAGAACTTAAGGAGAAAAATGTATAAAATTAATATTTCAAGTTTTCTAAGCGTTTTCCCTAAGTTTTCCAAGAGTTTCCGTTAAGTATTTCAAAAGTTTTCCAAACATTTTTTAAGAGTTTTCCAAGAGTTTTTGAAACATTGCTCCCGCGTTTTCTGAAGGCTTTTTCAAAATTTCTAAATGAGTTTCGTACTAATATCTTAAACGTTTTATAGAAAAAAATGCATTTTCTTCTTCAAAATGAGTTTCCTGGTAATTAAGGTGTATCAACCAATTATAAAATCCTTCAAAGATATATATAGATATATATCTAGATGAAACATTTTTTTTAAGCAACGCAAGGGAGGGCTAATGGGGAATGGAAGAGAAAAGACTAAATTTTTTGAGTCCCCTGTGTTTCGTTGTTCGGTAATATTAAAAGAACTATTGTTTTATAGCTAATGACACGAAGGACATCACACGGCTCAATTAGGCTCCCAACAAGTTTTTCACTGTACATTAATCAAAACACATATATAAATATATTTATAAATGTATAGTTGTGCCATAAAGTCCCTCTTGCTGGAGAACGTACTGACAAAGGATGCTAACGCTCTCGCTTTCACTCCGTGGATGGGTTACTTGGAATTGTATTCGTGACTGCGACAATAAGTTTAAAAGCAAATGGAGATTAAATATGGTTGCCTCACTTTCATTCAAAAATCAAAGAGGCCGGCTCACAGGAACTTGTTTATTCTATTCCGCGTTGTCTTAGGAGTGGTTTTACTTCACATCAGAGAAGTAAAAAAGATAAGCACACCAGCTCAGCATCTGTTATTTATATCCTTCTTTCTAATTTTTAATTTATGCCTTTGTATTTGCTTGCATAAACATTAAAATTGTTCATGGGCCAGCTAAAATTCCTAGTATTATATATGACTACTTGGAACTTATTAAACAAGTTTACTGAGATCAATAAACGACGATGAAAGTGAATAAACTGAACTCAAGAAGGCACAAGCCCTTCAACACCCAAGTTCAGAGATTAATATCATGAGTAGTCTTACGTTGGTTGTGCATGGACTCTGCAACTCAGCTGATGAGTTTATAACAGACCATGTAATTTATAATATTGAAAACTAAGTATCAGTTTGGTTCATGTTTTTGTTCTCAAAAAATTTTAAGTCACTAAACGAAAAATGTTCGGCCCACGTTTTTTTAAAAAAGAATATTTTGAAAACTACTTGTAGAACAAGGTCCCCAAATTAAAACTTCTTGCAAAACAAAAACATGCAAAATGAACCCTAAATTGAATCTTGTTTTTACTTTCAACTGCCTTGGACAAAAAAAAAAACATGTTTCTTGTTTTGTGAAAAGAAACAAAAAAAAAGGAACATTTAATGCAACCATATGATCCCTAATTGGAAAAACAAGGTCATAATGTGTGTTCAGAAATGTGATGCTCTCTTACTACAAAGAAATAAAGCTAAGATGAAATGCATTACGATAATGAATTTCTATAATTTTTAAAGATATTATATTCCTACTTTGAATATTTTGGTTCAAATAAGAAGAAAGGCTTGTTAACAGATAATTGTAAGGTACAATTCTACCCTATCGATATTGTATATGAAAGATAGTGCACATAAACAACCAAATTAACCAGTCCCGGCCTTACCAACTGATAAGGACCACTTGTTCATTGTCTTTCATTTTAACTTTTGGTTAGTGAAAAGTATTGCTCAATCAACACAAACAACCGCACCATATTATTTTAGTTAATAATCCAAATAAGATGAATTTCATATTTTTTTGATTCGATGAAATACCATACGCCCAAAATAAAATGAAATATTGACAAAACCAAATCACATCCCTAGCAACTCCGTCTGCCCATAGATTTTTCAAATAAATGAACTGATTAGGAATACTTTTCCATGAAACTTCATATTAGGGTTTGGTTAGAAACAAATATTATTACTTTTAAATTGTTTGGTCTTGAGTGTTAGAAAAGTCGGCCAACTCAATAGTGTGAGCTAAATGAGCTGGAAGTAAGTTAGAGTTTCAAGCTGTGATATTTTTTAAGTTAAGACGGGTGGTTTAGTTGTGCTAACGTTAGGTGTTTAGTTTGGGTAGCTGACAATTAAGTTAGGTACCATCCAAATTTTAAAATCCTTCAATCCGACAAGCCTATATAAACAAATTTTTTAAACTAGGCAATTTACAACCAGTGGGGAATGGAAAAGAATTGAGTAAAATTTTTTGTAGTATGCCATGCATGGTTTTTTTTTTTTTTTTAATGGTTGGTCACATATCCAGAAACAAAAACAGTGCCAAACCAAAACTAGAGTAGGACTATACCATTTCAAAAAAAAAATTGTAGTCAGCCATGCATGCTACTTAGGAAGAGTAAAAGGAGTTATTGTTATGACGACCGATATTGAATGAACATCACGAAGCCCAGTTAGGCTCCCAAATCAAATTTTAGAGTATACATTAATCATGCTAGGAATAGAGTCAATCTATGGAAGAACTCAGAACTCAACCCAAATACAGCTAATAGATACTTAAAGGTCCAATAGTCAGTTGAGCCATTTATATATTTACGATATCAATTTACTAGACTATCTAATTGCTTTATTTTAGGCCAAAGCCCAACAACTAGAGATGACTCCAAGAAAAAGCCCTAAATAAAGCATCAATTCCCTCTTTGCTTATAGATGACATACATGGGTCATTGCATGCTTTGGGGATTCTTCAAAAGTATTAGTAACTAAACACATTTATTGTTATAGATGACCTTAAAACTACCGTAGAAAAAGTCAAAGTTGAAACAGTCTCCAGTGCGCTAAGGAGAGACTATCTTTTCTACAAATCCAATGAAATCCAAACTCCTTTCAGTTCAGTTCATTCAGGGGTTGAGCCCCTTAAGAATTGCCTAAGTTTCCATCCATTATGCGCTTTTATATTGGAACGATTTGTGTTAATGCTGGTATGTGCTCTGCTGTTGGACTGACTACAAAATTCAGCATGCTAAATAACCTTTTTAATCAGTTAGTCAGCATTTCTTTATCTCTACCCTTCAGTTTCTTTTTTTGTTATTTGTTTTGGTGATTTTTTTTTTTTCGAGTGGTTCTAGAACATTTCACACGGACAAAACATTGGAGAATATCTAATATATTCTATTTGAAACTTGACCTATACGCTGAAAGACCCAAGTATGATTAACCGCGTGAGTTCAATTATTTTGTTTCTTATGCTACTAGAATAGTCCAATTTATATTCACATCACAAGTTAGATTCATTAGGATCGTAGCATACCACCACAACGTGTCGCAGTGACGTCCACGACGGGCCATTCTTCCTAGCTGGGTGACTTCGTCCTTTCTTTTTATAGGTGGCAATCCTCCTCAAGTCAGCCCCTCCGTGGCTCAGAATGTCGAGGTTGCTTGGATACATATTAGAAAACTTGACCGCTATGTTGAAAGACCAATGTAGGTCAGGTCTAATGAAGTGTGTGAGATTAATTCTTATATTTCGTTTCATACCGAAATAGCTCAACTTATATCCCATATCACATGTTAGGCCTACTAGAATCATAACATATTCCCCTTTCATTGTTATAAAGAAATTGTTTTGTTGGCTATTCTATGAGATTTTGTCTACGTGGTCACACAAACGGAGCATTTTTGGAGAATCGACAGGAAAATGATGCCATTTGATTAAATGGTCTTCTTCCATGACGAGGATGAAAACTTTGCCACAACTCATTAAATGCAAAAATTGAATCTATTGCTGTTGGAAATCTACGTACAATTTTTTTCCCCCTCATTTTCTTGGAGATAAGTTACAAATTATATACCAGTTTCAAACCGTATTTCTCATCCACTGTCCAACTCGATTATTGATTAGAACCATCAAGTAAATTTGTATTTCTGATGTTTGAGAAGGGAATTTTTTTTCCCCCTTGAGAGGATTAATATATAGTTATATTTGATTAGCCATGAAGAAATGTCTATATATTTATGCTATCCATTCCCTTTAGTCATGAAGAAACTACAAGGCTTTTTAATTGCTTTTTTTTATGCCAAAGCCCAACACCTTGAGAGGACTCCAAGAAAAAGACCTAAATAAGTACCTAATCCCCTCTATGCTTAGAGATGACTGAGATACATGGGTCATTCTCATTGCTTTGGAGATTCTTGAAGAGTATTACTTGTTTGAAAGCAAATGTGTTGCTTTTTATATTTGTTTTTGGTGGTTCAGAACAAGTGTGCTGCTTGGTGATGTATAAATGTCTACAAACTTTGATACTGCTTCTGGGGTGAGAGTAATATAGACTAAAAAATTTAAACTAATTAAGAAGCACTGACTAATTAAGCTCCGTAAATTTCAAAAATCAAGGCATTAACTCTGCAATTTCATACATATGTTGGCTCCAAATTTAAATAGGAACACCAGACTGATTTTGCTTATACAAAGAGTAGATTCTTGAACCTGACCAAAGTTCGGGGAAAACATGAAAAGAACTTAATACTTTCGAAACAATTGAAAGGTTGAAACTTCTCATCTATATTTTACTGGAATTTTCATCTCTTCATCTAGTCTCTTGTAACTTTTGGACGAGATGCCAGTAATGAAAATTGGGTATACAGCCTGCACGTTATACAAAATGGGACTACCAAATCGAGAGAGAGAGAGAGAGAGAGAGAGAGAGAGAGAGATGTAGCTGATGTATTGGAGGACAACTCAATCAATAACGGTCATAATATCCTAATTAAAGCAAACTTGGTATTTCAAGCAAATGAAAACATATCGTGTTCGCAATTACCATATAAGATACTTTCTTTTACGATGCATAAGTAGGTTCTGTTTTGCGTTACTGACATCTGCAGAGTGTAATGTCTCAAGCTAACCAACTTATAGAATTCTTTTGGAAGCTCCTTCAAATACTGAGACCTTGGGAGTGCTTGGTGATAAAATCTGGGAGTGCTTCAATTTTAGTCCTTGAGAGATCAAGATACCTCAAGCGTAAGATCTTGCTTAGTGAACTTGGCAACTCTTTCTTGCCATGTTGTCCCAAAGCCAGGGCACGTACACACTTGACATCACCAATGTTTTTAGGGAGATGTCCAGTTAAAAGTAGTGTCCTCACTTTTCCAACAATTCTTTCTGAAATTTCTAAACTTGTTTCTGCCCCAAAATTCAATGATAGATGTTGAAACACATAAAGGTCCTTCATCTGACCAGCAGTCAAGGTCAACCAGTTACCCACTTAGACATGTTTTGCAAGATCATGCACAAAATCAAACATCTTGCAACTTATAATGTTATCATACTGACCCCTTTTAACACCTTGAAGTAAAAAAATTGCTCGAAAAGAAATTGAACTGATATGGGAAAGTTGAGCAGCTGGTCAATCCTTCCTAGAGCAGCCTGGAGGTTCCCAAACCGAGACCACCCTTAAGCACCCCTCGTATCAACTACACCGGACAGACCTGTACAAACTGGGACAAACCTGGGCAGACCCAGATGGTCCACACCGGCGCGATGCACCAGGTGCCATCAGGGTTGTATCCCAAGTTTCCCCCCTAAATATCAGCTCCCACAACCCCATCATTGGGACGGTTACTCCCATGACTAGAAGCATGATCCATACCTTCTATCCACCATGCTTAATCTAGGGGTACAATTGACGCCCACAACCCACAATCCAAGGCACACTCCCTGCCAACTTCACTGTATAAATGGCAGTCACCATCTCCAAAGGAAAGTACACAAAAAACATCAACTCTTGAGCATTATTACTTTGCCCATTTATCTCTAGCCTAACTTTGGCATCGGAGTGTTTTTGGCAGACACCACATTAGTGTTCTAAGCATAAGGGTTCATCACTCCAACTGCTCGAATCAAAGGTCAGGAAGATCGTGCAAATTCACTGTATCATCAGTTAGCGCTGTCTGTGGAAACGACATTTTGATTGTTTCATGGTCTTGATCCGATCTGGTGCTACATTCATCAGGCTAGACAAAGCAATGGAGGAACAAAACACTACAAGGATCATTGCCTTGGAGCAATAAATCATCGAAATGATAACTACCATGAACCAGCTCCAAGCTCGAAATCATGAGTTGGAAAGAAGATTGCCTCCTCCGCCAGTGGCACCGGCAGTAGTGGACCCTCCACCACCGGAGGACCCCCTAATGCATACGGACTAGCTTGCAACAAGGAACCAGGACAGCAACGCCGGTGAAGGGGCAGAGGACCCAGTGCTTCCTGGAGCAAACCCTCCTCATAGGGGCGCTGGAACCCATGCTAATGAAGCCCAAAGCCACATAGCCCAATCCAAGGCAGTGACAGTGGTGCTTCCGGAGCACACTGGTGAAACTCGCCCATTGTGGAACGAACAATTGAAGGAGATCCAGGCTCAACTGGCCGGAGTGATTGCTGCCGTAAGAGAAAAAGGCGCCACCATGGTGGAAGAGTTGATGAACAGGACAGACACGCCATTCACACCAACAGTAATGAGGGTACTTTTACCCCAAAAGTTCAAAATGCCTACTTTGGAGTCTTTTGACGACACAAAAGACCCCCTCGACCATCTCGAGACATATAAAGCCCTGATGGACCTTCAGGCTGTCCTCAATGAGATTATATGTATAGTGTTTCCTACAACCCTCAAAGGCCCGACCCGGATTTGGTTCCATAGACTTCCCCCCAAGACCGTTAGCAAATTCGTGGATCTAAGCAAGCTGTTCATCAGCCACTACATTAGAGGGCAGAGGCAGAGAAAGCCCTCCACTTCCTTATTCAATACTAAACAATGCGAGAAGGAGACTTTGTGCAAGTTTGTCACCCGCTTCAACCAGGAGACTCTCTACATGGATGATCTAGGCCAGAAGGTGGCAGCAGCAGCTTTCATTGCAGGGGTCAGAACCCCGAAGTTCCTTTTCTCCCTGGTTAAGGAGGCGTATAAGACTATGGTTGCGCTGATGCTCCGAGAGCAAAAATACATGAATGCAGAAGACACCCTCAAAGCCAGGGAAGACCCAGAGTATGCCAGTCCAAGTTTAGACAAGAAGAGACTGGCTAAGGAGAAAAAAGATGGCAGGGCAGTAAAAGCCCTTAGACTAGCTGAGCAGAAGGCCAAGACAGAGGGTAATAGGACCAAGCCAGCCAGGTACAACCAGCACTTTACCCCCCCTAAATACCCCCTTAGATCAGGTGCTCTACGAGATTAAGGGGGACTCAGTATTGAAATGGCCAGGATGAATGAGGTTCCCACTAGAGAAGAGACCAACCAACAAGTGGTGGCAATTCCACCAGGACCATGGCCATGATAAAGAAGATTGTTACGATCTCAAGCAGCAGGTAGAGAACCTGATCAAGCAAGGGAGGTTGGGAAGATACATAGTAGGGGCAGGCGCAATGAGAAATGAGACCAGCCCCCCAGGCAGGCTGAACGGTGCGGCCGTGAAAGGGAAAGGCAAAATCAACAGCTAATGGGAGAAATAAGAGTCATCTCTGGTGGATTTGCAAGTAGTGGTGAATCTTCATCCACCAGGAAAAGGCACGCTAAGGAGGCCTAGAGTCAGAGGGAAGTTATGTCCATAGACCAATCAGTCAAAAGGTCTAGGGCAGAGCATGCCCCTATTACGTTTGCTGATGAAAAGGCAAAGGTCATATGTCAACCTCACGATGACCCTTGGTCATATCAGCAGTAGTGTCCAACTTCTTGATGTAGAGAGTCCTTGTGTACAGTGGAATTTCGGCAAGCATCCTCTTCCTAAAGGCCTTCGAGCAATTGAAGGTGGGTATGGAAAAGCTATAACTGATCAACTCTCCCCTAGTTGGTTTCACTGGCAACAAAGTTACCCCTTTAAGTTCCATAGCCCTGCCAGTGACCCTGGGGACTGCACCGAACAAGCCACCAAGATGGTGACTTTCCTGGTAGTGGATTGCCCTTCGGCCTACAATATCATTGTGGGCAAAACAGCCCTTAATGAGTTCCAAGCTATACCATCCACCTACCACTTGAAGGTTGAGTTCTCCATACCTGAAGGAGTTGGGGAAGCCAATGGTGACCAATAGACTGCCAAAGAATGCTATATGGCATCCCTCAAAGGGAAGACCAAGGAAGCCACGCTGATTGAGGAACTGGAGGTCCAAGACGAGGAGAAGAACAGGAGGGGATAGCTAGTAGAAGAGCTCGAGGAGGTCATGGTCAGAGCATAAGATCATACCAGGGTAGTAATGATAAGGACAGCAGTGCCAGAGGAAATCAAGGAAGAACTGAGGGTTTTTCTCAAGCAAAATGCCGATATCTTTGCCTGGTCTTATGAGGACATGCTAGGCATCGATACCCAATTCATTGCCCATCAACTGAACATAAACCTAACTGTAAAACCAATAAGGCAAAAGAGGAGGAGCTTCACCCCAGAACGAAACGAGGTGGTAACTGAAGAAGTTGAGAAGCTGACCAGAGCTAGCTTCATAAAGGAAGCCCAATACCCCACCTGGCTGTCCAATGTGGTCATGGTCAAAAAGGCTAACGGGAAGTGCAGAATGTGTGTGGACTTTACAGATTTAAACAGGGCCTGTCCCAATGATAGCTTCCCCTTACCCATAATAGATCAACTGGTGGATTCAACGACAGGGTACGAGATGCTTACCTTCATGGACACCTTCTCAGGTTATAACCAGATATAGATGGCAGAGAATGACAAGGAACATACGGCATTTGTAACAGACAGAGGCCTATACTGCTACAGAATGACGCCCTTCGACCTGAAGAACGCCGGAGTAACATACCAGAGGCTTCTCAACCGCATGTTCAGCACTCAGATTGGCAAAAAAATGGAGGTGTACGTTGATGACATGCTGGTAAAAAGTAAAGAAGCAACCAACCATTTAACAGATATGGAAGAGACATTCCAGCACGTGAGGGCCGACAAGATGAAGCAAAACCCTGCCAAGTGCACGTTTGGGGTAGCATCCGAAAAATTCCTGGGGTTCATGGTCTCCAATCGAGGAATAGAAGTAAACCCCGAAAAAATCATAACAGTACTAGACATGCAGTCCCTAACGTCCACCAAGGAGGTCCAAAGATTGGTGGGCAAAGTGGCAGCACTGAACAGATTTATCTCCAAATCCATAGATAAGTGTTTTCCTTTCTTTAAAATTTTACAGAAAGCTTTTGAGTGAACCACCAAATGTGAATAGGCCTTCCAGCAACTTAAAGAGTACCTGAGTTCAGTACCACTGCTAAGCAGAACCATTAAAAGTGAAGAATTTTATCCATACCTTGCAGTGTCGACCACAGCAGTAAGCTCAGCTCTGGTTCGACAAGAAGAAGGAGTCCAGAAGCCGGTTTATTACACAAGCAGAGCCTTGAGGGGCACAGAAGAGGGGTATCCCAAAATGGAGCTGCTGGCCCTCACCCTCATGACTTCAGCACTGAGGTTGAGGCTATACTTCCAGGCTCATACCATAGTCGTTTTAACAGACTAGCCATTGAAAAAGATACTCTATAAACCAGAAACCCCGGGTAGGCTTGTCAAATGGTCCATAGAACTCAGCTAGTTCGACATTCATTATAGACCAAGACTGGCAATTAAGGGACAGGCTGTAGTAGATTTCATCGCTGAGTTCACCCACCCAACAACCCTCCCTCCTAACGACTCCCTGGAACCCCAATGGGTTCTCAATGTTGAAGGCTCCTCCACCGACAAAGCAAGTGGTGTCGATGTCATCCTTGTCACCCCTGAAAGGCACAAACTTGAATACGCCGTCAAATTTAAGCTTTTCGCCTCCAACAATGAAGCTAAATACGAAGCCTTGTTAGATGGACTCAAAATGGCTCAGTAAATGAGGGCAGAGCATATCCTGCTACGCAGCGATTTTCAACTCATGATAGAACAAGTCCAAGGTGATTATGAGGCGAGGGGTGAAAGAATGCAAGAGTACTACCAGATGGCCAAAAACCTGGCCATGAAATTCTCCAAAGTGCTACTAGAAAAAGTACCAAGGCTGCAAAACAAGGAGGTAGATCGACTGGCCAGGATAGCCTCATTCCAAGAGGACGATTCAGGGGTCCCCATGGAGGTGCTAAATTCGCCAAGCATTTAGAGCCCAGAAATACATCAAGTAGAACAAGAAGTTAAGTGGGCAACCCCAATCAGAAACTACTTGGATCAAGGGGTCCTACTAGAAGACAATGTTAAAGCTAGAAAGATCCAGTACACAGCTAGCAGATACATTGTAATCAATGGCATCCTATACAAAAAGGGGCATTCCCTGCCGTGGCTCAGGTGTGTAAGAAAAGTGGATGTTGATTACATTATAACAGAGATGCGCGAAGGGGTCTGCGACAACCACTCAGAAGGAAGAGCTCCATCCAAGAAGATACTCAGAGCAACCTACTACTGGCCCATAATGGAGAAGGATGCCCAAGATTTTGTAAGAAAGTATGAAAAGTGCCAAAGGTTTTCTAACATCCCAAGGCAACCACCCCAGGAGTTGACACCCATCCGGAACCCGTGGCCCTTCGCCCAATGAGGGATCGACATCGTGGGGCCTTTGCCTTTAGGAAAAGGCCAGACCAAATTCGCAGTGGTGGCACTAGACTACATTACCAAATGGGTCGAGGCTGAAGCTGTCGCCACCATCACCGAACAAAAGATGAAGAATTTCCTATGGAAGAACATCATATGCAAATTCGGGATCCCCATGGTAATCATCACAGATAATGGGAAACAGTTTAAAGGTGGTCAATTTAGACAGATGTGCTCAGACCTCCAAATCAGCCACCATTTCTCCTCTCTAGAGCATTCTTACGCCAACGGCCAAGTTGAATTCACAAATAGGACCCTATTCCACATTATCAAGGCCAAGTTGGAGAAAGCGAAAGGGTTTATGAGTTGAGGAGCTTCCCAACATTTTATGGGCTTACTAGACCACTGAGAGGGTAGCGACTAGACACACCCCTTTCTCTTTAACATTTGGAGCAGAAGCAGTCATCCCAGTCGAGATACGACTGCACAGCCCCAAGGTTGAACACTACGAGCAAGAGGCTAACAACGAGGGCCTTGAGGTAAGCCTAGACCTACTTGAAGAAAAGAGGTTGCAATCAACTATGGAAGTAGCAGCCTACTAGTTGAGGATGTGCAGATACCATGACACCAAAGTGAAACCTAGGACATTCAAGGCAGGAGATCTAGTCCTCAAGAAAGTCAATCAATCGACCAGAAAGCTTAGCGACGACAAACTCAGGCCAAATTGGGAAGGGGTATACAGAGTTAAGGGGTTTCCCAAAAAGGGACCTATTGGCTAACCGAACTAAACAGTAAGGACCTACCCAACCCTTGGCATGCCAAGCACCTGAAGAAGTACTATGTATGATGTAACCAACGTTCATTAATTAAATTTGTGCTTTTCAAAGCCCCAATTGATCTCGACTACTTGCGTGGCTCATGGAACCGAAGGCTACTAGGCTCACCTAGTCAGTCCATGAGGCTGATCAGACAAGCTAAAAGGCCACAAGGCTACGAAGCCCACCTGGTCAGTTTATGAGGCTGATCAGACAAGCCGAAAGGCCACAAGGCTACTAAGCACACTTGGTCAGTCCATGAGGCTGATCAGGTAAGCCAAAAGGCCACAAGGCTAACAAGCCCAACTGGTCAGTCCACGGGACTAACCAGACAAGCCAAAAGGCCACAAGGCTACTAAGCCCACCTGGTCAGTCCATAAGGTTGATCAGGTAAGCCGAAAGGCCACACGACTAGTGAGCCCACCTGGTCAGTCTATGAGACTAACCAGACAAGCCAAAAGGCAACAAGACTACTAAGCCCAACTGGTCAGTTCACTAGACTGACCAGACAAGCTGAAAGGCCACGAAATTACTAAGCTCAACTGGCCAGTCCATGAGGCTGATTAGGTAAGCCGAAAGGCCACAAGACTATGAGCTTAACTGGTCAACCCATGAGGTCGACCTGACAAGCCGAAAGGCCACAAGGCTAGTAAGCCCACCTGGTCAATCCATGAGGCTGACCAGACAAGCCGAAAGGCCATAAAGCCGCTAAGCCCAACTAGTCAGTCCACTAGACTGACTAGACCAATCAAGTCGTCAGATCAACAAGATTATTGTCCAAGTCCTAATTGGTCAGTCCATACGACTTACCAAATCGTGGTGGGCAATAGTTGGAGAAACAAACATATATCGCCAAACACAAAATGCAAAAATGAGGAACACCAAGAGAAACAAGAGCTTCTTTATCTTTAAGGCGATGAGTACAAAAAAAAAAAAAAGAGTTACAACAGACCCATATAGAGTTCAAGACTGAGCATCATCCTCAACCTCTCCAGTAGTGGTTTGCCCTTCCCCACCAACAACTTGAGAGGTGGTGTCATTCATGGGTTTTAGAGTAGAGAAGTCCAGATCAGGGAAGAGTTTCTTGGCCGCAACCTTAGCATCGACGAAGCCCTCCATGTAGGCTTCACCGATCTCGTCCTGGAAAGCCGACCCAGCCTTGAATTCCTTCATAGCTCTCTCCTTGGCTGTCTTCAGTTGTTCCTCTAGCTCAACCACCTTCATAGAAATGAAGGCCTTCACAACTTCAAAGGCCTGGGACTCAATGGCCAGATCCTCATTCTTCCACCTAAGCTCAGTAACCTCATCCATCATGGTAGACTTTTCTACCTTTGCAGTCTCCAAAGCCTCCTCAGAGATGTTCAGCTTTTCTCCAAACTCTGGTTAGACTCGATCAAGGTCTCGATCACTTGACCCTTCTTGACGGTCTTAGACGGGTTGACATGCACAGGGCCTTGATATGCAACTGCATAAGGACCAACAAGTGATCAAAATCAGCAAATCTGAGCACAAAATCAAGGAGGGAAAGCAACCAAAGGCCTTACCTTGAGAGTGTCATGGTTCATGCTCCTGGTTAGCTGGGCATTGGTCCAGTCACTAAAAGGGGTGACATCATCCATGCTAATGAACTACTGCATCCTCAGCCAGGCAGCCTATATATCCTTCACCACCAAAGGTTCGCCCCGCTGATATGTAGGTGTCTAGACAGAGGGCTCCATAGCAGTAGGAGGAGGCAGACCAACTCCAGAATTAGAGGTTTGACCTAGCGCCTTGGGAGCAGGAGAAGCCAAGGCTCCCGTGGATGGGTCAGCTGTTGAGGACCCTTATTGCTTTAGGTCTCAGCTGGCCTACTACCAGAGCTAACCCTGGGGCATTTACTCGGCTTCTCCCCTGCGACCTTGGCCTTTTTTAAATCCTTGAACCTCTTGGAAGCACCTCACAAGTTCTGCTTGTTGACTCCCATGGAAAAACCTTGATCTGCACAAGAAGACATAGCAAGAGCAAGAATACATCTAATACAGCAACGAAAATTAAAATACCAGACTCACTCCTCTCTCCGACAGTCTCGACAGAAGGGTTTGGACCTAAAAGGTACGCAGCCAAAGTCTCACCTAACACAAGATGAGTCCAAAATGTGACCAGATGCTTCCTCACCCTCTCTACCCATGCCTCCCTTGCCTTATCCTCTAGCACAAGAAAATGTGTTGAGCACAAAACATAAGCTGGTCAGACCACTACCACAAATAAAACCTAAGTACAAAAAATACGAGGGGAGCATACCCTTCCTACCTGGTCTCCTCCACTGTTTGGGTATGCAAGGGGTCTGACAAGTCACCTCCTCCCAGTGAGCAATCTCCATGCCCTCGCCGTACACAAAGAAGAACTTTTCCTTCTAGCGTTTATGGGAGACAAGAAGACCAGATATCATGGCAAGCTGACCGTCCCTGGCCGAGAAATAGTACCAACCTGAGCCCATGCTCTCGGTCACCTTGTAACAATAAAAGAAGTCCTCAGGGGTCAGGTACTCCTCTCCTTCGGTGGCCGAGGGCCATAGGGTGACACAACTCACTAGAATACGCCACAAATTGGGTAAGAGCTGCCTAGGGGCCAATCTGCATCTGCTCAGAACCCCCCTAATAGAGGAGCAATAAGAAACCTCATCCCCCCAGATAGAGTGCCCTCGTACACCGTTATTTCCCCAGGGCGAGGGAAGCAGGCCCTGTCATCACCCCCAGGGACCTTATAGCTCATGGATAAGGGGAATTAATAGATAGACCAAAGTTTACTTATCTTCGGCCCATCTAAGATGGAGGCGATGTTCCTCGCCTCATACCTACACTCTAGGTTTGGGGGCTCTGCCTCCTCAACCTCATCTATGGGAGCCTCCTCAAAGGCGTACATTATGGCCACAGGGCTCCTTGCTCCCCCTGGCCTCATCTCTTGGGTAACGTTCTCAATATCTACCCTAGAATAATTGACAGAGGGACTAGAAGCCTCGTCTGGCTGTCCAATCAGCCGACACAAGCTCTAAACTAGTTGAAAGATCAATAGGCTGTGGGTTCATGATTCTAAAGTCTTTGATTTCACGAAGAGTTTCAAAAACGACTCTAGACGCCTCTAGAACACCCCAGTACACCGACTCAATAAAGGAAGGATTACCTACAAACCCTAAGGGATACGAAACCCTAATCCTCCACTCATAGTACCAGATGGCCTTTTGCAAGAGCCAATACATAAAACCTTACTCAAACAAGCACAACGCCATACCAAAGTTGGGATGGCTAAAAGAAAAAGGTCTGAAGTCGCCTTGAACGTGGTCCCAAGAACAAAATATGAAGAACTTTCAAAGAAAATGGGAAGATAATTGTTGGGAGTTCAAAAGGTGTGAAGTGAGGGACTTTTGGCAAACCGCCAAGTCTTAAACCCTTCATTTCAGAAGCAAAAGGCAAGATTGCTTCCATGATTTAAGATTAACGACCAACATCCGAAGCATCACATCACAGGTTGAGAACCAACCCGGAAGGGCCGCGTGGTGAACACCCCAAGGGTCGTACCAATTCAACAACTACTGTAATCATTACAGATTACGGCACCATGAATGCGCCTCGAGAACGACGTTTAAATTCCCCTAGGCAGATTGAATGTCACACCTCGTAACCCGGCCTATGTGGATTTAGGGTACATGACTGGCCAGTAGCAAGGTTACCTGAGACCGCATTACATAAACTAGTTGATCACTTGTGCATAATCATTTAAAACTTTCAGAAATAGAATCTTTTATAACTTGAAATATGATCCGTGTCATACATGGTAGAGTTGTGCCTAATCCAAAACATAACATACATAAGGACCAAATCAAGGTCCACCAAAGTTATAACATTATATCATTACAAACATTGGGTTCAACCCTCAAACATATTACAAAACATAGGCCCATAGGCCGCAGTCCAAATATCCACCTAATGGGCCTCCCTCAAGGCCTCCCAGTTTGGTCACCTAAAATCATTTTTAGAAAACGTAAGCTAATGCTTAGTGAATAACAATAATGCATGAGTATAAAATACCATAGACTAATATTTATATTTAATGTACATAGCAATAGGGGTACCTTTATACATATGTGACATGAACTTAGAAACGTATAAGTAAAATCTTAAAATCACATGAGGTATAGGCTTTTATATTAAAATATTTCATCATTTCTAAAACATAATGTTAAAGAAGAGAGGTAGGCGTGTTGTAGCAGGAACTATTCAAGCGTGACATGACTGGTCATGAGCATAATGCATTATATCTGGTAAGCGTACAACTTAGCTCGCCACATAATATTAGGCACGTCAAATATTATCATTCTTAGTAACTTAAAAAGCATAGCTTTGGAAACATAGGTAACATAAGTATCATATTGAAATACTATAACATTTCTAACATAGCATCGTAAGAGTGAGACATAACACATAACACAATTTCGTAAGGCATAACGTAACTGTCATAAGCATGCCGTGGCATGATATTGTAAGGGCATGTCATAATATCGTAGAAATGAGAGATATATAGTGACATTAGTACTTGTGGAAACATACGTAACTTGTTGTGAAGCATTTGATCAAATTGTATTTCTCATTCTAGAGCATAAGTGTGGTACGTCTCTATATCAAAGCTAGGTTCCGCATTAGTAACCTTAAAGGTCATATATAAGGTTTTTTACACTAAGATCTTAATCATGTACAATATTGCCCGCTTTGGCGCTTCATGTAACGCATGTGCCTACCTCATGGTTTTAAACGCATTATGACAGTAACACTTTGCCCTGCCTACTCCCTCCGGAGCACTTGAGCTATCCGAGTACGCAGCACAATAATGTCCATTCTAGCTCTCACCTGCCTACCCCCTTTTGGGTGCTTGATCCCAGCCGCACAGTACACATAAGGCTCTTTAGGCCAACATTAGATTGTCTACTCTAGCTCGCACCTGCCTACCCCCTTTTTGGGCGCTTGGTCTCAGCCGCACGGTACACATATGGCTCTTTAGGCCAACATTTGACTGTCTACTCTGGCTCGCACCTGCCTACCCCCTTTTTAGGCGCTTGGTCTCAGCTGCACGGTACACATAAAGCTCTTTAGGCTAACATTAGATTGCCCACTCTGGCTCTGGGCGTGCTGTTGCGGGCACCCAAATATAAAACCGATACCCGAAAAACAAATATATAGTAGTGCAAGTAAGGATCGTTCCCACGAAGAGTGTTTAGCCTAGTTTTATATTATATGAACAAGGATTGGGGGGGTTTGGATTTAATGACAACTATTTTAATAATCACAACTACGAAACAATTCAGATTAAAGTATTGAAATCAATCAAAAGAACAAACCTTGGTCTAGGTCAACATTTACCATCAAAATTTACAACTGATCATCGATGCAAACATATCAATTCACACATTGAATATTCACCGTCGGAATTATTTTTCTATCTCTCCTTAGTCGTAGTTAATCAGAAACAAGCGATCTAATTGACCCTAACTATTAAACAACCCAGGAAAAGCACACAAGGTTTAATCTAGCAGCAGCCTTAACAATTGGAGAGATCGATGAAACTAAACAACACAAGCACACGCGATAGCATTTAATTTAGTCGAATGCCCTTCCCAAGATATAATAATTCCCAACGCAGTAAATCATTAAATCTCAACTGCTTCACAAATCAGAGGAATCAAACAATTACGAATTTGATATCTAACTCAGCAGTAGATTGTAATAATTAATAAACTAGTAGGCCTCCTAGCGATTAAACAACACAATCATGAAAATAGGCATAGAACAACATTCGATACTCAAAGCATAAATCGAACAATGAAAACAAATTAGATCTCACAGTTTATTATTAATTCCGAGGTTTCTTTTTCCTTTAATTAAGATTCAAAGTTTAGCCACGCATGGCCATGAAAACAACTCAAATAATAACCTTCAATAATACGAAAAACGTCAACAACCCTAGAAACAAAACAGTCCCAGCTTTATAGGCTTCTGAAAATCTGAAGCTGCGCACGACCATTCGAACGCTATAGCCACCGTTCGAACGGTACATCGAACGCACTTTGAACGGTTAAACTTGCTCTCTGAATCTTTCGAACGCTTTTCAAACCTGGTCTTAACGTGTATCCGTTTGACATAGCGTTCGAATGCCTCTTTGAACACTGTGTGTATTTTTGCTCGAATTCGTCCCTTTTCAGCTAGAATCCTCTTTCTGGGCATTCCATGGCACCATAAATAAAAATATAAGAAAAGTGAGTGCCTTTAGGTACCAAATAAGTATAAAAGATTTGAACATTATGGGATAAAAATATGATATTTGCATTCTCATCAAATTCCCCCACACTTAACCTTTGCTTGTTCTCGGGCAAAACTCAAACTCACTTTCCTAAGATATCAAAGTCTCAACAAATAATAACCAAACTCTTCAAAACTCATAACATATCATGAACAATATTCTCAAATAACTCACAATCACTTAGCAAGCATTTCCACTTAAAAATGGAGTAAACTAAATATGTAGACCCTCATAGATATAAACACTCTACTCTCGTTTATTTAAAGGGTATTTGTATCACTCAAATTCATTCCAATGGAAATGATCTACCATAGGCTCGCATATATTCTCATTTTCCATCACTAGGATCACATATAGAACACAAATCATAAGGACTTTTCAAGAGTTATAACGGGGTTTAGGATCAAGGTGGGAAATATTTGGGAATGTAGCTCAAAAGCCATTGAAACTAGTGAAGCAAAAATGAATCAACTCAATTTCAAATATATAAAACATGTAAAACCAATCACTCCATTCAACTGCTTCTATCTTTGTATAAATCCCATATAAACAGACCCATCTCTTAGAATTTTAGGAGGAATTATGAACATGGATAATTTGTAACATTAAAAGCAATTTCCTCCATCATTTTTCTTCTCTGTTTTTTTTTTTTCTTACTTCTTTCTTTTTTCAACATTACATCAACAATGGAACTTATGAATTGAGAATGAGAACTTTTTCCTTTTCACCAACCATAGCCCTACCACAATTTCGGACACCCCTACACTTATTTCTCGTGCACCCATACATATCATAAGAATGAACAATGCTCCACTAGCTCTACGGCTTGGGTAAAGGCATTATTATTTTTCGAGTTTAAAGCTTGCAATGTGGGTTCACAATAATGACATATCAAGCTCAATGGGGTTCACAAAGGGAAAAATTAATTACAAGGTAGGCTATTTGGCTTATGTAGCTTATAACAAAGATGGCCTTAATTATGTTCATGCATGCATGTGTCAATATGACCTCAAAGAGAATCAAGTCAAGTTCTAGAGAAACAAATCTAAAGAAAAATATCTCACATGAAAAAAAATAGTGATTGATATAAATGTGTCAGTCTAAAGGCTCAAAATCTCACTAGCTTTTGTCTACCAAATTCAGTCACTCCAATCTCAAGTAAAATAACTAAACTAATTAATTCTAAGTTGGAAGATTACTTATTCAATCATGTTATGAATTCTTCAAGCTTAATTGAATCTTGTAATTGTTTTATTTTTTTATTTTTTTATTATTATTTTTATTTTTGTTTTTTTTATTATTATTTTTATTTTAACAAATACGAAAACACAACCTAAATCCTCTCCCCCACACTTAAAACTTACATTGTCCCCAATGTAAAGTAAAATGCACAGAAAGGGCAAAGATAACTAATATATAAATGCGAAAATAAGAAAAAAAAAATGAACTTCCCTTGGGTTGCCTCCCAAGCAGCGCCTTTGTTTATTGTCGTGGGCTCGACTCCATGCTTCCTTCTTCAATTCGTATAGATCGGATCCTCAAGGTTCAATTTCTCCACATTCTCGACTTGGAAACCTTTATGGAATTGCTTAAGTCGATGGCCATTCACCTTGAATACTATGGAAGTGGCGAAGCTTTGAATTTCAACTGCACCATGAGGAAAAACATTAGTAACAAGAAAAGGTCCAATCCAATGAGAATGCAACTTACCCGGAAACAAACGAAGCTAGGACTGGTATAGAAGAACTTTCTAACCAACTTTAAACTCGTTTCTAGAAATCATCTTGTCATGAAAAGCCTTCCTCTTTTCCTTGTAAACCCTTGCACTCTCATAGGTATCATTGTGAATTTCCTCCAACTCTTGTAATTGTAATTTCCTATGTCCTCAACTTTCATCCATTTTCATGTTAAAACTCTTAATAGCCCAATAAGCTTTGTGTTCTAGCTCAACTGGAAGGTGGCACGATTTTCTAAATACCAATCGATAAGGTGACATACCAATAGGCATTTTATATGTAGTCCTGTACGCTCGCAAAGTATCATCCAATCGCAAACTTCAATCTTTCCTACTTGGATTAACCGTCTTTTCAATGATGGACTTGATATCTCGATTCGACACTTCCGCTTGTCCACTAGTTTGCGGATGATATGAAGTTGACACCTTATGCGTTACATGGTACTTTCTCAACAAAGTCGCCACAGTTCGATTGCAAAAGTGAGTACCTCGATCACTTATTAGAGCTCTTGGAATTCCAAACCTGGAAAATATGTTAGATTTGATAAAATCTACAACAACTTTAGAATCATCAGTCCTGGTGGCTTTAGCTTCCACCTATTTTGAGACATGATCAACAGCAAGTAAGATATAAACATAACTGAAAGATACAAGAAACGGTCCCATGAAATCAATGCCCCAAACATAAAAAATTTCACAAAATAGTATGGGGTTTTGTGGCATCTCATTCTTGTGGGATATATTATCTGTATGATAAGGATTGCATGACTTACAAAAAGAATATGAATCTCAAAATAGAGATGGCCAATAAAAAACACATTCTAGCACTTTTCTTGCCATTCTCTTGGCTCCAAAATGACCTCCACAAGCATAAGAATGACAAAAGGTTAAAATAAACATGATTTCATTTTCAGGCACGCACCTTCTGATTACTTGATCCGCACAATGCTTCCATAAGTATGGATCATCCCACACATAGTATTTGGCATCACTCTTGATCTTATCTCTTTGAGCCTTAGACAAACTAGTAGGTAGTATGTTAGTAACCAAATAATTTACAATTATTGCATACCAAGGTAATGTCACACTTGCGGAGAACAATTGCTTGTCAGGGAATGTTTCCTGCAAATGAAGTTCATCCTCGACATGAGTTAAACGACTTAAATGATCGGCAACACAATTTTCTGTCCCTTTTTTGTCTTTGATCTCCAAATCAAATTTACTCAAGAGAATTATCCAGCTAATGAATCTTGGTTTTGCCTCTTTCTTCGTCATCAAATAACGAAAAGCTGCATGATCAGAGTAAACAATGACTTTAGTGCCAAGTAAATAAGATCAAAACTTTTCTAAAGCAAAAAAAACAGCTAAAAGTTCTTTTTCAGTAGTAGTATAATTTCTCGGAGTATCATTCAAAGTTCTGGAAGCATAATAAATGGCATAAGACGCTTTTCCAATTCGTTGACCTAAGACAGCGCCTACGGCATAATCGCTTGCGTCGCACATTATCTCGAAAGGAACGTTCCAGTCAAGAGGTTGGATAACTGGGGTTGAAGTCAACAGTTCCTTTAGCTTATCAAACACCTTTTCATCCATAAGCCACGTCCTTTTTTAGTAACTTGCATAAAGGTGATGCTATTTTGGAGAAGTCCTTGATGAATCTTCGGTAAAAACCTGCATGTCCAAGAAAAGAATGAACTTCCCGCACACTAGTGTGATAAGGTAAAGATTGAATAATGTTAAACTTAACATTGTCAACCTCAATTCTCCTAGATGAGATAACATGACCAAACACTATGCCTTGTTCAACCATAAAATGTTATTTTTCAGAGTTTAACACAAGGTTAGTTTCCATGCATCTTTGAAGAACAAGTGTAAGGTTATGCAAACAAATATCAAAGGAGTCTCCATAAACTGTGAAATCATCCATAAAAACTTCTGTGATATGCTCAATATAATCTGAAAATATGCTAACCATACACCTTTGGAAAGTGGCAGGGGCGTTGCAAAGACCGAAGGGTATGCGACGATATGCAAAAGCCCCAAATGGGTATGTAAAAGTTGTCTTTTCTTGATCCTCTAGCGCAATTGCAATCTGAAAATAACCAAAAAAACCATTAAGGCAACAATAGTAAGAATAACTAGCTAATCTTCCAAGCATTTGATCAATAAAAGGTAAAGGGAAATGGTCCTTGCGGGTTACAGCATTTAATTTTCTATAATCTATACAAACCCTCCACCCATTCTGAACACGGGTAGGAACTAACTCATCATTTTGATTTTTCACAACAGTTATTCCAGTCTTTTTAGGAACCACTTGAACTGGGCTAACCCAATTACTATCCGAAATAGGGTAAATTATTCCAACTTTAAGAAGTTTAAGGATCTCCTTCTTTACTACTTCCATCATGGGTGGGTTTAATCTTCTTTGTGGTTGATGGGAAGGTTTTGCTCCCTCTTCAAGTAGTAAATGATGCATGCATGTAGACGGGCTAATTCCTTTAATATCTGCAATTGTCCAACCAATAGCCATCTTATGCTCCTTTAGGACCTGCACAAGTTTTTCTTCTTACAACTCACAAAGTTTACTAGAGATGATCACTGGTAATGTACCTCCGTCTCCAAGGAACACGTACTTGAGGTGATCGGGGAGAGGTTTCAAATCTAGAATAGGGGCCTGCAAAACAGAAAGTAAAGGCCTCTTGTTAGAAACTGGTAATGCAACATAAGGTACGTTACCTAACTATTGTAACTTCGAAAAATCATTCAGTGCTGCAACAGTTTCTTACAGATCAGTACTCAATGCTAACTCTCCATTCTCTTCCTCAAGATGCTTACTGATGGCAACTTCCAATACATCTTGTCCATCAAGTTCAAAAATTCATGTGCTAAAGAATCAATCACGTCAATAGAATAAACAGGATTATCATCACAAGGGTATTTTATGGCATCATAAATATTAAACTTAACAATTTTACCATCAAATTTCATGGTAAATGTGCCACTATGGACATCCATCTTGGTCTTAGATGTCTTTAAAAATGGTCTTCCTAACAAAATAGGGGCATTTTGGTCTCCATTTTCCATATCAAACACATAAAAATCAACAGGAAAAACCAAATCGTTAACTTGCACAAGAATATCTTCAACTACACCCTTAGAATAAGCATTAGATCTATCAGCCAATTAAATCACAACACCAGTTTTATTCAAAAGTCCATGTTTCAAAGAGGTATATATAGAATATGGCATGACATTAATAGAAGCTTCTAAATCAATCATGGCCTTCTCAAATCTAGTGTTACCTATCGCACAAAGGATAGTAAACATACTTGGATCCTTGCACTTTGCAGGGAGTTTTCTTTGAATAACTATAGAAACATTCTTCCCTACTCTCGCCTTCTCACATCCTTTAAGTTTCTATTTCCTCTTAATTGTACACAATTCTTTAAGGAATTTGGCATAACGAGGTACTTGTTTGATAGCATCTAAAAGTGGAATATTTACCTCGCATCTATGAAAAGTCTCATATAAATCTTTAGTTTGCTCATCTTTTCTAGATTCTGCTAAAGCTTGAGGGAAAGGAGGTACAGGTTTATAATCAGAAAGAGGTGGGAACTTACGCTTAGGTACGTCATCGTCATTGGGAACGTTCCTGTTTGCTATGATATTTTTCTCCTTTTCTTGGCTCGACGGTGCAGGGGCTGCCTTTACTGGAATCTCGATCTCTCTACCACTTCTCAAGACGATTGCACTTGCATTTTCTCTTGGATTTACTACCGTCTAAGAGGGTAATTTTTCTGAACTTTGGGCTTCTAGCCGACTAACTGTGGTTACCATCTGGCTCATCTGCTTGTCTAGACTTTGTATACTGGCCCTCGCCTCTTATTGAAATTGTTTTGTCTCTTGCTGAAATTGTAAAGTATTAGTGGCAAGGGACTTAATAATATCTTCTATAGATATACCTGAATCAGAAGTTTGGCCCGGTTGTTGTCTAGGGGGGTATGGTTGCTTATATTGCTGGTAGCTTGGACGATTTTGAATCACGGGTTGATGTACTTGTGGGTTCCCATAGCTAAGATTGGGGTGATCCCTCCATCCCACATTATACGTGTTCGAATATAGATCATACTTTCTTCGCGGTTGTTCAGGAAAACCACCTGCTGCATTCACTTGTTCTATGGGCTCCTGTTGAAGAGTTGGACATATATCGGTTAGATACCCTGCTACTGAACAGATTCCACAAGCCTTCACTGTTTGCATATTACCTATAGCCATTTGACGAACAAGAGAAGTTAGACTTGCAATTTGTTATTCAATGGAGAAAATATTTACCTCATTGACATGCTTGGATGAATGGTTAGGTCTAGTGCTAAATTGTTGAGAATTGGCTACCATATTTGCAATCAGATTTCTCGCGGCCTCGGGAGGTTTATCCACCAAAGCTCTTCCACTAGCAGCATCAATCATGCTCCTATCAGTGGGCAAAAGGCCCTCATAGAAATATTGAATAAGAAGTTGCTCACTAATTTGATGATGGGGATAACTTGTACATAATTTCTTGAAACGCTCCCAGTATTCATGTAAGGACTCTCCATTGTGCTGTCTCACACCATAAATTTCTTTTCGAATGTTGGCCGCCCTTGAAGCTGGAAAATATTTCTCCAAAAATAATCTTTTCATCTCATTCCATGTGGTAATACTTCCGGAGGGTAGATAATAGAGCCAATCCTTAGCCGAATCCTTCAAAGAAAACTGGAAAGCTCTTAATTTAATTTGCTCTTCAGTCACTCCCATGGATTTCATACTCCTGAACACTACATGAAACTCCTTTAGATGTTTGTGGAGATCTTCACCTGCAAGACCATGAAAGGTGGGCAAGAGATGTATTAATCCATATTTTAATTCAAAGTTAGTAGGAACATCTAAAGTAGGGAATGTTATGCATAAGGGTTTTCGGTTCAGATCAAGTGCAGCAAGTTCTTTCAAAGTTTCATTTCCAGTCCTGACTTCTTCCTCTTCTGAATTAGAATCGCTAGCAAATAGGGAATCAAGAGCTAGATCGTTCTCTACAGAATTTCTCTGAGCTTCCCTTCTTGACTTGTGTAAAGTTCTCTCTATTTCTGGATCACACTGCAAATCACCTTGATTAGAATATCAAGTTATGCTCATAAACACTCAAGAAAACTCTAACCAACCCTGAAAACAATTCAGAAACAAAATCTAGAGTAATGAAATTAATTAAAATATTTTTTTTTCGAATGAAATAAAGATCACAAAAAGCACAAAAATTAACTAAAATCACTCCCTGACAACAGCGCCAAAATTTGGGCGTGCTATCGCGGGAGCCCAAATATAAAACCGATACCCGAAAAATAAATATGTAGTAGTGCAAATAAGAATCGCTCCCACGTAGAGTGCTTAGCCTAGTTTTATGCTATGTGAACAAGGATTGGAAGGTTTTGGATTTAATGAAAACTATTTTAATAATCACAGCTACGAAACAATTCAGATTAAAGTATTGAAATCAATCAAAAGAACAAACTTTGGTCTAGGTCAACATCCACCATCGGAATTTACAACTGATCATCGATGCAAACATATCAATTCACACATTGAATATTCATCGTCGGAATTATTTTCATATCTCTTCTTAGTCATAGTTAATCAGAAATAAGTGATCTGATTGACCCTAACTATTAAACAACCCAGGAAAAGCACACAAGGTTTAATCTAGCAACAGCCTTAACAATTGGAGAGATCGATGAAACTAAACAACACAAGCACACGCGGTTGCATTTAATTTAGTCGAATGCCCTTCTCAAGATATAATAATTCCCAACGTAGTAAATCATTAAATCTCAGTTGCTTCACAAATTAGAGGAATCAAACAATTACGGATTTGATGTCTAACTCAGCAGTAGATTGCAATGATTAATAAACTAGTAGGCCTCCTAGCAATTAAACAACCCAATCATGAAAATAGGCATAGAACAACATTTGATACTCAAAGCACAAATCGAATAATGAAAACAAATTAGATCTCACAGTTTATTATTAATTCCAAGGTTTCTGTCTTCTTTAACCAAGATTCAAAGTTTAGCCACACAGGGCCATAAAAACAACTTAAATAATAACCTTCAATAATACGAAAAACGTTAATAACCCTAGAAACAAAACAGTCCCAGCTTTTATAGGCTTTTGAAAATCTACAGCTGCGCACGACCGTTCGAACGCCCTTGCCACTGTTTAAACGGTACGTCAAATGCACTTTGAAAGGTTAAACTTGCTCTCTGAATCTTTCGAGCGCTCTTCGAACCTGGTCTTAACGTGTATCTGTTTGACGTAGTGTTTGAACATATCTTCTACCATTCGAACGCCTCTTGGGACCGTTCGAACGCCTCTTCGAACGCTGCGTGTATTTTTGCTCGAATTCGTCCCTTTTCAGCTAGGATCCTCTTTCTAGGCATTCAATGGCACCCTAAGTCAAAATATAAGAATAGTGAGTGCCTTTGTGTACCAAATAAGTATAAAAGATTAAACATTACGGGATAAAAATATGATATTTGTGTTCTCATCAGGCTCGCACTTGCCTACCCCTTTTCTAGGCATTTGATCTCAGCCACATGGTACATATAAGGCTCTTTAGGCGAAAAGGGATGTCTCTCAACTTGGCAGTAGATTATTTCGGGTCCCCTACCGTAGGACCATCATTGCTAGTTTAGAGTCTTGCAACGAAAAACCTTACATGGAGTCGTACGTTAGGAATCTTACATCTACTTTATGTAAACATTCTAGTCCATAGGTTGTAACTCATATCATAGGTAAGGTTCGTATGTAATTCAATGTCTGACATTTTATACTTGAACGTAATCATTGATGCATTGAAATAAATGGAAAGAATGCATGAAACGTAATTGAACTTGAAAGCATTTGGAGAGTAATAGGTCTTACTCATGGCATATCGTTACTCACCACTATCCAACAGAATGGTGTTAAGCAAGGTGTTCCTACACATAATTCACATAGATGCATGGAAACATCAATATAAGATTCTAAAGATAAGCAATAACACATAAACCAAGACTAAGCACATAAGTTTCTTAATCCTGACTCATCAACACTTCACTCTCAAAATGGAAGAGCGATGGTAAACTCTAGGACAAAGCCCCAACGTAAAACAAGATCATAAAGTTGGGGTTTGAACATGAAAGTCAGGACGTCGACTCCTTTATAGCGTCCCAACCACCTCTCAAAGATGAGTTTACACTTAAGGCTAGTTCCATTTGAAAATAGGTTTAAAGGCCTTTAATTTGATAGGTCATAGGTCAAAAACACATTTCGGTGAAGAAGTTAGGTCTCACAAAAAACAGGATAACACTTTGGAAAAACAAGGTTTTCAGCATAGTTTTGGGTCAATTTTAAACTTCCATATCTCTCAATTTATAAGGAATTAGAGAACAAACTTTATATGGGTACAAAGGTCTATGAGTCTACTTTCTAATGCTTTAAACAGTGTATCAATTCAAGTTTTCTAGAGAATGTTATGCCCATTTTACTAAATAGAGGCAAAGTTGGCAGACCATTCGGGGTGTTCGAACGCCCAACCGGGTCGTTCGAACGCCAGGCCAAAATGACCAAGCCATTCGAATGCCCAAATTGGCCGTTCGAACACCAGGAAAAAAATGAAAAAACACCCTCTCAGGCCATTCAAATGCTCAGAAGGGCCGTTCGAATGCTAGGCAAAGTGAAAATCTCTGCTCTCGGGCCTTTCGGACAACCATGTCTGGCGTTCAAATGCCCTCACCTGCGCAGCAAAAATTTTCAACCCAAAACTGTCCTAAAACCCCTCCAAACACAACCAACCCTTCACAATATTCGTAGGGACCAAAGATTAGCCCACAAGGATGACAATAACTCAAAATAAGGGAGAAAGAACAATTAAAACAAAAGGATCTAGAGTTGAACTCAAAACCCTAACATTTTACATATTTGGGAATTTTTTAAAACACCACCTCCAATCTTCAACAATGAGCTTCAAGCTCTCAAAATCATGTAAATGGGACCCAAGGGATCCTCCAAACTCAACAACAACTATCCTAGATGGATATATATGAATACCTAACAAAATCACACAAGATAGATACATATACATACAAGGTAGAAGTCTATACCTTTCTCTCTAGCTTCCCAACTCCACAAGGGATGCCAAGCTTGGGTTGGGCTTCTCTTGCCTCCTCTTCTTCTCCTTGATCTTCTCCCTTTCTTCTTCTTCTTCTTCTTTCTTCTCTCTCTCTCTCTCTCTCTCTCTCCTTCCCTCTTACGGTTAGGTGTGTGTGTGTGTGTTTTGTGTTATAAGAAGACACACATGGGAAATAATCCCATGTGTCTCACACCTCCAACATAAGTTACAATACAAATTCTCATTGGTCATTTTTTACCCAAAAGCATAAATAATTAACATTAAATATTGCATACACTAGAAATTCTCATTAATATAAATAAATAGAGGTTCGGGATTTCACACCAGAGCTGCCAAGGAGAATTGGCGGCATTTGATATAGGAAAAGCTGAGCAGCTGGTCAGTCCTTACTAGGGCAGCCCGGAGGTTCCTGGACTGAGACCACCCCTGAACACTCCTCGTATCAGCTACACCGGATAGACCAGTACAGATCGCGATAGACTTGGGTAAACCTGGACGGTCCACACCGATGCGATGCACCAAGTGCCGTCAGGGCTGTATCTCGAGTTTCCTGCCTAAATATCAGCTCCCACAACCTCATCATTGGGACGATTACTCACATGACTAGAAGCACGATCCATGCCTTTTATCCACCATGCTTAATCTGGGGGTACAATTGACGCCCACAACCCACAATCCAAGGCACACTCCCTACCAACTTCATTGTATAAATGGCAGTCACCAACTCCAAAAGAAGGTACACGAAAAGCATAAACCCTTGAGCATTATTACTTTACCCATTTATTTCTAGCCTAACTTTGGCATCGGAGTGTCTTTAGCAGGCACCACATCGGTGTTCTAAGTAGAAGGGTTCATCACTCCAACTGCTCGCATCAGAGGTTAAGAAGATCATACAAATTCATTATATCATCAGTAATTATTACCTATATCTTCCATTTCAAAATCGCTTCCCAAAGGAGGCTGAACGTATCCTTGACACATCCAAAGTTGAATCAAGTTATCTTTTTCAATTTCAAAGTCTTTTGGTAGAGTAGAACTGTCATGCCCACTCCTAATTAGGTGTCATTAGCACCATCGTAAGCGAACATGATCGCACAGGTTACTAACCTGTAAACGAAACCTCCACATAATCCCAAAGATAAAAATCTTATAGAAATCAACAACATTAAGATATATATCAGCAATTAGTTAACACCATAATACCATCCTCTGAATATAACTCATACTACTACAAGAGTAAAGATAAACAAGACTCCAAAAGTTATCATGTCACAAACAACATAGAAACAGATTGCCGACATAGAAATACAGACGGCCGACGTATAGAGCAAGAGCTTCTCGAAACTCCTCAATTCAACCCCAACCTCTACAGTAGACTAGACATCTCCAAACATCCTACAAAACAATATGTGTGGGTGTGAGCTATATATCCACGTGCTCACAAAGATAAGCAAACTCATAATGATTGAATGACTGATGATCAATAAATAATCCACCAATAAATAAACCACCACTAAAATCTAATATCTCTTCTTGTGATGCAATGTATGATACACCACAACTAAGTGTGCTATTTATGATGATATTAGCCCAATATATCGATGGCTTGTTATGAAAGGATGTCCACCATGACACCCTATTAGGTTAGTCCATCTTGACTAAATCTTAAGTTGGCCCCCACTCGGTTAAACCTTCTCCCGTAAAATGCAAGTTATGCACACAATATGAGTTGTATGCAAATATCTTCTCATAATTCATCAATCACCACAATAAGACATTCAACACGATATGAATAAGAATATCTTATAACCCCACCTGCTACCGCTTTATCATGACAATTAAGTCACATCTTTGGTTGTGTCGAAGTGCTTTGTTGTACTTCCGAACCTATCGCACACCACCACATCAAACTTGATGAAATAAATTTTATAGTGCATAATCAATGTATGAAATGTAACATATTAAACCCTTGTCATGCAAAGTACAAATATACACTAATACTAACATTCTGACAGTCAAGACAACTAGAAGAAAGTTGCCAACCTTTCTGGAATATGTCGAAGATTACCGCCTTTGGCCTATCGTCTGATCCACCAGAGAAGGAAAATTATCGATCTTAATCTAGTAGCTTGTCGTTAGGACAACACTAGGGACCGTCTTACCAACCAGACCCTCATGTGGTTCGATTAGATCATCTGTCGACCAGACCCCAAAACTTATCATGTCATCCCCACACAACCACAAATTCTTCAAAGACCCAAAATGACATTCTAAGGCTATAACAAGACTCCACACACCAAAACCATAAACTACATGTAAGATGCAAGGCTGACACTTGAAAACTTTACATATTTCTCTACATCTCACCTCCAATTGACCACCATAGCAAGAAATGACATATATATATGCAAAAATGTAAAAGACATTAAAACAAGCATGCACATGAGATTCTCACCTCAAGAAATAATCATACAAGCTTTCCCTTGCACTTCCTTCTTCTTTTCCTTCCTTTTCTCTTTTTCTCTTTTCTTTTCTCTCACTTTTGTTCTCACCCAACAAGATTCTCTACACTAGCTCCTCTCTTTCTTCTCTTTCCTCTTTTGATGCAAAGCTAAGATAGATATTACTTGTATCTAATGCACCACATATCACATATCACACATGCACCCTTGCTAGCAACAAACACACACCTTATGCACACACGTCACTTAAGTGAGTCACACACCTAGGTGTCAAGCACATCCACATGATTAACATAATGAATCATGCTTATGATTATTAATCATCATTACTGTGAGATAAAGATTCTGCAGTCTCTAAATCAAGGTCAGCCCACTACGAATGGTAGTGCCAATCTCCTAAACAAGAGACTCAAAATAAACCTACTAAAACAATGATAGTGCTGACATGAGATCGACAAGGCCCAGCATCTATTAAGGCATATCCGACCGGCATGAAAGCAAGCCCAGTGGCCAAAGAACTCCTATATATGCTCAAAAATAGGATAATTCCCCCCCCCCCTAACACACACACAGACACACAATGGCATGTGCTCATTAAATCATGCTAATCAAACTCCTCAATTAAGATAATCACACACTAAAATGTACACAATTAAACTAAACATGATGCTAAGCAATATAAGGTTTTACAATTCTTCCCTCTTCTAAGAATTTCGTCCCGAAATTCACTTACCAAGTTGAAATAGATAGGTATATTGTTTTCTCATTATTTCCTCACTCTCTCATGCGGCCCCCTCAACTAAATGGCTCTTCCATAACACCTTTACAAGCAATATCACCTTGTTGCATAAAACTTGTTTTTTATGATCTAGAATCTGAACAGGTTCTTCTACATAACTTAAGTCATTTTTCAACTCTATCGGTTGTTAAGTTAACACATGAGAAAGATCCGGCATATACTTTCTCAACATAGAAACATGAAATACATCATGCAATCTAGACATTTCCGATGGCAAATCTAACTTGTAAGCAATTATCCTAACTCTTTCAACAATCGTGTAAAGTCCAATGTTTCTTGGACTCAATTTGCCTTTCTTTCTAAATCTCAAGATTTCCTTCCATGAAGATATTTTCAAAAATACCTAATCACAAACTTCAAACTCTAATTCTCTTTTTCTATTGTCAGCATAGCTTTTCTGTCAGTTTTGTGCTACTTTCAAGCGCTCTTGAACAATTTTAATCTTCTCAGCTGTATCTTAAACCGTCTCAGGGCCTAATAACTGTCTCTTTCCAACCTCACTCCAACATACTAGAGCCATCCTAATACTAGATTGATAACTGTTGTTATAAGCAAACTCCATCAAAGCTAGATGATCCTCCCAACTGCCTTTAAAACCAAGTACACAAGCCCACAACATATCGTCTAAAGTCTTAATAGTCCTCTTGATTGCCCATCAATTTGAGGATGAAAGGTTGTACTAAACTTCAATGTGGTATCCAAAGCTTACTGCAAACTAAGCCAAAATCTAGAAGTAAATCTTGGATCCTTATCTACAACTATAGACACTAGAGCACCATGTAACGTCACAATCTCATCAACATATAACTTAGCATACCTGTTAAGAGCATAAGTAGTCTTAACTGGTAAGAAATGAGCCGATTTGGTCAACCTATCAATAACCATCCAGATATAATCAAATCCACGTTGGGTTCTTGGTAATCCCACCATAAAGTCCATAGTAATGTGCTCCTAGTTCCACTATGGAATAGGAAAAGGTTGCAATAAACCCGTCGGCTTCTGATGTTCTACCTTTACCTGTTGACAAGTCAAACACTTAGCCACAAGCTTGGCAATCTCTCTTTTCATACTAGGCCACCAATACACTTCTCGAAGATCTCCATGCATCTTTGTACTCCCTAGATGCATAGCATATAAAGATTGATGTGCCTCTTCTAAAATCTCATTCTTCAAAATTTGATTGTTTGGTACACAAAAACGAGTCCCAAACATCATTGTATCATTTTCATGTATGGAGAACTCGGCTCTCATTCCATCCTTCACTTGCTTTCTGATTTTCTCTAATTGTGAATCTTGAGTTTGCAGTTCCTGAATTCGGTTAAGCAATAAAGGTCTTACCCAAAACTATGCTAACACTACATTACTTTCCATTCGTTCAAACTCCACCCTAAAAAAAGTCAATTCAGCAAATAATTCTACCTGATGACATTGAATACACGCCAATCTCCCTGAAGATTTTCAATTCAAAGCATCTTCTACAACATTAACTCTTCTCAAGTGATAATAGAGAGTGCACTTATAATATTTGATCAATTTCATCCATCTCCGCTGTTTCACATTCAGATCTCTTTGAGTAAACAAATACTTCAAACTTTGATGATCAGTATATATCTCACACAGCTCACCATACAGATAATGTCTCTGCAACTTTAAAGCGAACACCACTACTGTAAGTTCCAAATCATGAATAGGATAGTTCCTCTCAAAAGTCTTCAACTATCTGGAAGTGTAGGCAACGACTCTACCTCTTTGCATTAACACACAGCCAAGACCCTGATAAGAATCATCACTATAAATCACTAAATCTCCCTTCCCTGAAGGAATGGTCAACATTGGAGCTGTAGTCAACTTTGTCTTTAATTCTTGAAAGCCATGTTCACATTCATCCAACCATTCAAATTTCACATCCTTATAAGTCAACATAGTTAATGGTATAACAATAGTTGAAAATCCTTGAATAAATATCCTCTAGTAACCAGCCAACCCCAAGAAACTTCTAATTTCTGGGACATTCTTCGGTTGCTCCCAATTCATTATTGCTTCGATCTTCTTTGAATCAACACAAATTTCCTCATCAAAAATTAGGTGTCCTAAAAAGACCATTTTATCAAGCCAAAATTCACATTTATTGAATTTGGCGTATAACTTTATGTCTCTCAAAGTTTGTAGTACAAGTCTCAAATGCTCCTCATGCTCTGCCTTACTGTGTCAATACTCTAGTATGTCATCAATCAATACAATAACAAATAAATCAAGAAAAGACAGAAATATCAATTTCATCAAGTCCATGAAGATAGCTGGAGCGTTAATCACTCTAAATGGCATCACCAAGAACTCATAATGCCCATATCAAGTACGAAAGCTATTTTCGATACATCACTATCCTTCACCTTCAATTGATGATAACCATATCTCAAATCAATCTTAGAATATTTTGACTCCTTGCAGTTGATTAAACAAGTCATTAATACACGTTAAAGAATATTTATTCTTCACTGTAACTTAATTCAGCTGCCGATAATCAATACAAAGCCTCATGGTTCCATATTTCTTCACAAACAACACAAGAGCTCCCCGCAGTGACACATTTGGTTGAATGAACCCCCGATTTAACAAATCTTGCAATTGAATTTTCAATTCTGTCAACTCTAATGGTGCCATTCTGTAAAGTGTAATGAAGATTGAAGTAGTTCCCGGTAACAACTCACTAGAAAACTCCACCTCCCGATCAAGCACAGTCCCTGGTAGCTCATCTAGAAACACTTCTACAAAATTCCGTACAACTGGAATGTTTGACAATTTCAAGTCGGCTTTAGTAGTATCAATCACATGAGCTAGATATCCCTCACACCCCTTCTGTAATAGTTGTCGAACTTCTATAGCTGATATTAGACACGTTGGAACTACGTCCCGCTCACCTTAGAATCCAAACTCCGAGTCATTCGGCATTCGAAAAATAACCTCCTTCTTAAAACACTCAATGGAAGCATGATAAGATGATAGTCAGTCCATTCCTAGTATCAAGTCAAAGTCATGGATTGCCAAATGATTCAAATCCACCTTCAACCTTTTCTCCCCAATTTTCAACACACAGTTTTTATATACCATTTCCACCATGACCACATCCCCCACAAGTGTATAAACAAGTAAATGTTGTGCCATAGATGTATATGGTTTATGTAGATACTCACTAAAAGCAATGAAGACAAAAGAGTGTTTGGATCCAGGATCTAACAATACGTAAGCATCCTTATCAGCCACAGATATCATACATGTTACTATCATAGGTGTAGCCTGAGCATCCTCCTCGATCATTGCATATACCCGAGCTTGAGTTCGTGATTCATAGGTAGTCCCACGTCCATGTTGTACACTCCTAATCGTCCCTCTTCCACCACCAGCGACACTACCCGTAAAGGATGTCGACATAAAGCCTTGCATATAATGTCTCGCTATATGACCCGTCTATCCACACTTACAGCATTTACCAGTTCATGGCACTAGACAATCCCTTATAATATGTCCTTTTACCCCACACCTGTTACAAGTAACTTCTCCAATTCTACCCCCTGAAATCCCCAAGGTTGTCGATGTCACCGAAGGTCTTAAGGGTCCCTGACCTCTAGGACTTCCAGATCTAGGACTCCCTGTTCACCAAATCTTATAGATTCTGATGATTTCTGACTCGACGTTCCAGCCTCCACATCAAATTTTGTTTTTTTGAACTGTTCTCTTCTACCCGACAATTCTTTGACATCTTGCTCTACAATTTTTGCTTTATTCACCACGTCGGCATACCTTATAATTTCAAGAATTGATACCCGTGATCATATGCTCAATTCTAACCCCTATTGAAACCTCCTGCATTTAGCATCTTCCGTACGTACTAAGTCAGGTGCAAACCATGACAAAGTAATAAACTATTCTTCATATTCTGACACTGTCATATTTCCTTGTTTCAGAAATATAAATTCTTGCTCTTTTTAATATCTATAATTGAGTGAAAAGTATTGTTTATTGAATACCTCTACAAATTGCTACCATGTAATCGGTACTTTACCACCTTGAGAATCCATCATACATCTCATTACCTCCCACTAATTCCAAGCTTCACTTTTCAACATGAATGTAGCCAACATCAGTTTCTATTCATCTACCACTACTGTTACTTCAGAGATTGCCTCTAATTTCTTCAACCATTCCTCTGCTACCAATGGATCAGTTGCCCCAGTGAACTATGGAGGATTCAATTGTTCATGCAATATACTAGTCCTTGGTGTCGATCTAGTGAACTGATAATCAATATACTGAGCCAGAACATTAGTCACTCTATCATCTGCATCTGGTAGATTTTGAACACCTCTTTCCTAGAGTCCCTGCCCCTGAATTGGAGCTAATGATGCTTCCTCCTTCTTTCCCCTTGGTGGATCTCTCTGGGCTATTCTCATTGCAATAATTCAACATTAGCACACCATATATGTGACCCACACACGCCTACCAACTTAGACTGACACAACAACACCCTCCTGTTCATTGCAACTCTAGACACCAACCTCATAGCATAGCCTCGGTTGTAAACCATGGCTTACAATCAACTTGGCAATAAAATTTTGGCCTTAAACCTTAGCTCTGATACCAATCTGTCACCCCTACTCTTAATCAAGTGTCATTAACACCATCTTAGGCGAACGTGATCGCATAGGTCACCAACCTGTAATCGAAACTTCCTCATAATCCCAAAGATAGAAATCTTATAGGAATCAACAACATTAAGATATATATATCAACAATTAGTTAACACCATAACACAATCCTCTAAATATAACTCATACTAATACAAGAGTAAAGATAAACAAGACTCTAAGAGTTATAATGTCACAAACAACATAGAAACAGATTGCAGATATAGAAATATAGACTGCCAATATACAGAGTAAGAGCTTCTCGAATCTCCCCACTTCAACCCTAGCCTCTATAGTGGACTAGACATCTCCAAACATCCTACAAAACAATCTGTGTGGGTGTGAGTTATATATCCATATGCTCACAAAGATAATCAAAGTCATAATGATTGATTGACAGATAATCAATAAATAATCCACCAATAGATAAACCACCACTGAAATGTAATATCTTCTTATGTGAGGTAATATATGATACATCACAAATAGGCGTGCTATTTATGATAACATTAGCCCAGTATATTGATGGCTTATTATCAAAGGATGTCCACCGTAACACCCTATTAGGTTAGTCCACCATGACTAAACCTTAGGTTAGCCCCCACTTAGCTGAATCTTCTCCCATGCAATACATGTTATGCACCCAATATGAGTTGTATGCAAATATCACATCATAATCCATCAATCACCACAATAAGACATTCAACACGATATGAATAAGAATATCTTATAACCCTACCTGTTACCGCTTTATAATGACACTCTAGTCACCTCTTTGGTTGTGCTGAAGTACTTTGCTCCACTTCAAAACCTATCACACACCACCACATCAAACTTGATGAAATAAATGGTATACTGCATAATCAATGTATGAAATGTGGCATGTTAAAGCCTTCCTAATGTCATGCAAAGTACAAATATACATTAATGCCAACATTCTGACCGTCAAGACAACCAGAAGAAAGTTGCCGACCTTTCTAAAACGTGTTGGAGATTGCCCCCTTTAGCCTATCGTCCAATCGACCAGAGAAGGAAAATTGATGACCATAATCTAGTAGCTTGTCGTTAGGACGACACTAGGGACCGTCCTACCAACCAGAGCCTCTTGTGGTTCGATTATATCATCTGCCGACAAGACCCCAAAACTTATCATGCCATCCTCACACAACCACAAATTCTTCAAAGACCCAAAATGACATTCTAAAGCTACAACAAGACTCCACATATCAAAACCATGAATAACATGTAAGATGCAAGGTTGCTACTTAGAAACTTTACATATTTCTCCACATCTCACCTCCAATTCACCACCATGGCATGAAATGACATACACATGCCAAAATCATAAAAGACATTAAAACAAGCATGCACATGAGATTCTCACCTTAAGAATTGATCACACAAGCTTTCTTTTGCACTTCCTTCTTCTGTTCCTTCCTTTTCTCTCTTTCTCTTTTCTTTTCTCTCACTTTTATTCTCAACCAACAAGATTCACTACACAAGCTCCTCTCTTTCTTCTCTTTCTTCTTTTGACGCAAAGCTAAGATAGATACAGCTTGTATCTAATGTGCCACATGTCACATATACACCCTTACTAGCAACAAGCACACACCTTATGCACACCCGTCACTTAAGTGAGTCACAAACTTAGGTGTCAAGCATACATATGCACACCTAGCACTTTACTAATCCATATGATTAACATAATGAATCACACTTATGATCATGAATCATGATTACTGTGAGATAAAGATTTTAGAGTCTCCAAATCAAGGTCAGCCCACTACGAATGGTAGTTTGAATCTCCTAAAGAAGAGACTTAGAATAAACCCACTAAAAGAATGATGGTGCCGATATGAGATTGGCAAGGCCCAGCATCTATTAAGGCACAGCCGACCTATACGAAAGTAAGGCATGTGGCTAAAGAACTCCCAAATATGCTAAAAAATATGATAATTCTCCCCCCCCCCCCCCCAACACATGTGCTCATTAAATCATGCTAATCAAACTCCTCCATTAAGATAATCACACACTAATATGTATGCAATTAAACTAAACATGATGCTAAGCAGTATAGGATTTTACAATTCTTCCTTCTTTTAAGAATTTCGTCATGAAATTCACTTACCAGGTTGAAATAGATAGGTATATTGTTTTCTCATTATTTCCTCACTCTCCCATCTAGCCACGTCAACGGAATGGCTCTTCCATAACACCTTCACAAGCAATATTACCTTGTTGCGTAGAACTTGTTCTCTATGAGCTAAAATCTGAACAGATTCTTCTACATAACTTAAGTCATTTTTCAACTCTATCTGTTGTCGAGTTAACACATTAGAAGGATCTGGCATATACTTTCTCAATATAGAAACATGAAATATGTCATGCAATCTAGACATTTTCGGTGGCGAATCTAACTTGTAAGTAGTTATACCAACTCTTTTAATAATCGTATAAGGTCTAATATATCTTGGACTCAATTTGTCTTTCTTCCCAAATCTCAAGATACCCTTCCATGGAGATCCTTTCAAAAATACCTGATCACCAACTTCAAACTCTAATTCTCTTCTTCTATTGTTGGCATAGCTTTTCTGCCAGTTTTGTGCTACTTTCAAGTGCTCTTGAACAATTTTAATCTTTTCAGTTGTATATTGAACCATCTCAAGACCCAACAACTGTCTCTCTCCCACCTCACTCCAACATACTAGAGTTTGGTATTGACATCCATATAAATTTTTAAATAAAGTCATTCCAATACTGGATTGATAACTGTTGTTATAAGCAAACTCTATCAAAGCTAGATGATCCTCCCAACTGCCTTTAAAATCAAGTACGCAAGCCCGCAACATATCCTCTAAAGTCTAAATAGTCCTCTCTGATTGCCCATCAATTCGAGGATGAAAGGTTGTACTGAACTTCAAAGTGGTACCCAAAGCTTACTGCAAACTGGGCCAAAATGTAGAAGTAAATCTTGGATTCCTGTCTGCAACTATAGACACTGGAGCACCATGTAATCTTACAATCTCATTAACATATAACTTAGCATACCTGTTAAGAGTATAAGTAGTCTTAACTGGTAAGAAATGAGCTGATTTGGTCAACCTGTCAACAACCACCCAGATAGAATCAAATCCACGTTGGGTTCTTGGTAATCCTACCACAAAGTCCATAATAATGTGCTCCCACTTCAACTGTGGAATAAGAAGAGGTTATAATAAATCTGCCGATTTCTGATGTTCTACCTTTACTTATTGACAAGTTAAACACTTAGCCACAAACTCAAATCTCTCTTTTCATACTAGGCCATCAATACACTTATCGAATATCTCGATACATCTTTGTACTCCTTGGATGCATAGCATATAAAGATTGATATCTAAAATCTCATTCTTCAAAGCTTGATTGTTTCGTACACAAAAACGAATTCTAAACATCAATGTGCCATCTTCATATATGGAGAACTCGGCACTTATTTCATCCTTCACTTGCTTTATGAATCTTCAACATAGTATATCTTGTGCTTTTGCCTATCTGAGTTGGCCATGCATCAGGGCCACATCTTTGTTGACTAGCCTTTATGCCCTATGCACTTGCCATGTATCGCTTAGCTTTGACTGTCTTGCGGTTTTATTTTCCCGAGCAGCTTTTCTAGTTGTTGGGTTGCCTATCTTTTTCAAATCAAAAGAATTTGGAGGATCCTGACTTTTTTCGTCAACTCTGATTGATGTCGTTATCATGGACCCTGCATGGGTCCTTATCTATCTTCACATTTACAACTACGTCCTTGGCAAGCGGGGGAAGTGATGTTGACAATATCTTTTGGCAAGCGTTACATAACAATCTGCAACGTGGACCCCGTAGCTGTTTTTCCTACTAGGGCGTTACGTTTCTCATTAGGTCATGATACTTGGAAAGTCAGTCCTTCCCCTTGTATTTATTGATTTGGATTCTCTCCATTTCATGAATTTGAATGGAGATCTCTATTCCATTGATTAAAGTGTTGACACATCAACTAACATAAAAATGAAGGGTTCAGATGAGTTGACTTAAAATTTATTTAAAAATAAATGATTTTATAGTTACATATAAGGAAATAAATTTCAATACAAAACGATGTAGTTTTAGTAAGACATGTGATAAGATTACATATAGGTCATTGACTATAGAATGAAAATCTCCATTTCAATTCATGGAATGGAGAGAATTCAAATTTTTTGTAATCTTTATTTTTAGAATTTTATGTATTAGACGTTTCAATCCCTACCTGATATAAGAGTATAAACAATTAAATATATGAAAGATATCTTTCTACTTTGCATTTATCAAGACAATTTCAAATTTTTATCTTTTTTAAATCTGTTTCTCATACTTTAACCAATAACGGGGGAGAGGGCAGCAAAGGATTTTGGCAATGCGTTCCTCGATGAGCTTATTGCTAAGGGCTTCATCGAGGCGTTCAACAAAAAGGGAAACTTGTTCTTGGATAGCTGCTGGATGCAACCTTTGATTCGTTTTGCTTTAACCACTCTTGCCCACAGTTTTGGCTTTAATCTGGTTCGTTCTTGAAATTTCTGATTTACTTGGATTTACAATCACTTGGAAGCGTGCTTGGTTACTTTCAATTAAGTTATCTAATCAATCATACACTAATAGATTCGCATGCATGAAACATAAAGCAATTACATGATAAACACACGATTTTAGCGTGAAAACCATAATTGGGAATAAACCACGGGACCTAGTCCAGCCCAAGTTCCAAGCACTATCAACAATCGAACAGTTTACAAGAACACTTATAACTATACCAATCCAAAACCCACGAATCTAAGTTGAAGTCGAACTTGCTTGCATACCCCGCAACTCACTGTTCTCCCGTGCTTGAACCACAACGAACTCCACGCCGTAAATCTTTGCCTTGATGCACCACCAAGACACTTTTAGATCAATGAAGATTTAAAGCTCTTCAACTTGCTAAGAAGTTCTAGGGTTTTTCTTTTTCTTTGGAGGCTCTCAATATATTTCTTATATGTGTACTAACTCTAGAAGGCCCATACTTTAAGTATATATAGACAATAACTTCTTTTGGGAACAAATAGGAAAACTGTCCAAAAATACATCCAGAATCTCGCTGGGGCGAGGAGCTAGTGAGAAAAAGCTTCGCGATCTCGCTGTGGCGAGAAGGTGGCAACGGCCATTATGTTGACTTCACGGGAGCGAGAAGGTGGCGAGAAGGTAATGAACTCTGCATCCTCTCAAATCTTATATATTCTCATAGATCTCGAAAAAGTTATATGAAATCAATATATTATGGACCCAAAACGGAAATCTGAGTGTTGAGATAAGGCCTTTCAAAGTTTCAGCTTTGCACGCTTTAAAGACTTGTACTGCAACTTCAGCAACTTGTACTCTAGTTTCCAATTCACTCAAACACATCCTCGGGACATGATTACAACTCAAAATTAAATTATAATCAAATTACTTCTATGGGTCAATCAAACACTCCTTAGCATTTGTTTGAACACCCAATCCTATTAAACTCATTTACATGAAAGAATAATTGAAGAGATACTTCAAATATTTTGGTCACGGAATTTGCCAAAACAATAAAAGTCCTAACAATCTCCCCATTTGGCAATTTCGTGACAAAATACACTACTCAATGGGTTACAAAAAAAATAGCCACAATTACAATGTCTAACCCATATTGTAAGAATTATGTAACTAGTACTTGATACCTGTTTCTGCACAAAACTCAAAAATATAAATCTGTGAAACACATGTATGGTATAGAATAATAAGAAGTACATGTCACAAGTTATATGAAATCAAATCTCCTCTCCCTTAATACATGCAAACTCATATTGCTCTCCCCCTTGTTGTCACGAATTGACAAACAACAAAAAGAAATAACAATTTCTTTTTTTTATTTTTAAATCAAATAAATCAAAACAAAAGGAATAAAAACAAAAGAAAAATCATCAATTATTAGTGATATTCAATAACAAGGAAATATTCGACAATCTTACACAAAAATATTGAAAAAGGTCTAAACACTCAACAAACACTAAAGCATCCAATATAAATCAACTAATCAAGCAAATTGCTATGAAATAACATAAATTCATGAAGATGGGGAATATCAGTGTGTTGTGTGAAGTGCCAAACGCTCGCATGAGTAAGATGCATGAAGAAATCTGTCGGTCTACCCTCACTTAAAGTCATGAAATTCAATGAACACTAGAAAGCAGTTAACATCCAATTGGAAAGCAAGAATATGCTTAGTACTTTGCTCCCCCTCAATCTCACACCACATTTTTTTGAAAGATGGATTACCGTGGCAGGATTCGCCTGATAAATCAGGACAAAAACAAGTATAACACTCCAAAATATCGGTTTGTTGTGCAATTTGTATCCATCGGTCTGCCTATATTACATTATGATTTGTGGGGGGATCTCTTTCTCGAGTATCTTCTAGTTCAGGATAACATCTCCTAAAATGCTGCTTGTGTTTTTATTTTATATCTACTTTATTAAATCATAAAATGTTATGCGTTTGGAAATTGTAAATCTTACTTTTCTAGTTAAACTGTGATTTGTTTGCGATGTATTAATTTGTTGAACCAGAACACAAGAAATGTTGTCCTCAGAGAATCTGTGCCGATAACTTTTTCATGACATGAGAGGAATTACTTCTTTTCTTTTTTCTTTTCTGGTGGGATGATCATATTTTACTAGATAAATATTGTCCACGTTTCAACCTTAATATATTCATTGGAACAAACAAGGATATAATTGCACAAATAACATCTGCTAGCATTGCTGGAGATATGGTCCTTGCTGCAGCATATGCCCATGACCTGCCGCACTATGGGCTCGAAGTAGGTCTCACTAATTATGCTGCAGGTACCATAGTTGCTCTCTCCCCTCTCCCCATTTCTATCTCTCTATGTCTGTCTGTCTGTCTGTCTATTGGTCTCTGTGCATTCAACCGACATCTTGATACCAATTGATGGGGTTGTTTTCCTTTTTTGTTTCTATAAAATAGGAAACTAGTGTCTTTTTGGTTGGATCCTTATGTGAATCAATTGTTTTTGGATGGTTCAGTAATTTCTCCACTTTGTATTACAGGTACAACTTGAAGAAGTTGACTTATGACGGAAGGAAAGCTAAATTGACTGAACGACTGAATGCCCTCAACTCCGCAGCTGGAGCTGACAATGACAAGGATGATGATGACGACGAATGAGAGTGCCACGGGGTCGGATTTGAGCAAAATATGTGATGTTAGCAAGGCATAGGCTTTCTTATTCTTGGAAATTACATTGGCTACCACTGCTCGTATATTTCTCTGTAATCTTTCAGACAAACGATTAGGTTTTAACTAATGTCTGTTTTTTCATGAAACAACAAGGGGATGAGACCTGAAAACACATTTATTTGGCTCAGGTTATATGCTGTGATTCAACAACAATAAAGCAGAAATGAATAAAATATATATATATATATATATATATATATTTTTTGCAGTCAAATGAATTTGTTTTGAGGAGCTTCTCCAAATTCTCTAGCAGTTCACCGCACTTCGATGAACAAGTATCACTTTTATCGTGGAATTGCTGCTGTCTTTGTCAAAAGATTTTCTATTTCAATCCAACTAAAACTGGCCTTGGATTGAGGAGTTTCTGGTGGAGATCAGTGTGGGAAGCTCATTAATGATTGCACCACGAACATTTTTCTTGCTGCTTCTGCCGCCGGACTCAACAGGAATAGCTGACCGGAGCAGGGGCCAACCAGGCCTCTGCTCTGGAAGTCCTCATTAAGAAATGAAAATGATCTCGAAGTAAAGTTTTTGGGTTTTTGGACGGGATTGAAATGATCATTTCTTGAATCTCTACTACCATCCTTTGATCCCTCTTCGGAGCTCTGAATCACTTCATGACTGTGTCTCGCAATCTCTGACATCTTCAAAGCACTATATTCACAATGGTTATCCAAAAGTGCAGTATTTTTCGAGTAAGGTTAAAAAAAAAAAAACTCGTCTTCTTTATCTTTGTTGAGACCTGACATCATCATGAACAAATTCAGTATGTGTGTATATAGCAAAGAAAAAAAGGAATAGCTGAAGGGATGATGAACCTGGTAGTTGGTTACTCCAAGACCTTCTGAAGACAACAATCTCATCGTGCAAATATTTTAGCAACAGAAGCCCAAGTCCTGAAAAACACTTGTGTTTCGACCTACTCAGAAACAACACATCTACTCAAACTAATGGAAAATATATGCTTCTAGCTTCCTACCTGAGGGTTTTCTCTGCCTATCCCCACAATCACAGCCTCAACAGCACGGTTTTTCAGCTGCTCTCACCACAACCTTTCAGATTAAACTTCCTGTCAACTGCATAACAGGAAATTTGGTGGAACAAGGAACAGCCATAAAGTCCAAAAGAATGATCCTAAATTTGACAAAAGAAAGTAGATGCACTCCTCTAATGACTTCTGTTTAATAAATTAGAGTTACTAAAACACCCAGAATGGATTTCACAACACAATCAAGAGGCCTCCAGATGACTCACACTATACAATTATAAATTTCAAAATGTTGAACACATAAAAGAGAAACCTCTAGATATATTTTTGAAATTTTGAACACATAAAAGCCAGCCACGGAAAAAAGAGAAACCTCTATCTTTGCAGCTCATGCATCATCATCTTTGTCAAGAGGGTAGAGCTGAATGACAGATTTTCTGACATTGGTGGCACTAGGATGAATAATAGAAGATTGTCACTCAAGACATGGTTGGGTAGCTATAACACTTGACATCTAAAATGATAACTAATAGAAGGCTAGAGCGTGGAGGATGAATTATATCAGAGAATAAGCATTTAGTTCGGATATTTTTAAAAGGAGATTGTTAAAGCATACTCAAAATAATTTTTACTTACCATTTCTCCCAAATTCAAAGATTATGAGTAGGCAGCATGTTGATGCATGGATTCCCCAATTAAGATGAGTTTCTTGCAAACTCTCAACCAGATCAAATGAAAGAAAAAACATGCGATCTGCAATACCATGTCTGGCTTTTAGAGTTTGTCTTGCATATTTTATCCTTCTACATGGTTAGTGAAACTAATTAGAAATGCTTTGTAGAATGAATAATTAAGAATCACCTCATTGCTGGACCCACAAAGCAAATATTGAAATGGCCTTATTCTAGAAAAAGAGAAAAATAACAAAAGCAAATAGCACAACATATTAAACAACATCTGGTTTTTAACTCTAATTCAAATCTTTTTTTTTATTTTTTTTGTAAGTGCTGATTCAGAGTTACTTTCTAGTGAGAAGCAATGATTAGACTGGACAGAAAGAAACCACAACTCAAGCTTAAAAGATGAGAAGACCATAATTAAGGGGAAAAAATGAGTTGGTTTGTGGGGATAACTACAAGCTATGGGAAGAACTACAATTGACCAGAGGATATGATCATAGGTTATCAGATTTTAAAAAGGCTATGGCTGCCTGAACTGTAAGACAAAGTGTAAGGCACTGCCTGACGAGTCCCAAGATTATTTATAAATGTCTACAAACTTAGATGCATCTTGGGTGAGAGTACTCTAAAACAGGCACTTTAAACTGAGAACCCGAGAGTAAGCTCTGCAGATTTTAAAAATCAAGGCATCGTGTATGCAATTTTATATGCTTACTCCCAATTGAAATTGGAACATCAGAATAATTTGGTTATACTAAAAGTTGATTTTGAAACAGACTCAAGTCCAGGAAAAAAATGAAAAGAACTTAGTACTTACAAAATAATTGGAAGTGTTAAACTCTTGTCATTATCATTTCTATCAAATTTCTATTCAGCTGATTTCTTGTAGTTTGTTTGAGATGCCAGTTACGAACATTAGGTTAACAGCCTGCATTTTGTCAAAAAAGAGATTACCAGATCAATTGTGATAGCATCTCAGTTCTCAACCAATTGCAGAGTTTATGTTTGCAAGTCTTGTGCAACACTTAGTCTTTGGAAACCAAAACTATTGACAAAGTTACTCATTTTTGCTTCACATACAAAACTCTACGCATGAATGCACAAAACTTTCCAGGTGACTTAGAGACGATTTGATGGGCATTTTTAACTTGAACAAAACATGATTGACAAATGAAGAAAAAGATTAAAAAAAAAGATTCAGAATGGTAAATGTAATTTGTTAGATATTGAAGGTAATGGATTATGCTGCACTGAAGTGCCTCAAACCAGAGAAACAAATATATAGCCAAATCTCATAAAAAAGCAGGCATTAATTGAGAGAATAGAAGCACAGAATCCGTACAATTAGAATAGCTATGGAGTTTCCCAAGCACAAGGGATAATGACTTAATTCTTGATACAAAAGCCTAAATGTCCCAAACAAGATCAACCCAAAATAAGAACATGGACAATCAACATATAGAAAAAACTAAAGTTTAACTGAACTGATCTAATCATCTGAACACCAACCTTAAAACTTCACTCACATTTCCATTCTCCAAGTGGATTGTTGTTGCAACTTCACCGTCAAATTAATTGCCTCATACTCGAACTGCCTCTATGCATGCAATAAATCAATACACTAACCAAAATGTTACAACTGGACATGTCAACTCAACTCAAATAAGCATTCTCTCAACTATTTGGGGAAAGATTCTAATTAGACAGTGGTCAGAACAAAAAAATTTATCAGGTATTTTAACGCCAATATAAGTAACGTCAAGCACTATGGCTTTTAAAATTAGGGATACAAAAATAGCACAGAAAAAACCAGTGCTTTAAGGACATGTCATCTGATGCGTTAAGGACATGTCATCTGATGCTATATAAGCTTATAATGCAACTTTCAGTTTGTCTCAATGTGAGTTGAGATGCCACTTATGAAAATTAGGTTAACAACCTGCATTTTGTCAAAAAGGAGATTACTAGATCAAATGTGATAGCATCTCAGTTCTCAACCAATTGCAGAGTTTTATGTTTGCAAATCTTGAGCAGCACTTAGTCTTTGTGAACCAAAACTATTGACAAAGTTATTCATTTTTGCTTCGCATACAAAACTCCACACACGAATGCACAAAACTTTCCAGCTGACTTAGAGATGATTTGATGGGCATGTTTAACTTATAGGCATTTTTAACTTATACATGAATGAAACATGATTGGCAAATGAAGAAAAAGATTATAAAAAAAAAAGATTCAGAATGCTAAATGTAATTTGATAGATATTGAATGTAATGAATTATGATGTATTGAAGTACCTCAAACAAGGGAAACAAATATAAAGCCAAATCTCAGAAAAAAGCAGGCATTAATTGGGAGAATACCAGCACAGCATCTGTATAATGAGAATAGCTATGGAATTTCCCAAGTACAAGGGATAATGACTTAATTCTTGATACAAAAGCCTAAATGTCCCAAACAAGTTCAATCCAAAATAACAAAATGGATAATCAACATATAGAAAAAACGGGTCCGTTTGGGAAACGTTTTTTGTTTTTTTTCAAAAAAACAAAAAACAGTGTTTGTTTTCTGTTTTTTGTTTTTAGTTGTTTACAAAATTCGGAAAAAGAAAATGAAAAACACTAAAATGGGTGTATTCTCTATTTTCAAAACATTGGTATGGTACTATTGACACAACGGTATCCTACAAATGCCCATCACCAAACCATAAAAAATACACAACAAAAAACAAAAACTGACAGCATTACCAAACGGACCCACATTTCCAAATTTAACTAAACTGATCAAATCATCTGAACACCAAACTTAAAACTTCATGCACATTTCACTCACATTTCCATTCTCCAAGTGGATTGTTGTTGCAAATTCACCATCAGATTAATTGCCTCATACTCAAACTGCCTCTACGCATGCAATATAAATCAATACACTAACCAAAATGTTGCAACTGGACATGTCAACTCAACTTCAAAAAGCATTCTCCCAACTATTTGGGGAAAGATTCTAATTAGACAGTGGTTAGAAAAAAAAAATTTAATCACGTATTTTAACGCCACCCAAGTAACGTCAAGCACTATGGCTTTTAAAATTAGGGATACAAAAATAGCACAGAAAAACCAGTGCTTTAAGGATATGTCACTGATGCTATATAAATTTATGATGCAACTTTCAGTTGTCTCAAACTCAATGTGACCTAGCTTAGTTAGAAGGCTACGCTCTCAGCAACCCACATATGGGACATAATCTCCTGGTCTGTTCTATATAATTAACAGCATGAAACTTCACCCACTTAAAGGAAAATATTTGAAATCGGGCCATCAGAAAATTGGTGGTCAGAAATTGAAAAAAATGATGTTTCATCAAATCCCAGAGATGAGTTGATGATCTTATAATACTGGCAGGAATGCGGTCTCATCTCAATTAGTACTAGAAATAGAGTTTCACTCATCTCAAAATCCACATAAAATACAGTGGAATGGTTTATTTCCATGAAATAACTCAAAGTGGTCCCTTTTAATTTTGCTGTCCTATAATAGGATGGGAGATTTTTACTGACCTTTTTTAAAGGAATGAACAAACATACTGACAATGCCAACAGTGTAAATGAAGAACAAAATAATCATATAATCGATGGATTGGTCTCTTTCTATGGTGACAATTCAATGACCCCAAACATGGGATAAAGTTATACCTTCATTTGCAATTGGTAAATGTACTCCACGATGCCCATGCTCGGGCTGAGTTTCTGCGAGGTTGCCTTTAAGTGCTTCCTTAACTTAAGCTCAATCCTGGAATTTCAGGAGCATTCTAATAAAACACATAGACGATTTCTTAGAATGGATAAAAAAAAACCCTAAATTTATATTTTGAAAGACTGAAATTTGCCTTTTCGATTTGATTCTGGAGAACACAATAATTCCCACGCTTTGAAAACAAAGTCTCAAATCAAACTCTGAAGCTAATTGACTCTCATTTGTTGGAAGTCATTTTCTCTTACCATAGTTCATTTACCTAATAATGCCATCCATAATACTAGCATAACACCAACATTTGTCACATTAAGATGGACACGCCTAAGGAGCGAGTGGCTCAATGATTCTCCTTGGTTCTAACCTTTAATCCACAATCCATGTGAGGTCCCGAGCGGGAGGGTACAGAGGGCAATCCTCGCGGATGGAGAGCCTGGCTGAGGTGAGAGTCTTGCTGAAGGCGAGCTTCACATAAGGGCGACCCTGGCTAAGAGCGAGGCGTGAGACTCCTAGAGCTTGCCACATGGAGGTGACATGTCATGTTGACCCAAGTGCCACGTAGAGATATATGGGCACGTAGATCTAGCTACCTACAATACTCTTGCTCTGAGAATTAGAATGATAAGAAACAAAAGGCAGCAGCGGGTATGAAACTGCAATTATTGATAGTGGAGATTTTACCACGTAGTGTTGAGAGCTCATTAAACAAAAATGCAAAGCTGAACATTTCATGCTTGTGGATGGAAGTGTAAGACACCAATAATCATATATTAGGCAGCTCAGTGAGTGCAATTCTCCCTTTCTGCTTGACACCAGATAAAGAAGATGTCTTTGGTATTAAGAAAGCAAGACTAAAACTGATGGACCTTAGAGAGAGAGAGAGAGAGAGAGAGGAATCAATGATTTAAATACATAAGCAGACTGTTTACAAACCTATTTCTTCAAAGGAATTATTTCACATGGTGAGATGACTGCAATTATTTCATTGTTACCAGAGCTGTTACTGGAGGTCTCACAAATCATAGTGGCTTTTCTTTTCATCAGATGACAATCTAGCGATAAAACCAATTATTAACATACACCAAAGATGCTATTTTGAAAAATGCAAACTAAAGAAAACGCAACTTATAGCATTTGAGCATTTTCCCAGTAAAATTATAGCACACAATAATAACAACATATGTGAGTTCCCATCAACTACTAAATAGAAGATTATACCTGAAGGTCAATGTAAAGTCCCTCTATTCCAATACTCAACTATTCAATTATTTTTTATTAAAACAAAAGCAAAGATTGTATATCACCAATAACTAGCTACTTTAAAAGCTAAAACTAGTAGAAAGGTAAGTAACAAACCATATTACACAAATAATTGAGGCTATGATTCGGAATTGATATCAGAGACCGGTGGGGGGTTGCAAGGGGTTGTTAATGAATATGAGGTTTTTAGAAGGTGTAAAATAATAAAGTCACAATGTTAGTAAGCAATATTTGACTGGAAGGATAAAAGTACATTTTGCGTTCCATATTCTACTTTTTCCTTTCAAAATCTCTGTAGTTAGACACACGCACAAGTAGAAAAAGAAGAAGTTGAACAAAAAGAGGATGAACCAAGCTCGTTGTCCAATTGAACTTGAACTCAACGTACTGTATGAATTAGATCATATATTTGGATGAAACAAAGAAAGAATAGCAAATATATACTAAAATGTTAGTTACATGTAAATGTACATTGATAAAAAAAAAATGAATGACAAGTATGAAAAATTGTGCAAATTTAACAATGTATGCTAGTTAACTGAATGCGAAACTTGTCAAAATATGAGATCCAAGTTAACTAATTCCTCTTTCAGGAAGTTAATTAACTGCTTTTTACTATTAGAGGAAGAGAGAAATTAAATAATTGGCAGTAGACTTTTCATGCTTTATTTTCAGGAAATGGAATTGCTGAGGGAGCCATTGCACTTCAGCTCACAGAAATGTCTCATGACCTGAAAAATCCAAGAAATCACAGAAAAGGAGTTAGTTTAGATAACAGTGTCCATATACTACTACTTTAACATGGACACGGATCACAGTTTGGTAGCATTACAGAATTAACAGTTGAATGTTTTCATCATTATTAGAATTGTGGGAACAGATCTCATGTGAAAGAAAAGAAGAGGGGTTGAGAAAAAATCAACTGAGATGAACTAATGAACTTTGATTTTTGGAATAACAGGAAAAGAAATGGACATAGAGCATACGATAAGTGAGAGGAGAAGAGAAGAAATCATGAATATCGAGAATGAGAGAAATAAGTTACCGTTTAGGTATAAACTCAATCGATGGAATGTGGTAAATCTTGCTCCATTCTTGGCCGCTCCCCATTTTGCATCTTTCCTCCAGAAGGGGACAATCCTCAATTGCCAAAGATTGTAAATGGGTAAGGCATAGCATTGCTTCCATTGAGGGCAGCCCCATCAGGTTCTTGCAGTGCCGAAGCTGAAGAGATCGAAGAGATAAAAGGTTACCCAACCACTCTGGCAGAACTTCTAACCCATCAAAATGTTCAATTGATAACTCTGTCAACGCAACAAGGCGCTGAAGCTGATCTGGTAGAGACTTGAGCTTTGGCCAACCAACCAATACTAGAGACTCCAGGGAGACAAAGGGGTTCTGCTGGGGGTGGTGGTAGTGGTGGTCGATTTCCTTACCCTTACCCTTACCCTTAGCAGTAGCAACAGTAACATCAGCACTTACAGAGGGCCAGGGGAAATTTTCAACCTCCTCGGAGAAGCGACCTATCTCCAATCTTTGAAGGCTGGTCAGGCAGAGCAGCCCTTCATCCCAAGAACTCGCCAACCCTGGACAGCTTACAATCGTCAATGCCTGAAGGGATGTGAGGTTGAGCAATTCATCTGGATTGGCCATTATCAAATTAGGACACTGTTTTATCTCCAATGTCACGAGTGTTTGAAGCAGCCTCTCTGGCAAACATGTCAACTTAGAGCACTCTGAAATCCGAAGCTGTTCAAGATATGTTAGGCCGCCAAACGCTTCTGTTTCCTCGATTATGGAATTCAGATCATGGCATCTGAATATCTCTAGCTTCTCAAGAGACACAAGGTTTTGTAGTTTGTTTGGCAAACAACGTAACCCATACCATTCATATATTGTTAGCATCCTTAGGGATTGGCTAAAGTTTTCCAGCACATCTTTCAGGAGATCATGGATCCCTACCTCCGGCCAATCTACCATTATTGTCAAGCGGGGGAAATATGTCCTTTTGAAATTCCTCAAATGGAGAAGAGCATTTTCGGTGAATGGGCGAATGTACAATTCCTGAAAGGGTAACAAATGACTAGGAATTGTAACCAAGAGAGAGCAACAACTAATGAGTAAGTCTTCAAGCCAAGGAAAGAACACCCTCCTGCCAGCCGATGATGATACCTCTGCCTCTGACCATTCTTCTAGCCTTCCCATAGAACCTAGATGGAGTTCTCTCAGTTCCGGAAATACCAGTGACAATGCTCCTGCCACCCCACTAGTACTACTGCTACCGCCAACAATACCACCATCATAATCACGATTAACAACACTATGACCATAGAATTCGGGACCAATACTTTTCACATTAGAAAATCCATGTATATCAACGAACTTCAGATTTGGGAGATGTCCAAGCGGTGGGATTTGTTCACATCTCGTGCAGTCACTCAGTGTGATCCTCACCAAGTTGGGAAGCATCATATTGTCCCCACTTCTTGTCATCATCCATGATGCAAATCTTTCGCCCTCAAAGAAATTAACAGTTAAACACCTCAGATTTGTGTGAGGTTTGAGCCCTTCCAACACATCTTCATCATTGTTTCTGTCTACATCTCTGACGTTACTCCAATACAACTCCAATTTATGAATCTTTGCCTTTCTTGACAAATACGTTGTCTCTGCTTCCGCCCTGTTTCTCACTTGCTCAAGATTGCGTATCTCCAGTATTCTCAAGTCGTATTGGTGCCCCAGCTCTTCAATTTCATGGCCCTGGTAGGCTTTTGCAACAAGGGACAGTTCTTCTTTGTCAGAGTCTCGCACCATTGGCACCACTTGCTTATGACCCAAGCTAAAGAACTTATGGAATTCTTCTGGAAGGTCTTCCATATATAGAGAACTTGGGAGTCTCAATGTTTCCAAATTGTAGAGCTTCGTGACAAAATCTGGAAGAGTTCTAATTTTAGTCCTTGAGAGGTCGAGATATCTCAAATGTATGAACTTGCTTACTGAACCAGGCAACTCTTCCATATCATTTTGTTCCAAAGCTAGAGCACGTACATGTTTGACATCTGCGATGTTTTCAGGGAGATTTCCAGTTAAAAATAGTGTCCTAAGCTTTCCAACATTTTCTCTTGGAATTTCTAAACTTGTTTCTGCTCCAAAATTCAGTGACAGGTGTTGAACCTCATGATAGTCCTTCACCTCACCAGCCATCAAAGTCAAGCAGCTACCATTTGAGACATGTAGTGCAAGATCATGCACAATATTATGCATCTTGCAACTTGTGATATTACCTTGTTGATCCATTTTAACATCTTGAAAGCAAAAATAGTGCAGCAAATTATTGAAGTAAATATTACCTACATCTTCTGTTGCCAATTTTTTCTCCAGAGAAGACTGAAGATATCCTTGACTCATCCAAAGCTGAATCAGCTTATCTTTTTCAATGTCAAAACCTTTTGGAAAAACGGAGCAATATGCAAAACACTGTTTCAAATATGGAGATGGTAGGTGATCAAAACTTAGCCTTAATGGTGGGAGAATTCCATATTGATTGTCATGTGAACTCCATATTTCACTCCATAGGATTGACATCCATTGGTGTCCATATTGCTTAGAGTTCATTAAAGCTCCTAATGACTTTATTGCTAATGGCACACCCTTACACCTTTTTACCATTTCTCTACCGATAGCCACCAAATATGGAGTCTCACTTGGTCCTCCATCTGCAAATGCTCTTTTCCTAAATATGGCCCAACTGTCCTCCTCTGGTAGTTTGACCAAGTGGTGAGTAAGGCATGGAGATGTTTGCATGGTGGATAACACTCCCATATTACAGGTTGTAACTATAATTTTGCTTTCTTTGGAGCCACCTATTTCTAGCAAATAATATCTCATGTGCTCCCATTTGTCTGGAATTATATTCCAAATATTGTCCAGTACCAGTAGATACTTTTTGTAATTTAGTTTCTCTTGAAGTGTACTCACTAATATATCAATATTTGTTTCCTCGGATTGATCACCAGTAAGAGATTGTACCATCCCATTCAATAGCCTTTCAATGTTGAAATCATCAGATACACAAACCCACATTCTTTGATCACTATAATTCTTCACAACCTTCTCGTCATTGTAAACTAGCCGAGCAAGGGTAGACTTCCCAAGCCCAGCCCTTCCTACAATGGCAATGATGGATAGACCATCATTTACACTAGAGTGAAGTAACATGTCTACCACAATTGACACGTCACCATCCCTTCCCACAACTTCTGAGTCGTCTACAAAGGGGTGGTTAGTCGGCATGAATTCTCTAGGTTCAGAAGTTATAGACGTTGTTGGTCCAAGACCGAGATTTATTGCGTCTTGGTAAATTTCGTCCATCATTGAATTGGTATTTTTGATTCTATCAGCTATCCTGAGACGAAATGCCAGTGGGTTTGAGAAGAAGTTGCGTACCTTGTTCTTCATTCGATTTTGTGCTCGAAGAACTTCAAATGTGAACTCATCTAGTATGTCCTCAACGTTACAGGCCACAGCCTTGAGATTCTTCAGCCAATCTTGCAATTTTTCCATTCCTGCTTGAGATTCTTTAGGCAATCTTGCGAACTCATACCGATACAGTCCCCGCCCCTTCTCAGCTTCATGTAACTCATTCAACAGGGCTTGAAATTTTTCCGTCCATTTAGTAATCCTTCTAAGCTCGCTTTCGAAATCCCATGCCAGGTTACTCTGTAGAGACTGTGCCGCAAGTGAACTCAAATTTTGCAAGACCACCTGAGTAGCAAAGAAGAGGGGAGATCCGTCCATCTTTCCTTCTGGATTACAAGAGAATTGTGTGCTTTGCCTACTACAGAGCGGAAGTATTATATACGGTGGTGGAGCGCATAGACGAAGTTCCCTCGGGGCTCTTTTTTTTTTTTTTTTTTTTTTTTTTTTTTAAGAGCGGTGCTGCGTAGCACGCAAATGTTTACCGAATATTTGCACGGGCTGAATTGGCAATTGTTGCTTGGCTGAATTGACAATTATTGCTTCAAAGTAAATTTTGCTTTTAAGTTTTACCTTGAATGAAAATAAAATAACAAATCTATATCGAAAAGGCTAACAAACACATACTGCTTTTGTGTTTGGATGATGACTGGCAATTTCTATGGGCTTCTCTATTTGTTTGATTTAGATTGAGAATTTTCAAGTGGGAGATTTGTGTTGGTAGATAATTGTTTATATCGATTGATAAAATGCTTTGTGAATAACAAAAGAAGACTCAGAGGAGCTATGGTGGGGGGTTTTGTGTATTTTGGATTGTAGGATTCCTTCAATATTCAAACAATAGAGTTTCCAGCCCTAGAACGATTACACGCAGAGAGTATGACGAAGCGGAAAATTTTTGTTGCAAAAAAATTTTACTATGTTTTTTGGGTTTTTTTCTCATGTTTCCTTTTACAAGAGTTTCCTTCTTAAGGCCAAACTGAGGCACCTATAATTACCAATTCAGCTGGTGCAAATATCTGGTAAACATTTTCCGGCCATGTGGCACCGCTCATATTAAGAATATTAGTGTGCAAGTGTTTCACATGCGGTCAACTTTAAAATTTTCATTAGTTGTATACTATAAGATATTAAATGCTTAGGTAAATTACTCAAAATTTCCCTCAGTTAGAGTTATATTGTGCTGAGCTGATTAGTAGGCTATTCAAGCTTGGCTTGAAAAATTAACTAGTTTAATGTCAAACGAAAATTAATCTAGCTAAAACAAAACAAGACAAGCTTGAGTAGCTTTAGTTTTTTTTTTTTTTGTTTTTATACAGTCCCAAAATGCTAATTAGTTTATCAATTCGGGTGAGCTAGCTTTTTAGTATTGGCCTATTCAGTGAGCTTCATACTTGGTTATAATGCAATTTTATACCTTGTGCTTGAGTCTAGTAGGAAACATGTCGGAAAGACAATCAAAAAGTTGAAATTCGAGTTAAGAAGAGTTTGATAGATCGAAGGTAAGACCGATTAAGAGAATTCAAGTCGAATTCATTTGCAAGTCAAAACTAAAGATTTAGATAGTTTTGCTCAATGTTGGATCGAACTAAAAGTTGGATCGATTGAACTCTTGGGAAGTTGCAAATTGATTTACAATTCTAGCAACTCGGAAATTCCTTTTTGGTTGGGAATTAAACTAGAATAGAAGTCTAAAATATTCTGATATTTCTATACTATAAATATGAGGTCTCGGAGAAGCTGAAAGTGATAAAAAACTATATTCGGAGGAAGAACTATATTTTTTTTACTGCATATAGAAGAATTTACAAGCATTCCCTCATTCAATGAGCTATTAAACAGCTCTTGTGTGGTCGCATTGGTAGAGTTCAGACGTTAAACTAATCATATATTTATACATTATCGATCAATTGCTGGAAGAATGATGGACTTGGATTCAACGAGATCAGCACTTCATCCAAGATTTTATGTCGCTAATAGAGTTGTGAGTTTTTCTTGTAACTATTCGCTTTGTGGCTTTCCATGTAACAATTGTGTGTCTTCATCTGTTTGATTACTTCAGATTCATAAACGTGCACTCATTGCTTAATTGGTCTTTTGTATAATTTATTATGCAAACGGCGTTCAATAAATTCATAGATTTTGGAATCATGTTTTTTACAATTGGTATCAGAACATACCAGCTGCGATTTGTCTTAATTAGTAGCGGAGTACATTCACTCAAAAAAAAAAAATTTTTTTGGAGTGTTATCCTGATATTTTGGATACATAAATTATCGAAAAAGGCCTTGTCTACCCTGAGATATTCACTATTATATTATTCAAATCATGTCTACTGGAAGGCATGAATGAAATAAAAATGACAATGAGACAGGTTTGATACGAGTTTAGCTAAATTTTACCGTGCTCTTAATAAAAAAATTTCATTCCACACCCTGTCCCAAACCTGTAACATGTTGAATCTCTTCACCTTGCTCCCGTACCACTTAAGTTAATCGGAATTCGGGTTGAAACGGGTTCAACCGTATAAAATTTTAAAACAAAATTAAATCTCTAAGAAAATAAAGTCATACAAATTATACTAACTCTAATACAAATATTATATTAAAAAAGAAAAAGTCTAAAATCTAAGACTAAAAAGTTAAGCATCCTAATATTTACTTCTACACTAAGGATATTTTATGCATTTAAATATAATATAATTATTTATGTATTTTATAATATAATCAAACTAAGTTCGGAGTAAGGTGCTCTAAACCTTATTTCGTCCCAAACTCACATTGAGTTTTTTTTTTTTTTTTTTTTTCCTTCGTGCTCATACTCTGCCTCTAATCTATTTATTCATACCTTAAACTTTTTTTATTATTAGGAATAAGATGAAACAGGTTCGGACTTTCGACTCTAACCGCTGTCCTTACAATGAGGGCTTTTACTAAATCTACTGATGAATGAGTTTGGATGCCTGTTGAGGATGGCTAGGTTCCCACGATAGTCCCAGGTGAAGTGACTGTTGCAAAACAACATGCCCAATGTGTTAAAGCTGAAATTGACGCGTGGTTGGAATAAAAAGGGCTGTGCCACAACCGATGTGTGAAAACCGGAACCGGTTGAACTATTGACCGGACCCAATAACGGTCCGATTAAGCCTCTAAAACCATTTACTTTACAAAACCGGCCTAGATTGTAAAAACAAGGATTAACCGCAGTTGAACTGGTCGCCCGTTCAAACTGTTCAGGGTTCGCTTGAACAGGCCGATTCTAAAAAACTGCTAGAGAAAAAAATTTCATCTCCCCTGTTTCACACTTCATAACATTGTCAGTTCCAAAAATAGAGTTTCAACTCACAATTTTTTCGTCAGTAGAGAAGAATAGTGACTGGGAAATCGTTATTTAAATGTATTTAAAGAACTAAAGAATGAAACACAATCAAAATCATTTTAGAGAGAGATTTGATGATTTGAGGCCATCGACGATCACGATAGAAGGAAGGGCGGGCGTATCACCTGGCGCTGTGCACCCTTATTGTTGTTTGTTCACCAAAGCCGTTAGTTTCTCCATATTTGTAGAAGAACACGTGGTGGCGAGAGAGAAGAAGCAACAGTCTAACTTCAAACCCTAGAACTTTTTGAATTTAACCAATCAATTAATAACCCGTTAAAATGAGAAATAATATACGCCCCCCAAAAAAAAAAATCGTCCAATGTGGGACGAACTTTTAGTCCGTTTGAACGCGAACATGAGCATAAATTCAAACTTCTTAAGCAAGTCTACTGGCCACAGCTGGGTAGAGAGGCCACATGGCCAAGTGTTTTTTTTTTTTAATTTAACCAATTAGTTAACAACCTGTTAAAATGAGAAGTTAAATGTAAGTATATATGTACACACATCCAAAGACTCGTCCGATGTGGGACAAGCCCCCAAATCCTAGAACTTTAATATTGTATTTTATCTTTTCACCATTGAACTATGTGCATATCAGTGATAGTGAGTGGGGGAGATATTGACAAGTGAGTAAAAGACTAGTATTTTATTGAATGGGTTAATTGATACAAATTGATAATTTAGAGGGTTAATTTGTTACGTTTTAGAGTTTAAAATGTCATAGTGTTATTGAGTTATAGTTCATGGAGTTTGCTTTCAATTAACCTTTCAAATTTTAGTTGATTACTCTCATAATTGAGAATATTATATCTTTGAAGCATAAGTTGCTCATCAAAACAAAACTCTACCATACAAACATATCATATCGAATACATTTAAATTTTAGTTGCCATTAATTTGAACTTATCAAACCAAATTGAATCATATATATCTATTCCATTTTGACTCAGAAGAAATCCAATCATAAATTTCTATTCAAAGTTTAGTTGGTATTTATTATTTTAGCAACTCTACTTATAAAAGCTAACACAACTTATCTAGATAAAGAGAGGTTTAGTAATCATTGTCAACTAGGTTTGAGGTAACAGTGTGTGAAAAGATAATGCATACAAAGGATTGTGATGTTGGTAATCTTAGAGACCAATTGAAACCAATTGGAGCTTCGTCTTCTTACTTGAGAAGACAACTTTTATTTCATTTAGCATTTGTTATTTATCGTGTATTTTACTCATTTTTTATTTCATTTTATTTTGATGTTATGGGTTAGCATATTTAAGGAGACTAAGAAATTAACCATATCTTTGGTATTTCTTGTACTCAATTTAGTTTCATTTATTTTTTAAATTTAATATACATTAATGTGTGTGAATATTTTCACTTGACCTTATAAAGGAGAATGAACTTTGTTCAATTGACCGGAATGTGTTATCACCACAAAGCAGATGAAGAACATGAGTTTGTGCTTCCTAATCTAAATATTTTGATTGCAATTTTATCTCACTAATGATGGTTTCTGATTGTAAAAGGAAAAAATTTTAGTACATTGATGTTTACATTTTACACCAAAAAAAAAACAAAAAAAAAAAGGTAGTGACCAATTGGACAAGATCTAATCTGATCAACAACCATGGCTTTTCTTCAAGTAAGCAAGTTGTGACAATAATTACTATTCAATATTATTTTTGGTGGTGAAAACACTTTGTGTATTCTATCGTTTATGTGAAAAAAAAAATGCAAAAGAGGAAAAATGTCACAGGAAAAGCTAAAATGGTAAAGGTTTTTGAGAAAATAAATAACTATGTTACACCTCTCTAATATGACTTATAATTCCTAGACAAATGTCAGTTTTGTATTAGGCGTATTATGTGTGTTGTATGAAATTCTGTGCATCGCACGGAGTTATTGCTAGTTTGTTAGATTCAAATTATGTTTGAATAATTTCAAATGTACTAAGATATTTTTATTTATTCTTTAATTTCAAAAATTAAAATTCTAGAATGTTTCTAGAAATATCACAGTTTTTCTAACATTGATGGTTTAGATAGTTTTCAAAATTGAAAGTTTTAAAGAATGTAAACGGAAGCACTTCAATTAATGTTCTAAATTATAAAAATAGCCATACTACTCAATTTAAAAAATCACGTTAGTAAAACTGAATATAAAGACTTAATTAATAATTTTGCATCTCAAAAGCAAAAATAAAATAAAATATTATATGGTGGGTAAAAAAAATATAAAAAGACTCAATTAAAATCGTCATTTTAGGTCTGACATTATTTTGAGCGGCGCTGTTGCGGGGGTCACTTGGATGGCGAGTAATTACCCCTTAACGGGTAATTGAATGCTTTCATGCTTCCCCCGTTTTAGTTGTTTATAAGGTCAACAAAATTTGATAATTCACTTCCTTAAATTAAATTAACAAGATTGCCTTTATAAGTCTAATTAATACCTTACTTGTCTTTCCAATTTTTTTTTTTAGCGTTTAGGAAGGATATGTGATTTTTTTAATGTTCCAAATTGATATTTTAATATTTTTCTCTAATTCAAATAGAAAAAAATAAATCCAATAACTATAAAATTTCTTTCCTGCTAAATCTAGCTCTACACCTCACTTGAATTTTTAAAAGATATTTAATTCCTCACTTGAATTTTTGGTTAAAATAAGGAGAAAGTCTTGTTAATAATTGGAATGTATCGTAATTAACCTATGGAGGTTCCATATGAAAGATACTGAGCATAAAATGCCAAATCATATTATTCTATCTAATAATCCAAACAACAATTTTTTATTTTTTTTATGCTAGGCTTGCTGGCTAGCAAATGGCATATGTCCGAAATGAATATATGAAATGTTTAAAGTCACATCGCTACCAACTCTGTCCCGGCCAGCTCTGTCCGCTCAAATTTTCAAGTAAAGTCTCAAGGGCAACTGAATTGGACAACTTATCTATTTTTTTTCAAATTAAGTTTGGTGAATTAATATGCTAATGAAAGCACCAATCACGACATCATCCTCTTAAATATAGATATTGTAACTTATAAGCAATTTCGTCATTCCGGCCATAAAAAATTATAGCTTGACTCAACTCAATGATGTCAGCTAAAAGTATAATATATCTTAAGTCCTTTTTAAGCAACATTATGATTTAATTGGGGTAACTTATAATTAATTAAATAAGTATCGATGTATCATCCAATTATAAAATCCTTCAAAGAGATAAAGATGAAGAATTTCTTAAGCAACACAATGGACAACTAGGGGGAATGAAAGAAAACTGAGCAAATTTTGAGAGTCCCTGTGCATGCTATACATGTCATAATTTAATAAAAATGAGAAGTAAAAAGACGATGCTATTTAATATTAAACTTTTTTTTAAAGAGATATTGGGTTATGATTGTTGACACAAAAAGAACATTAGGTTGCTTAATTAGGCTCTCAAACAAAATTTTTGAATATATATCCGTGTGTATAAATATATATAAATATATACCCTCTAAATTCGCCCTAGTTCAAACCCCTTCACAAAAGATGCTCTAACTCTCACTTTCGCTTTGCATATGAATTGAAAAATTATTCAATGCGTGTAAGATATTACATTATCTTTGCTCTACCATTCACATGATTGTTGAGTTTTCTTTGTTAGGTAGAATCAAATACCTTACTTAATAGGTGAAAGATTCACACTCATGATGAATAGAGCACCAATGACACGTCATGTTTCAAGAGCACTGTATAATTTTTTTAATGAATTACGTAGAATTGTATTTGTAACTGTGACAAAAAGTTCAAAAGTCTATGAAGATGCGAATAACTTTCATCCAGAAATCAAGGAGGGCTGGTTTTACTTCACATTAGAAAACTAGAAAAGATAAGAACACCAGCTCAGCGTCTAATATTCATATCCTTCTTTTGATTTTAAATTTATGCCTTTGTATTTTCCTGCATAGACATATGTTTATGGACGAGCTACAATTTCAAGTATTATATATGACTTCGAAATATGACCACTTGCAAATAATTTTTTTTGATATATTGCATGGACGATGGAACTTATTTGCATGTCCATTGGCCGATATTAAACACATTTAGAAAATTCTAGTCAGGTCCCATATATTTTTGAGTATATATGATAACAACTAATATATGACTTCTGAAAGTTGTACCTTCGCCCACTGAAATCCAAGGAATTGCTTGACCACCTTCCAAAATTTTCTCCTACTTTCATTTTTCATTGATCATCTTAGTCTTCATAATATGAATGGTGAATACAACAAATTACACTCCAAAAGTGTAATTATTATCTTATAAATAGCTAATGGTTAGTCCTAGCTTAGTATTATTTCATCATTTTTAGTTGTATTATGATCCTAGTACTCTTTCATTGTTGTTTTATAGGTATTGCGCTTAAAATGAGTAAATTAGATTATCAGAGGACAAAAGGGTAGAGTGACCGTGCAAGTAGACCTTGAGGGTGTTCACAAGCTTCTCAACTGCACATGTGGTCCCCAAGGGCGTGCGCACACTTTTTCAAAACAAAGCTTAGAAACAAGCCTCTATGAAAGCATTTGAAATTATAGAGGCTTGATTTTTCTGTTTGAAAGCCATTCGAGAACCGTTTGCTAATCGTATGCAAGGCTGACGACAACTTTGTTTTATTATTAGCCTATAAATTTAGTTTTCTATTTTATTTTGGGGATCTAACTTTTTACTTGCCTATTTCTGTACGTATTTACTGTTTTTAGAAGGTAATTTAGGGCTTTGTATTAGAGAGTAAACTTTGTAATTCCATTGCATTTTCAATTCTAATTCCATTTCTAGTTTTGTTTTCATTATGATTTCAATTAAAGCTTTCAATTCTCCCACGAAGATGCATGTCCAACTCTTCAATTAGGTTCAAATGTGAAGATCACTCAAGTAGTTTACGAAATTCATTGAAGGTATTTCATGTTTTCATTGATTCATCTTCCTAGATTTACAATTCTCATCAATTGAATATTGGATGCTTAAGAACACTTAAGTTATTGACTATGTTTGATTAATTCAATGCTTAATTCCCTAATTAGGTATTGATTCTAATCAAATCGATTGTATTAATCTATGATTCTACTAACAATCATGAATTTAACTTCAATTGCTTGAGAATTATCGGATTTAAACGCTAAATCTCTTGAACCAAACACTCTTGATTGTGGTTTTTGATTTGAGTTATAAATCTTGTCGAAAGCTTTGGATAAATTGAGTAATTGAATCAATTAAACCCAATTCCCTTTAAAGTCAACTTAGTTTAATTGTCAATTGTCTTTTGAACTACTTTAGTTTAAATCAAAACAACAACCATTTTAAATCAAATTATTTTTCATTTTCTCTTTAATTTTTAAGAAGCATTTCACCAAACTGTGCAAGTTTTGAGGGTTTTGAGTGTAGCTTTGGTCGATAGCCTATATTGGGCTCCATTTTCATGGAATACGATTTCGGTTTTCACCGAGTTATACTTGATGATCACTTAGTTTTGGGTGAGCACTACTTTAGTCGTGTCAACAACCTAGTCTTAAACCACAAGAAGTGACCCAGTGGCCAGTTTGTCCTCATACTAACTATGAGATATCAAGTTCGATCATTTCTCATGGCTCTTGTGGCCAGCCATTATTCATACAATTGCATAAAATTTACATGATTCGTGTTAACGGTGATACTATATGAGCTCGAAAGAGTAGTTGGTCAAAGAGTTAGACACCCCGTAGGAAAAAAAACATAGTCTTAGATTATTGTCTTTCCTACTCTTCACACACACACACACACACATATATACATATATATATATATATATATATTATCTTTTTATTAGTATTTATTTAGTGACTATTTCTATTATCTAACTTGTTTGGACTTGTAAAGTAGTACACAAGGAATTAATACCAAAACGTACAATTGATCAATGCATTAATTCATTAGTTTAATTACTTATATTGGTATACTGAAAAGCCAAAACCCGCAAGATGTATGAGCCTCATCTCAATTATGGGTAGGTTTTCACTATCATTAGGTTAATCCCTCTCCTTGATTGGTCAAATAACTTATACTTTGACAATAATAATTATTTTATCGAATAATTCTTGAATTGAATATTACACAGTTTTCAGTTTGTATACAGAAAAATACTTTACAAACAACCTTCATGGATTATAATACATGGACATGAACCACAAATGGAAGCTTGGTTTTGCTTTGAACTCGCTTAAAAGAAATAAAAAAAAAACATATTTCTCGTTTTCTAATTACAAAAAAGAGGAATCATGTGACATAACCAAACCACCCTAAATGAAACCAACAAAATTGTAATATGTGTTTAGAATTCTGACCCATCTCTCATACTACATAAGGGGGCACAAATGAAATGCATTGTGATAATGAGTTTAATAAACTTTTAAAGATATTTTTATCATTGCTTGAATTGTTTGGTTAGTATAAGGAGAAAGGATTGTTAATAGTGGGAAGGTATTACAATTGCCCCATCCATGTCCTACATGAAATATGCTGACTATAGACAACCGAAACCTATTATTCTAGCTAATAATCAAATAAGAAGTATTTTATAAATTTTTATGCTAGCAAATGATCTATGCCAAAATAAATATATAATATGTTGATATAACTAAAGTCACATCTCTACCAATTCCAACCCCTCCTAAATTAAATGTCTCCAAATAGAGCCACCGAGTTAGACTGCTTGTCTTCATTAAATCACATTAGGTTTTGGTAAATATTCTGATAGAGGCGACGATCACCAATTTCAACCTCTTCCTACTACTAAATATTGCATTTTGCAAATAAATTTGTTTGTTTTGATGGAAAGCTCGATTTAAGACAATGATATCAACATAATCTATAAGAATTCTTTAAGTATTTCTTAGTTAACATTAGATGTTTTAGTTGTTGTGAGATACTAATCTCATAATTTCATAATTAGTTTAATTATATATTAGAATTAGTTGAATTAGTTTATTTAATTTAACTACATTTATTGCATAGTTAATTGGTATATAAAATTATATGGGTGCATGTGTATGTGACATGTGTCATTTTATCATTGGTGAGTTATTAGTGTGTTAGTTGGTGGACTCTTTGGTGGGGAGGTTAGCTAGATTGATTAGGAGTTGGGAGAGGAAAGTTAGGTAAGGAGTTTGTTGACTCCTCTTCATTCGGATGGAGGAGAGATAAAGAGAGAGAAGAGGAAGAAGAGAGAAGAGAGGAGAGAAAGAAGAATAAGAAGAAGAGATTGAAGTGGAAGGCTTATGTCTTCATTTCTAAGGTGAGATATCTCATGTTCATGGTTGTGTGATAGTGTATTCATGGATTCTTGCATGTTTATGTCTTATATGTCATGTAAATGAAAGTAGGATGTGACAACTTTCATGCTAAAAACTTAGAATCATCCATTGCTACCATAACCAAAGTTATCTCTATGATAGAACTGTTGTTTGGAGACGTTTTGACCTAACTACAAATATTATTTGTGGTTGAATTATTAAACTCTTTAACTTAGAGTTATAATGGTAATTTAAAATTTTATTTCACTTAGAAATATTGTAATTTTGAATTACGGTGAATTTTTTAAGTTGGACTGTCTTTGTAGAATTCTAATACCCAGATCTACGACCCTTAGTTTGACAGAACATTAGACCCAGTTAGAGTAGTCAAAAAATTATGAAATTTTTACTGTATTTATTAGATATATGGATGGTAATATGTAGCAAATATCAAATCATTGTGATATCGTTTACCTATATTAAGAACCTCTCAAAGATAGATCATCTGCTGCTGGATTCTCATTTGTGTAGCATAATCTTGTCTTATAAAATACTAAATAAAAATTTAGGCTTGTTCAATAAATATGAAATTTGGAAGGGATACTCTATGAGATATTTGTTTCCTATTCCCCAAGTTTTGAAATTTGTTGGTATAATCTCACAAAATTATGTCCATTTTATGAGGCCTGTGTCAGTTTTGGCAGATTAGAGTACTTAGTGGATTTTAGTAATTTTTATCTATTGCATTACATTGGGATCTTAATTGAGGTTATCATATGACATTTCTAATACATCGTATCAGTTTTATGACTTGTTTTGGGGTATATGCATTAGGTTCAAGTATTACGATAGAATTATACATTTAAGTTTTTAAACTAACATGGTTGTGGTGATAAGAGCTAATGGAGAGCAAGATCCTTCAACGACATTCAAGAAATGATTTTTGTCATGTTGTGTGTGTGCAGTGACAAGTGGAATTTGAGATAGTCATATTCACATAGAAGTGAATGTATTGTTTGTATTGTTATGAACGTCAGTGTTGATTGTGGGAATATGGATAATCTTGTTTATATTGAATTACTTGATAATTTTCTATAACATGATATTGATGATGGTATATGTGAGGTAAAATATGAGATGACATTAGAGGTTACATTTGAGGTGGCATTTCATACCATTCATATTGTATGTCAATGCATTTCATGAAAAAAGGTTTTGTTGCTGTGGGGCTAACCTAAAGATTAACTGATGTGGGGTTGATCTAAAAGGGTGTTGACGTGGGGCATCCTTGATAATGAGCTATCACTCATTAGACCAACGTTATCTAAACTTACACACATATATGGGTGATATATTTATTGCATTAAGGCATTCATGATATCTATATATATATTGATCATTTATACCTAGATGTGTATTGTGGGTGCTTGTTATCATTCTTTATGAATTTGATTATCTACTGTGAGCATGCTGAATTTTAGTTCACGCCTACACAGACCTTTTTGACAAGTGAGCTAAGGATAGAGTTCAATTCACTGTAGTCTTGATCGTTGCCACGGTGGCGTTCATATTGATGTCAGGGGTGTCGAGTCTTGGGAGCGAGCTTTACTTTTATTTCTTATCGTATTTTGTATGAGATATTGGGACTTGATTTTATATAATGTTTTATGTCATAACTTTGTAATGATGTAAATAACCTATGGTTTACTTTTAATATATAGTATGGTATTGATGCATAGTTCTTGTCTATATATCTGTTTAGTCAATTTGCAATTTATCTTTTAATGTATGGTAATGTGTCATTCATTGTTGTTCGTAAGCACGGTGGCACGGTGACTTGTGCGATCACGCTCTGTCTAATATGATATTAATGATATCTAATTAGATTGAGGGTGTGACAAGTGTGATAGGTGATACTTAAGTTACCTCCAATTATAAAATCCTTCATATATATATATATATATATAGATGAAGCTTTTTTTTAAACAACGCAAGGGAGGGCTAATGGGGAATGGAAGAGAACCGAGAAATTTTTTAGAGTAGTTGTTGTTTTTGTTGTTTGATAATAGTAAAAGAACGTATTGTTGTATAACTAATGACAGAAAAAAGAACATTACAGAGTTCACTTAGGCTTCCAAACAAAATTTGAATGTATATTAATCAAAAAAATTTTTTGAATATTTATAAATATATTTACATATGTACATATATGTGCCATAAAGTCCCTCTTGCTCTATAACATCTTTGCAAACAAGGTTGACTAGAGCCTAAGGCAAGTAAAGCGCTCCCTTTATACCCCCAATTTGTGAAGACCGAAAAATTTTAAAAAAATAAAGACATTTTATATAGTAAAAGCCCTATGTAAATTTATTTATTTATTTTCAAAAAATGTCCAACCTTGGCAAGAATTAAAAAACTTGTTAAAAAAGATGTCCCACAATTAACTCCACTAGTGAACTTCAAGAAAAAAAAATAGTAGTTCAACAAAAAATAAATAAACTGTGCAAAAACAAAATCTGAAGGCATCAAAAGTTTAAGGAAAATTCTATTCTTACAAAAAATTTGCATACAAAATGATGTAGCAATGGTTGTTTTGTATTAAAAACCATTATGGTGGGTTCTTGTTTTGAAGTAAAAGGCTCTCATTAAGACACATCATTTTGTATGAATTTTTTGTTTGTATAGGAGTGCCCACTGTTTAAAGGTTCTATATAGCTTCTACATCTTCTTTTTTTTTTCAAAAAAAAATCCTAATCCAAACGAGAAAATAAGTCTGTTTGAAAGAGAAAGCCTAAAAAAAATTACACTAGTTAACCTCAAAGAAAAAAAAAATGTTTAACAAAAACGATTGCACAATTGACAAATATTTTGAAGGCTTTACAATTTTTAAAACTTTACATGCTATTTAAGACTTCATGTAGTTTCTACCTCTTTTTTTGAAAAATAAAGGCCCATAGAAATGGAAACAAATAAGGCCTAAAATCTACATATAAGTTAACTTAAAGAAAAAATACTAGTTTACAAAAAGTTCATATAAAAATTTCCAATAATATTAAAATAAAAAGAAGCCTCATCTAAATAATTACTTTAGGCCTCTAATTATTTTTAGACGGCCCTACTTGCAAAGGATGTTATCGCTCTTGCTTCGGCCCGTGAATGGGTTGCCTGTAATTGTATTGGTGACTTCGACAACAAGTATAAAAACAAATGAAGATCCAAGTATTGTGGCCTCACTTTCATCCAAAAATCAAAAAGGCCGGCTCACAGGAACTCATTTATTCTATTTCACGTTGTCTTTGGATTGGTTTTACTTAAACATCAGAAAGCTAGAAAAGATGACCACACGAGCTCAACATTTAATATTTCAATCCTTCTTTTTTATTTTAATATATGCCATTGTATTTTCTTATATAGACATTTGTTCATTGGCCAACTAAAATTCCTAGTATTTTATATGATTTGGAAATACGACCACTTGAAACTTATTTTTTGACATATTCCATGCATGATGGAACTTATTTGCATCTCCGTATTAAAAACTAATGGCCCATTTGTTTCATTTTTTTGTGTTCAAAAAATTTAAAGTAAAAAAAAAAAATAAAAATGTTTGGCCTCTATTATTTTTTTATAGAAAAATGCTATTCTTTTTAAAAATTGGTACTGAATATCCAACTACAATTATGTATAAGTGACATTTTAGTAGTTAAGAGCCGTCAAGATAGGTGTTTTATTTTAAAGGGATGGTCTCTCATTAAACAACATTATTTTAATCGTAAATTATGTATAAATTTTTTGATTGTATAGCATTACACTTTTTTAAAAAATTTTGAAATCTGTTTGTATGACAAGGCTACAAAAGTAAAACTGCTAGCAAAACAAGGTATTTCAAAACATGCAAAGTTTCTTTTTATTTTAAACTGTCTTGGAAATAAAAAAACATGTTCCTTGTTTTGTAAAATGAAAAAGAAAGAAACATATAATGCAACCATACGAACTGTAAATGAGACAACAAGATTATAATGTGTTTAGAATTGTAATTATCTCTCTAACTACGAAGGAGTAGAGTTAAGATGAAATGCATTATAATAATGAATTTCTCTAATTTTTTAAAGCTATTGTAATCCTAGGTTGAATGTTTTGGTTAAAATAAGAAGAAAGGCTCCTTAATAATTGGAGTATACAAATACCCTATCGAAATTGTATATGAAAGATAGTGGGCATAAACAACCAAGCCAGTCAAACAACCACACCATATTCTTTTAGTTAATAATTCAAATAAGATGAATTTCATAATTTTTTTGATTCCATCAAATAGCATGTGGCATGGACAAAACAAATATATAGCGTGCTGATAAGACCAAAGCCACATCTCTAACAATTCCGCCTGCCCCTAGAGTTTTCAAGTAAACCAATTGATTAGGACTACTTGTCCATTTAACTTCAAGCTTTGGTTAAAAATAAATATTGTAATTTGTAAATTGCTTGATTTTGGGTGTTAGGAATGTCAATCATTAACTCAATAATGTTAGCTAAATGAATTGAAAGTACGCAGGAGTTTCAAGCTTTAAAATTTCTGAAGTTAAGACAGAAGACGATTGGTTTAGTTGTGCTAATATTAGGTGTTTAGTTAGAGTATGTGACAATTAAGTTATTTATCATCCAATTTTAAAAATCCTTCAAACAAATATGTCTACATAGACAAGAGAATTGTTTGAAGTTTTTTGTAGTCTTCCATGCTTGCTTTTTTTTTTTTTTGATTGGTTACATATATATCCAGAGACCAAAACAGAGCTAAACCAAGACCAGAGAAGGACTACACCATTTCAGTAAAATTTTTGTGGTCTGGCATGCATGCTGTTTAGAAAGAGTAAAAGGAATTATTGTTATGACTAACGATATAAAATGAATATCAGGCAGCCCCCAATGATGCTCCCAAACAAAATTTGGAGTATACATTAATCAAGCTAGAACCATCTTGTTGAAATAGATCAGTCAATCTAGGGAAAAACTCAAACTCAACCCAAATACAGCTAACCGATACTTAAATAATATATCGCTCTCCTTAAAATTGCAAATCCTTGCGCCGCTTCCAAAATTCTCCTAATTTTTTTCTCATTCTAAAATTTTCATTGGTCACCTATCTCTTTATAATTTGATTACAACTTGGTCTTAGTTAGATTTTACCCTCCACATATTTTTATCTTTTTTTAATTTATTACTAGTACTATTGTCCTAATCAGTAGGTAGGAATGTCACTGGTTTGGTCGTTTATGCTGACTATCTTTCATATAGAATTTTGATAGGGTTATTCTAATACCTTCATATCATTAAGAAGCCTTTCTCCCTATTTTACCAAAAATTTCAAATGAGGAATAAAATTTCGTGGTCTCACCTCCCTTCCACTGTAGTATATATGGGCCAAACATCTTTTTGTTTTGTGATTTTAAAAAAATTTTAAAACAAAAACACGAACCAAAAGGACACTTTTAAAAAAATTTATAATACCTTCATATATAGATCATATTAATCTTTGAACTAGGCTGTAGAAGGGCTTGTCCTTTCTTGAGTTCAGTTTGCTCACAAGTCCCATAAGATCAGTCGTCATTGTTTGAGCCTCGTTTAATATTGTTCAATGGACATGCCAATAAATTCCATCGTCCAATAATGTCAAAAAATAAGTTCCATATGGTTATATTTTAAAAGCCATAAATAATACTAGTAATTCTAGCTGGCCCATGAACGTGCCTGTGCATAAAAATACAAAGGCATAGATTAAAACTAAAAGAAGGATGCAATTATTAGTTGCCTAGCTGGTGTGCTTATCTTTTCTTGTTTTCTTATATGACGTAAAACCAGCCCTAAGCCAACGTGAAATAGAACACAGGATATGCTCTCTCTCTCTCTCTCTCTTTTTAAAAAATTTTGGACGGAGTGGAGCTCCAACCTGCTCTAAAGCTTTATTTTTTATTTTTTATTAAAAGAAAAGTAGATACGAATTACCAATCCCCACTTGAAAGTGGCTTTACGTATTGGAATTGCAATTACATGCTTTTGAATAGTACACTAACCAACCTGTATTTTAAAAAAAAATTATACAAAATTTCTATAGACAAAATATGTTTTAATAAGAGTCTTTTATTTCAAAACAAACGTCTATTACAATAGTTTTTAATTAAAATAGCCGTTGCCACATCATCTTGTATGCAAATTTTTTATGATTTTTTTTTTAATAAGAATAGCATTTCCCTATTAAAAAACAAGAAAGAAAAAAAAGCACACCAGCTCAACATCTAATAATTGTGTCCTTCTTTTAGTTTTTAATTTATACCTATTTATTATTATGCAGAGGCCCATTCATGGGCTAGCTAGAATTAAAATGCTATTCTTACCAAAAAAAAATTATATAAAATTTATATACAAAATGATGTGACAATAACTGTTTTATAATTAAAAACTATTATGATAAACGTTTATTTTAAAGTAAAAATCTGACACATCATTGCGTACAAAAATTTAATATGACGTAAAGTAGCCCTAAGACAATGGGAGTACAGCTCCAACCAGCTCTAAAGCTTTAATTTTATTATTAAAACAAAAGTCGATACGAATTACCAATCCCCACTTGAAAGTGGCTTTAGGTAATTACATGCTTTTGAAAAGAACACTAACCTGCATTCACATCGGATATGCTTTTTTTATCATTATTTTTTTTTAATGTTTTTTAGGGAGCTGAGGTCCAGCAAGCTCTAAAGCCTTATTATGTTTTTTTTTTTTTTTCTGTAAAAGAAAAGTAAATATGAATTATCAACTCTCACTTGAAAGGGTTTTCAAAAAGCACATCGATCTCGTTTACAGATTCACCCGGGATATGCTTTCTATTATTTTTTTTTTTTTCTGAGGCAGTGTAGCTCTATCTAGACCTAAGGCCTTTTATTATTATTACTACTATAATTATTATTTGTTTCAAAGTAAAGTGCCTTTTCTTTTTATGTCTTTTTAGGGAGTGGAAGTCCAGCTAGCTCTAAAGTGTTAATTTTTTTTATTCTAAAGGAAAGTGGATATGAATTACCAACTCCCACTTGAAATTAGATTCAACAATTGGAATTTGGAACTGCTCTAAAGTGTTAATTAATTAATTTCTAAAGGTAAGTGGATATGGATTACCAAATCCCACTTCAAATTACATTCAACCATTGGAAGTGCAATTACATGCTTTTGGAAAGTACACTGGCTTGCTTTTCCAGATTTACAAGAGATATGCTTTCTTCTTTTTATTTTATTTTATTATTTTTGAGGAAGTGGAGCTCTAGCTAGCTCTAAAGCATTTAATTTTTTCACATTTTTCTCCTAAACTAAGGTGGATATGAATTACCAACTCCCACTTGAACATGGTTTTAGCCAATTGGAATTTCAATTAGAACATGCTTTTGAAAACCATGGTCCACGCTGATCTGGTTCTCCAGATTCACACGATATGTATATTTCATCTTGCCAATCACGTTAATTTGGATTTAATTATGATGAAATTTCAATTACTGGTGCATCTCATCGTGTCAACTAAGAACCATTGATGGCAAATGCATTGCCTATCAGTTCAACAAAAAATAAAAAAATACTTTTGCCGTTTATGATGAGCATGATGCCTAAGAATTAAGATTGAAAGTCCTTAAATTTTAACTTGAAGGATACAATTTCTCTCTCCCTTTGATCACCATTAGTTGCCATCAACTTTCTTTGAGATGCATAGCCCAAGTTTTCTAGCACCTAGAAAATCTTCACTTACGCTCCATGTGGAACTCAGATTTTCAGTGAGAAAAAGACAATGTGAAAGAAAAGAAAACAAAATAAAAGATTATTTTTGTTCATTTTTCTCTACACTTTTTTTTCTTTGCTTTTTCAATTGAAAATTTGAATTACAAACAAAACATTAAAGAAACAATATAGGTTCTTCATTGGCCTAGCTGACTTTCTTTTGTCAGGGAATGCATGGCAGTGCCACCGTTAACTTCATCGGAAAGCATAATAAATAAATAAAAAGTAAAAGCATTTCAACAATAATAATGCAAAAATGTCATCCACAGATTGTAAGCCCTGCCATGAATGAATTATTTGTGTGAAAGCTTGTTTGTCATAACCTTCAACATGTTAAATAGGGCAATTTGAAGTTCATAAGCAAAACAAAGAATAGAGAGCAATGCTAAATATTACCATTTAAATGGCCATCTCCAAGGATGCGGGAGAAAAATTTGAAAATGAAGAGAGAATAATAATCATTTTTTATTTTTTATTTTTTATTTTTTATGTTGAATTAGATAACGGAGAACCAAGTAATCAAGAAGATAGGAATCACATGGAGTGATCTTTAATCACACAAATAGCAGTACTCCTTTCATTATTATATTTAAGATTTTCATGTACCCCTTTTCTAGACTTTCCTTAAAGTTCATCGAAAGATCACATGGAGTGATCTTTGTATTGATCATTATTTTTTGCGTGCAAGCTCCTTTGCTTTATCAAGTGTTTTTTCAAAATAAATAAACTACATAGAGCATCCGAATTGGACTACTCGTGTCTATTTTCTTTCACATTAGGTTTAACTTCGTATTGATTGTTAGAAAGCTCGTTATTAGCTAAATACATAAGATTAAAATATCTATGATCTTTGGACTTTCAGTTTACTCTTGACGTGAACTTGAAACTACGAATCGTAAACAAAAATATAGTTCTACCAATATAATCATAAAAACATGTTAATTCTTTTATGAACGCTCAACCATCTACAACCTATTCATGCCAATCTCTTTTAATTTCTTCTTGATCATGTGTTGTTTGTGGTATTGAAATCATTTGGAGTCTAACCGAATTTTCTCTCTTATAGTATCTTTAAGAAAATAATAATATTAGATGAAAAGGTTAAAAAACATTTCTGTTTGGGAAGTTTTGACTGCAAGTTTATCACACTGGATATCTTGAACTCTAGGCCCAAAAAAAATCTAACTATTCACAACTAATAATAAGAAAAAAGCACTTTCAAAATATGCAAAACATAATTTCATTTTAAAAGTACTTTTGTTGAAGGACTTTCTTGGATGTCCATTTGTAGGAAGTCTTTGCTTTCTGCAAAAGCTACGCCACTTTGTATTGATTGTTATGAAGCTTGATAAACTCGATGATATCAGCTAATTATGTAAGATTAATTTTTTAAGTTCCCTTGTCTAACAGTAAGTGGTTTTGTTTGACAACAGTAAAAGGAGGGAGAGTGTTATGACCAATGACACCAAATGAACATTAGGCAGCTAAATAGGCTCCCCAAACAAATTTGTGATTACGCATTAGTCAAGCTGGAACCAGCACATTGAGATAGAGGGAAGCTATGATAAGCACAAACTCAGCCTAAATACCACAAACCCCATTTGTTAGTAAAAACATGCAAGTTCTTTTGGGCTAAAAAATGGGTTTAGTGGCAATTTTTCATTTGTTAGTAATTGCTCCAAAATCTCAAATTTATCTCGATTATTTTTCGAGAAGTGCCACAAAAGAATTGGCCTTTCGCGGCCTTAGAGCAATAATTGTGCCAAAAAGTACTATACATTTCACGGCGCTTTGATAATAAGTGTCACCAATAATTAAATTGTTTTCCTGGCACTTTCAACAAAATGTGTCGCGAATAGCCGACATTAATACTTTAGCCAGAAAAAAGTGTGTTGTAAATGTACTCATTGTAACGACACTTGTAAATGCCAGTAATTAATGCTGCTAAAATATCGACAATAGTAAAAAAAATGTCACAAATTATTCGCAATACTGGAAATGCCCACACTTTTTCATGTATCAAAAAAGTGCTAGAAAAGTTTTTGCAGCACTTTAGACTCTTTAATGGCACTTTTTGAATGCCGCAAAAAAGCCTATTTTCTTGTAGTGATCATCTATCTGGTAAACTAACATATAATCTCTAGTTCTTTTCAGGTAATTTATTATATTCTTTACCGCAGTCCAGTGTTCCTGTCCTGGGTTTGATTGATATCTACTAATTATGCTTATAGCAAAGCAGATGCCAGGTCTCATATAAAGCGTAGTATACATGAGGTTTTCCATTGCTGATGCATAAGGAATTGTCTTCGTGTTCTCTATCTCAATCAATGTTTTAGGACACTGATCATTGTATAGAGAGATTCCATATCTAAAAGAGAGGAACCGTTTCTTGGAATCATACATGCTAAAACGGACAAGAATTGTATCGATATAAATAGCTTGTGATAAGCCCAACATCTTTTGTTTGTGATCTCATAAAAGTTTGATTTCAAGGATGTGACCGGCTTCTGATTACACTGTAAAAGTGTAGTTATATGGCCCTAAATTGTCTTTAATTAGCCTTAGTTTGGTATATTAACTACTTGTTTATTACTTTATTAGTATTAACAATATTATGTTGACTTTGTAGGTTTTTAGACTTAAACGGATTGAAAATACTTCAAAAGATTCAGAGCAAAATGGAGAGGAAAATGAACAGAGGCACTGCCAGTCTGGACGCCTTTATAGATCAGCCCGTCCGGACTCAGTTTGAACCATCCAAACGCCTTGTCGCGAACATGACTTTTTGCTAGGCCCAAATTGCAATCTTTTGAAAAAGAGAAAGAGTCCTAAACTGAGGGAGAGTTGTTAGATAGTAGATTTTTACGTTTCTTGCATAGTTCAGAGAGATTTCGACTACCAAGAACCCTAGTTATTTTCTATTTTGTTTTTCTTGTGAATAATGATTGATTTAAGAAGAGTTTTATTTTATGCATTCTATTTCTCAAGCATTTATTATTTTAGTTCTTGTGATATTCTTTATGGCATTTAGTAGCTAAATCTTTCTTAGCATGGGTTGGGAAGGTTAATTGGTTAAAGATAGGTTTCCAAGGTGAGAATAGTTTTCAAGATTTATAATTACCGAATCAAGATTTATCCTCTTGATCTTGGATTCTTTTGAAAACAATGGCTCTTGACCATATCTTGGACATACACATAGACAATCTTAAGTTGGGATGTGTATTAGTAAGATCACTGGTATGAACCTTTGATTATAAGTGATTACAATCCTAAAAGAGTTCTTTCGAAATCTATTGTTCTTGACTATATCTTGGACATATTGTAGACAAATTTTGAACTGGGATCAGTATGAATACGATCACTGGTATGAATCCTAGTAAATAATTGTATTTCAACTCTAAGATAAAGAGGATGGATCCTGAGTGTTGGGAATAAAATTACCTTGGAGATCTACCCAAAAGCCAATTAATTGGAACAACCTTGCCAAGATCTTTTCTTTATTTAAATCACCTTATTAGAATAATCTTATTTTTATTGTCTAGAACAATTTTCAACCAATCACTTCAATCATTTTTTTATTTTATTTTTTAGGAGATTTCTACACAGCTTTGATATTCTCTACGTCAAAGTTTTTTTTGTTTTTTTTTTGTTATAGCTCTGGTTACTTGATGGTCAAGCTACATATTTTCCCGTGGATCAACCTCATACTTCATAGAGTATTATACTGCATGGCATCAGTCCTCTTGCGGAGTTATCCAGCATTATTTTAGAGCGATTAGCTAATCCCAAGTTTTTCATATCGAACTGTCCAGATAACCATACCTTAACTAAAAGTAATAACCCACATTGTTTCTTATGAGCAAGATCTCATCCACGTACATTACAAAGAACACCACCATGTTTTCACTACATTTCTTGTATACACACGACTCGTTAATGTATTGATCAAAACCATAAGACTTAATGGCCTGGTCAAAACGAGTGTTCCAAGACCTAGACGCTTGCTTGAGTCCATAAATTGACTTTTCAAGCTTGCACACTATGTGCACTTGGCCTTTTGCTACAAAATCATCTAGTTGCATCGTATAGATGTACTTATCAAGACTTATATTAAGGAAAGATGTCTTGACATCCATTTGTCAAATTTCGTAATCGAAATGAGCCCCAATCGATAAAAGAATCCGGATAGACTTAGCATGGCTACTGGCGAAAAGGTTTTCTCATAGTCAATCCCCTTTTTCTGAGTGAACTCTTTCACAAGCCTAACCTTGAAGGTTTTCACCTTCCCGTCTGTTCCTTTCTTTTTCTTATAGATCCACTTGCATCCAATGGATTTTATCCCTTTGGGTGGTTCTACAACATTCCAGACTTGATTAGAGTATGTAGACTTCATCTCTGATTTCATAGACTTTTTCCAAAGTTCTATGTCTTTATCTTAAAGTGCTTCATTGTAGTTTATGGGTTCGGCATCCAATTCATTAGTGATCCTGTCACAAGACGCTCCCAAGAACGTATACCGACCAAGTTGGTGTATAACCCTCCTACTACAATGAGACACGACCTGTGTATGTATATTATGAGTGAATTGCTTTTTTAGCTGATTCTGATCCTTGTGCACCATTGATTCGCTTCTAAAGATGATGTAAATTTGAGCTTCCCTGCAAGAGAATGGATGTCACGATTAAAGTATAAAACCCAATAAGTATTGGAGTTGATTTCCTCAATGAATAAGCCAAATATAGGCTAATAACACTCAGAAAAACACTAAGCTAACTAGCAACTAAGTAAATTGAATCTAACAAAAAGAGAAAGAGAAAAGACCGAAAACTTTTGGTTTTGAGAATTGTGGTGATGTTCTAATTATCTAATTAAAGCAATGATCTATTAAAAGCTAATTGACAAAATAAAGAGAAGATTAAAGTGATTTGAGAAAATGATTGAGCTCAATTAATTGAAACGCCCAACGAATTGTAAGTTGTCATTGAAAGTTTATAGCTCAAATTACTAAGCCACGGTCAAGGGTAACAATCTGGAGGATTTAGCTTTGAAAATTAATAATTCTCAAGCAATTGAAGATGGATTCATGGTCAATAGAAGAATCATAGGTTAATACCATCGATTTGATTAGGATCATACAAAATTAGAGAATTAAGTATTGAACTAATCAAACATAATCAATAACCTACATGCTCTTAGGCATCCAACATTCAATTACTATGAGTTAGAGATCTAAAAAGATAAAACAATGAATTCATGAAATACCTCCATTGAAACCCTTGGATTCCTTGAGTGTTCTTCACAATTGAACCTAATTGAAGACTAGCTACTTCATTCCATGATAGAAAGCATAAGATAAAGTAGATCTTGCATTAAAAAGTACGAAAATGTAGTGTTTGGATGCAAGAAAAATGAAAAAAAGTGTAAGAAAAAAAGGAAAATAAAGTTTCTATCTCTAAACTACTCTTAAATACCAAGAAATCTAAGAAAACTCAATAAAAATGAGATATATCTCCAAAATCCAGTATAAGCCCATATTTATACCAGAGAAAATAAAACAAGAACTGGTCAAATCTACGTACATATAGTAGGTTGACCGTATATACAGTCTTCGTACGGTCCATGTACGCTAATTGCAACTTTCTGAAGTTTGGCCAAAACTTGCAGGTGTACGTACTGTTTGAAGAATCGTACGTACGGTTGGCTTCGTATGTATGGTTTAACAACTGTACTTATGGATGAAAATTTTGAATAGCTTTTAAAAAATTATATGAAATTGATATATTATAAGCCCCTGTAGCCTTTCTGGTTTGGAAGATATGACCTTCTAAAGTTTCAGTTTTGCATGCTTTAACTAGTTATACCACAACTTTAGCAGCTTGTACCTTGACAGCATCTTCTTGAAAAACACATTCTCCCTCTATCCGAAATAAGCCTGAAACCTTCAAAATTAAGCTCAAAACTTATATAAAGCAAGATAACTTAGTTAATACTAAAATCTAATTAAAGAAGCATATAAAATCCTAAACTAAGGCTAAGAAATGGAAAATTAAAGTGTTATAAGTGCACTTTTGGAGTGCAATCAACCATCATCATGCCCTGGTTGTAGAACCAACGTGTTGATGGTATCCGCACCATGTGTTTTAGTATCAGCCTAAGTCACAATATTCCTCTCACTACGATGAGACAATAAGATGTCAATGACTTGGTCTTGTGATGCTTCTTCTTGTATTGTAGGTAATAAAGAAGTATGTGCTGGTCTATCTCCTTTCAACTAGTCTAGAACAATCTTACTTCTGAGTTTGTGGTTCATTACATGGTCCACTTTAAGAATCGGACATTGGTGCTAATAATAACCTTTTGATCCTTAGGACAATAAAATAAACCACCTTTTGTTCTTCTAGGGTACCCAACAAAGAAACAGACGTCTATTCTCGATTCCAACTTATCTGCTTTTCCTTTTCAGCATGTGTGCTGCACTATCCTATATCTGAACATACCGTAGACTAGGCTTGCGTCCATTCCACAATTCTATGGGAGTAGTAGCTACTATTTAGATGGTACCAAGTTCAGAATGTATGTTGCTGTTTCAAGTGCATGGCCCCAAAATGAATTAGGCAAATTCGAATAACTCATCATAGATCTGACTATATCCATAAGAGTTCTGTTAATTCTTTCTGCTACACTATTTTGTTATGGCATACTTGATGTAGACAACTGGAACTCAATTCTCTCCTCTGATAAGTAATTCACAAATTCTCCTAAGAGGTATTTGCTACGACGATTAGATTGTGGTGTCTTGATACATTTACCATGACGCTTTTCCGCTTCTACCTTAAATACTCTGAATTTCTCAAAGCATTCAGACTTACGGCGCATCAAATAAATATACCCATACCTTAAGTAATCATCAATCAAAGTAACAAAATACTCAAAATCACCTTTAACCTGGATATTCACGGGGCCACACAAATTAAAGTGAACCAATTCTAATATCTCTTTTAACCTATTGTCTTTGGCCGCAAAGGGCCACTTGGTCATCTTACCTTCCAATTAGGATTCACAAACTGACAGTGCCTTCATTTCCAATGAACCTAATGGCCCATTCTTACCCAGTTTGAAAATTCATTTTAGATTAACATGAACTAGGCATAGGTGTCAAAGATAGGTTTTCTTAAGTTCATAAAGTTGCTTTCTCTTACATAGTAGTGTATTAGTGTTATGTAGTTCATTTAGTTATAGTGTAGCAGAGATATGATTAACAATATAAAGACTATCCACCAATGTACCAGAACAGATAAAATGTTTATTTAACTTAATAACAACTGAGTTACTAAAATAAACAGAATACCCATTATAAACTAATCTAAAAATTGAAACCAAATTCTTTCTAATAGAAGATACATAAAAAGAGTCTTTTAATACTAAAATCCTATCTCTACTAAATAAAATACTAATATCACCTACTACAACTGCTGGTACTTTCGTCCCATCTCTCATAAAGATGTAACTCTCTCCATCACTAAACTGATGGGTTTGCTGTAACTACTGTAATTGCATATATGATTAGTGGCTCATGTATCTACACACCAGGTACTGGTAGATAACACCCCTAAACATGTTTTAACTACTAGTGAATGAGATTTACCTTTATTGTTTTATTTGGCTAGATAAACCAGACATTGCAACTTCTAGTGTCTTGATTGCTTGTAGGTGAAACACTTGCCCTAGGGCTTTTTCACTTCTCCTTTAGGTCCATGAGGTGCCTGAGGAATTACCTTTGTTTTCTGAACTTTTTTGTGCTTGTTCTTTCCTTTCAGTTTAGAAGTAAAATCTTTCTCAGCAATTACAGTAACGAGTGGCTTCTTGATGAGGCCCTCGGCTACTTGAAGCTCTTTAAGAAGCTTTACCATTAAATAAGGGAATTTATTTATGTTGTAGTTCAGGCAGAACTACTTAAAAGAATTAGGCAGTGACTAAAGAATAATATCAACTTGGGTTTCCCGATCAATTTAGCTCCAAGAATCTCTAATTTATTTAGAAGACTCATCATCTTCAAAACATGATACCTTACTGGGGTCCCTTCAATCATAGTTGTGTTCATCAGGTCTCTCATGACAACCAGCCTAGCAGCACGATTCTAATCCCCAAATATTTCTTTGAGGCTCGTCATCGTGTCATAGGCATTGGGCATAGCCTGATGCTAATGTTGCAGAACATTCGACATGAATGCCCCAATGTAACACCATGACATCTCATAAGCTTTTATCCACTTTTGGAAAGTCTGAATTTCCTTATTGGTTGCCCTCTCACCAAGTTGCTGCAAACAAATCTCTGTGAATATAAACTTGTGCTCTTTCACAGTCAGCACAATATCCAAGTTCTTTTTTTAGTCAATATAATTTGCTTAAATAAGTTTGTTTTCCTTGAGAATAACAACAAATGGATTGAAAGTCATTTTAGTAATGAGAATCGCATATTATAACAAATATGATAAGCAATAAAAATTTAGAATTCAATCATTAAAATATAGTTTCCTTCACTAATATTTTAAAAGAATCCGCCAACATCTTAGTATACTGTAAATAGCATATCTCAATGGGAGGTTCTCTACTATTTAACATCTATCTAAACAGGTCGAGACCTATTAACTTTACTATCTAGGCAAGTAACTATGCTAAGTAAAATTAAATAGCTGACTTAACTTTATTCCTATAAATAATAGATGGTGAGAATACTACTATTTATAGATAGGTGTATACTATCACTCTTAATTTTAGACTTATTGTCCTGTAATGAGTAATAGCATACAATATACTATAGTATTATAGTCTGAATCTGAATAAATAAGCATGGGGAACTGAACATGCAACTTGTGTTTGCCAGTGTGAGGATTGCTAGGGACAGCGGAATTAGCAGTTGACTTCTCACAGGTGTGTTGTGCACTCTCTATGTAGCAATAATTCAAAGATTGAAGCTAGAACTTAGAAATACCGGTGGTTGTACTTTGCTAGCGGCGAGACTACTTTCACAATAAAAAATTGAACTCACATTGGACAAAGATAACATAAAGAAATTAGATATCTAGCGAAGGCAGAAACTACGAGTCATAGTTGGGGATGCATTTTGAGTTGAAAAATTCAAAACCGCTTTACTTAATCACTAGTTATACAGATTTGGAATATGAATAAATGAGTTTACAGAGAAGAAAATAAAACTCAAAGTGTGTTTAGGGTAAGATAGGGTTTAGGTCACCTCATCTCGAATCCGTTATCATTGTTTGTAAAATACATTAAATACCACTATTATACTAATAATATAAATATCCTTTGTTAGTTATAAGTAAATGTTAGGGTTTTAATGTTATTTTTTATTTTTTGGGATTTAGCTTCTTATTCCTAATTTGATATTGTGTTACCTTTTTATAACTTGTATATTTTAATTTTGGGGAACTATTTTTATTTGAGTGCTTATGTAGTTTTAACTTGAAGTCGATTAATTTAACTGAAACTTGGACGAGGTGAAAATGTTCAACTCATCACAGTTTTGGATCAAGTTGAAGAGTTTTCATTAGAGGCATGGTAGGGTTTAGCCTAACCTTCCATCCCTATTTTAGATTATACACAAACAGTTAAGTGTACATCTATGTGATTCTAGAATATATGTTTACAACTATGTAAGTGTAAAAAAAAAAAATCCTAAATAAAGAAAATGGAAACATTAGATTTGATAAACTTTTATTTGGATTTTTGGGTTGTGAACTAAAATCACAAAAAGAAGGTAAATGACAAACATAATTTGTTAATTTTATTTTTATATTGAGGAATAATTTAAAAAATAATTACGATTATCCCATAAAAACTTAACTAAGTTTTTTAAGCTGAATTTGTATTTGTGTCATTATTATTATTATTATTTTGGGTATTCATTCCAATATGATGTTCTTGTTAGGTATTCATGGTACTAGATTTTGATTTGAATTTATCCGATAATCCAACTATGGCATTTGTGAGGGAAGATATGGTAAATAGTGAGGGATGCATTCCAAAAGGCAAAAATTTGTGTACATCAGATTAACAATTTCAGGTTTAGAACTTCCATTTGAAGATTCACAGAGGAAAGTTTGCTTGTCAAAGACCAAAGAGCCTCATGTTTGGTGACTCCAAGAATTTTTCTCTAGGTGTCATTCAAAAGCATAAATTCCACAAATTAAAAAATTTACTCTAACAATATCCATTACCTATTCTAGTAAATTAACAAGTTAATTTAAACTTCTCAAATCATAAATAAAATGTGATTTTCATACATTGATACTATTATTTTAACAAAAATAAATGCAAATACATAAACTTTACAATTGCCCTTGACGAGATTTTATATTCTGAAACGTGGCATAATACGCTCATTGTCAATACTATCAAATACATTATTTTTAATATATGTAATTAATCAATCATTCATTCATTGAACTCCCATTCGGTTAAGCAAATAGTTCTTTATGAATTTTATTGTCAAAAAATCTCTTTCCACAGTTGCAGTTGTGACAGGTAAAAGTAACGCTAATTTCACAAGCAAATAAATTAATAGATCTATGATATCTTTCTTTGTATCTACTAGCTTTCTAGCGAGATCACCAATTCCACAAGCAAATAAATTAATGAATATATGATATCCTTCTTTGTCTCTACTAACTTTCTAGCAAGATCACCAATTCCTTTGAGTTCAAAAAACTCCTTGTTGGAGAGCATATCAACAATATAGTTTATCAATTTGATTGTCAAGTGCCTTAAGATCTATCGTAGATAAATTCGATGAATAAAACTCAGCAAGTTGGATCAATATTTACTTATCAAAAGCAAAAAATAAATCACTAAGGTTCAAGCAAGCCACACAAAGAAGCAACTCTGTATTCGTCTTGATATTAGGATAAAAATTGGGTTCAAGATCAATATCTAGGGAGTTCAAAGGTTCTATAAAAAAAATTACAAAATTTTATTGAATAAATATTTTTTTTCCAGGGGATTCAGTTGACCCCTCTAGACATAGGGTAGAGCTGCCCATGCATGTTACCACATTAAGAGTTTTTGTTTCTCTATTTTTGTAATTACTATAATTATTCACAAGGAAGTTTGTACTCTTTCTTGTAATCAATATCACTCTCTACAACTTCCTGTTTTATTTTGTCATGGTTAAATGTTAATACCCTTACTAATTTTATAAAATGTATGTATTGTTTGCAGGCTCATAAAGTTGGTGCTATAATAAATTTGTAAGTTTAAAAAAGATTGCTTTTGAAAGAAATACTTGAAAGTCAAAACCATAGAATACCAACAGAGTTTGCTTGCAAGTAATGTTACGTATGCGTCTTTCAATCATGCCTCTAACCATTTTTATTGAGTTGTCACTTGCTGATAAGTAAACTAATTCTCATACTCTCTGTCTTTCTATCAGTGTGTGTTAACTCAACAAAAGGTTAGAGATATAATCGGTAGGCGTGTACGTAATATTAATATTTTCCTATTACAATTCAAAAGTTATCCAATACGCGGAGATAGCATAGAGCGCTTGTGAAAATACGACTGTTAATTCGACTGTTCTTAACATTACTACGGGGGTGTACAAATTCGAGGACAGCTGGTCGTGCGCAACTATGTGTAATTATATATATATATATATATTGGTTGTTCGGAATGGTCACTTGGATGGCCAACCAATCCAAGTGACCATGGCTTGCCTAATATTGGGTTTGCTGTATTTGGATCTATTTATTTATTTATGGAATACTCGGGAGGGCCGAAGCCCACAAAAGCTACATAGGAATGTATCTACTGCTACCTCAATCAGAGGTGTCCACTACTAGCAGTGCTCGAACTGAATCAGGAGGCTACTCCATGATCGTCAGGTCCATGGATCCCTTCAGTGATTCCTTTGCCATCCAATCTGCACACCCATTGGCTTCCCTCCACATATGATGAATATTACAAGTCCATTCAAGGTCCATGAGGTTACAAATTTGTAGAACCAGATTATGGTTGGAATGGTGGAAAGGCCTGCTTCCAGTAGTTGTATCAAATGGATAGCTTCCTTTGAATCTGATTCTATCACAATAGATCTAACACCATGAGCCCAGGCCACCTGGAGTCCACACAGAATGGCCCACAGCTCTGCAGAATATCACTGTATTTGGGTTTAATTTGAGCTTATCATAGCTTGACTCTATCTCAACAGGCTGCATCTAGCTTGACTAATACAATAATTAGAAAAGCCTAATTGATCTGCCCAATGTTCTTTGACATGGTAAGTGGTCGGTAATACCCTCCAACTGCTAACAGCTCTTTCTCCTTATTTAAAATCTTTAAAATTTTAATAGCTTTATTGTCATAATAGATTTCATCTTAGCTCCACTCCTTCCTAATATAAGATATGCAAAAAATTTCTACGATCTTTTTTTTTTTTTTTTTTGGCTCAGCTCATTACAAATTAGTTGTTTGCTTGCAGTACATGTTTCCCACTCTTTCGTTTTCAGAAAATGAAAAATATTTTTTTTGTTTTTGTATTATTCCAAGAGAGTGAAGTAAAAACTAAGCTTCCACTTACATTTCATCTTCGTGTTTTGAAAACACCTTGTTTTAGTATAATATAATATAATATATATATATATATATATCCTTATTGAGGTTTAGAAATAATAAAAAAAAACAGTCATTTGTGATTTTATAATTTTTGATAACAAAAACATGAAAATATAAAACGACACACGAACCAAACAGGGATGTCCAAAGGCATAATAAATACCGATACCGCTGCTACATTAGCACATTGTCAAAATCTAACAATTGTCATATATGAAACATATCTTGGGATATCTCATTCCCGAACCAAAAAAAGTGTGGAGCAATTATTCCCTTTATGCATTCATTCATTTTAGGGATATGAAGAAACAGGGCTATTTTCTGATCCAGATCTAGTTGCTTTATTTCAGTCTGAAAGCCCATACACTAGAGATGACTCTGTTGAAAAGTTCAACCCTGCTAGACGTATGGAACATCTTTGTGGACAATCTATTACCTACTATAAAAAAGTAGTGCTACTAACAGTTGCGGCTTGTGTCACTCTCTACTTAATGTGACACACATCAAGTAGTGGCTGACCCCTAGCCGCAACTGTGAGTAGCATTCCACATAATAAAAAAGGGAGTGATAATTTTCATTTGACACTTTTCATTATCAAATGTATCCTTATACAAATTATATTTTTACATTTATATCTTTTTTGGCTCTTTTCCATCTCATACCGCCTACAGGTATCCTTTTTGTCTATTCTCCATCTCATGCACCGCCATAACCCCTCTTTCCCACCCAATTACTTTTTTTTTTTTTGGAACAGCAAAGAAATAATCATTGATAAAGGATGTTACAGGGAAGGAACCTGTTAGAAACATTGGCTCATTTTGTGCCATGTATATTGAGAGCTAAAAAATTGTTATGTCTTGTGGAAGTCTTGAGTGTATTGATCATATTGTAATGACATTAGATGTTAGGAATTTGTCTCCAATAAGCCTCAAGGGAAGAATCAACAAGAAGTGAATAAATTTTGAGAAGATGGATCTTGTGCAAATCTCATTGAATCTGTCTTTAGTAAATTAGTTCGGTTGTAGCTAGTTTTTGGCTAAGATTTTGTTTGAATTGGAAAAGGCTTATTAGAGGAAAAGTTGTAGATATTCGAGTTTTCTTTCCATAGAGTTTTGAATCTCATAATTCAATATCGGAGTAAAAAGTTATGGCCATAATATTGGAGACTGCATCATAGACTCTACCGTGGTGCACCTTAACCGCGCCGTGGCACACTCACCGCAGCAAAAATATCCAGCAGGCAGGGACATGCGCTATCAGGCGCACCCAAAGTGCTCAACTCAAGTTTTTACCTCAATATTTTCTCTTCTTCGAATTTGGCGGACCATGTGATATTTGATTAAGTTTGTTAGAGTTTAAAAATAATATTTCTTAGCTGCTAGCATGAGCATCTCCAATATAAGAATGGGGGACAACTTTTGGTAAAGCGTGGGCATGAAAATGTATTGATGTTCAAAAAGGAATCTTGTCTTCTCTATGAGGCAAGGTAAAAAATGCGGGGTGCAAAGTTTCTTGGTTTGCTGTAGAGGTGGTACACTATAACATAGAACGATATGAGCTAAAGAATTTTCGAATCTCTATGAGCTTCAACTATGACTTTCATATATACATGTGGTGAGGTTGTGGAGGCTCCTGAGGTGATCCCCCTTGCCATTAATTCGAGTGAGCCATTCTCTTCCTATCTTTTCACTCTCTTACCATCCTCAAGATTGTACCGAAATTAGAAAAGAGAGAGTGTGAGTCCTTTGTTTTGTTACACTTGCCAAGTGTTCGATAAAAGATCTAAGAAGACTCTCCTTCATTTCCTCCATCTAATTTAAGAGAGACTATGGTGGTTTGATGGATTTCAAGTCATTGATGATTCATTGAGGATTCAATGAGGTTTCAAGTGCTTATGAACATGTTCGTGGACTCAAAGGAATGCAAGGTGTAGATGCAAGCCAAGGGTTGAGGATTCAACAAGTATAACGGTCGTAAGACACTCTTGTATCATTATTTATCTTATAGTGCTTGGATTGTGCTGGACTTGGTCCCGTGGTTTTCTCCCACAAAGGTTTTCACGCTAAAATTCTCTTGTGTCTCTTTGTTGCTTGCTTTGAATGTTTGTTGATGTTTATTATTCATGTTTGCTAGAATGTATAATCATAACTTAAAATTTAGAGAGACCTATTCACCCCCCTCTAGGTCTATTTTAAGTTATAAATTCATATTACCAAGAATACTAGTGGTTTGGTATTTTCAAAAACAAAACTGCACAAGCAGCAACTTGGCAGAGAAGGAAACTATCAGCCTATAACACGAGCAAAAAACAGGGAAATCAGTTGGCAAGAGACCAACTAACAGCCAACAAGAACTTGAATACAGTAAATAAAATGATAGATGCTGAAGCACTCCTTATACATTGCTGCTTGATCCAGACAGCTGAAAACAGTTTGATATTTTCAATGACAAGGGAGCAGGCTGGCAGGGATTGGTTGAATATAGAATCATTCCTAACTTTTCACAAAAGGCAGATAACAGCTACAAACAGGGTATGCCATATGGCCTTCTTCAGTTTTGTGAGTTTGAAGCCAAACCACCAATCCATAAGAGCCTTTAAATTTAAAGGACAGACCCATTGAGCCCCCCACCAATCCAGAATTCCTTACCAGACCTTGCATGAGTACTTGCAGTGAAGGAGGAGGTGCTCTGAAGACTCAGGATGCTTTTTACGTAAGGCACAAAGAAGACCTGATCTTGGCTCCAAGCATGCTCTATTAGCTAGCAAAACTTTAGTTTCCAATTTTCCCAACAGGGCTAACCAGAATAGAAACAAGGCTTTTGTAGGAGCTTTTAGTTTCCAGATGTAACAATACTTGAAATCATTCAAACCCATGCTCATTCCAAGAGACCTACAGAAGGATTTACAGGAGAACACCCCTTTTTGATCAGCTTTCCAAATGACCAGGTCCTTTTTCAATGGGTCAGGAGAGATAGGGGAGAGAAGTGCCTTCAGCTCTGACAAGCTTTGGGATTCCCATTCCAGTAGACTTCTCCTAAAAGTTAGGTTCCATGATGTGTCTGATAGCCTAAAAACTGAGGAGATCATATCATCTTTTTGGTTGGAAAGAGAGAATAGCCTTTGAAATCTGAGCTTCAATGGCAAGGCTCCCAACCAATTGTCATTCCAGAAACTAATATGATTCCCAGAGCCCAAGTTTAGAAGAAGATTTGATGGTAGGATAGAGCAGATCAGATCCTGATTTTGATTGCTTCCCACAGACACTATATCTGACCAAACACATGAGTAATTCTTCTTGATATCTTCCATAGGGAACCAGACATTTGTACTTATATCATGTTTTGCACGTAAAAGTTTCCTCCATAGAGCATTCTTCTCAGTGCTGAACCTCCACCACTGTTTTTCATTTGCTGCTGTATTAATTTTGCCGCATGTTCACGGCATGAGTCTTGTGGTAGCAATGCCATGGGTATCCGTAATTACATTAACTTTTGGAGGCCTAAATCGACTAAGTTATTGATCAATCAAATCTTTTTAAAAACTGAAAAATCACCATTTCCGAGACCTAAATAGTAGAATCTGCTTGAAAATGACGTAGGTCATGGCAAGAACCATGTGTTTGTTCATTCGGCTGTTTTAGATCAAACTAGGGACTGGATACGAATTTACGTCAACGCTCTAAGAATCCCATTGCTAACCCATCTGCATCATTTACCTCTTCCAATTTTGGGAAAAATGAGCTCCACCGCATTAACACAAATTGAAAAATTGTCAAAGATCAGCATCATGTTAATTCTTGTAAACTTTAGGTGCTTTGAATGGCTATTGTTCTTTTCTATTTTTTATACAAACGATTCTTGTTAATTGAGAATTCCATAGGTTACCCAAGCTGATATATATCTATGTAATCTTCCAGACTGATCTTTCGGTTTTAACCACAGTATTTTTCATGAACCATGCCACAAGGGGTAAGACCTGAAAGCACATGATGAAATGAATTTTACTGTGTATCTGGCTCAGTTAATATGCTGTGATCCAACAATAATAAAGCATAAAAGAGAGAAATAACATCTTTTGCAGCCAATTGAATTTTTTTTTTGAGGAGCCTCTCCAAATTCTCTAGCAATTCACCACTCTTTGATAAACTCCTTACTATTGTCCATGGAATCGCTGCTCTGTCTTCTGTGCGAAGTCCTCAATAACAAAGGAAAAAGGACTCAAAAAGTTTTTTGAGGTTTTGGACAGGATCAAAATTGTCATTTCTTGAATTTCTAATACTGTCCTTAGATCCATCGTCAGAACTCTGAATCAATTCATGACTGTCTTGCAATCTCTGATGCCTTGAAATCACCAAATTCAGTATAGTCATCTGAGTTCAGGATTTTCGAATGAGGTAAAAACTTGGCCTACGGATCTCTGCTGAGGCCTGACATCATCAGAAAAAAATTCAGTATATAAAGGCATATATACATATTAAGGAGCTCCTCATGTTTGCGGAATTCAGACAAGCTAAAAAAAAAGAAAAGAAGAATAGCTGAAGAAATGGTGAACCTGGTGGTTGGCTACTCCAAGACCTTCTGAAGACCACCTTCCCATTGTGGATATAACCAGAATGTCAGTGGTTGGAGGTAGGTGCTTTGCACAAGATTTAGCAACAGAACCCCAAGTCCTGAAAAACACTTATGTTCAGACTACTCAGAAAGAATACATCAACTCAAACTAATGGAAAATATATGCTTCTAGCTTCTCCTTACCCAATAGAGTTTTCTCATCTTACCCCCACAATCACAGCCCCAGCGGCACAGTTTTTCAGCCTCTCTCACCAGAACCTTTCAAACTGCATAACAGGAAATTTGGTGGAACTAGATAACAGCCTTAGAGTCCAAAAGAATGATCCTAAATTTGACAAAAGAATGTGAATGCTCTCCTTTTATAATGACTTCTGTTTGATAAATTAGAGTTACCGAAAAACCCAGAATGGATTTCACAATACAATCAACAGGCCTCCAGATGACTCTACTACATATTTTAAAATGTCGAACTCATAAAAGCCAGCCATAGAAAAAAGAGAAACCTATCTTTGAGGCTCATGTGTCATCTTCTTTGCCAAGGGGGTAGAGCTGAATGATGGGTTTGCCACCATTGGTTGCACTAGGATGAATAACAAAAGATTGTTACTTAAGATGTGGTTGGGCGGCTACAACACTTGATCTCTAAAATGATGACAAGGAGTTGAAGGCTAGAGTCTGGAACATGAATTTGATCAGAGAATAACCATTCAGTTCTGATGTATCAAAAAGAAAATGTTAAAAGTGTATTCAGAACATTTTATACTTACCATTTCCCCAATTCAAAAATTATGAGCAGCCAGCATGGTGATGCATGGATTCCCCTACTAGGAGGAGTTCCTTACAAACTCTCAACCAAATCAAATGAAAAGAAAATCCATCTGCAGTACCCATCCCGGGCTTTTATAGTTTTGTCTTGCATATTTTATCTTTCTAAATGGTTGGTGAAACTGATTGGATATGCTTTGGAGAATGAAGAGTTAAGAATCACCTCATTGCTGAACTCACAAAATAAATATTAGTTTGTAATGACTACGATGCCTATTTTGTTTCTCTCCATTGACTGTGTGTGTGTCTGTGGAGATGAGCTAATGGACGAACTACAATTACAAGATACTGCCTGAAGACAAACAGTGATTTATAAATGTCTACAAACTTTTTTGCTTCTTGGGTGAGAGTAATCTAAACGAAGCGCCTTAAATTAAGAACCCAAGACTAATCTATGCAGATTTCAAAAATCAAAACATCAAGCACGCAATTTTCATGTGCTGGCTCCCAAGTGGAATGGGAACATTAGCACAATTTCGGTACAAAAGTAGATCCCAAACATGGAATAAAGCTGGGGAAAAAATGAAAAGAAATTATTACTTTTGAAGCAATTCAATGGTTAAAATTCTCTTTTATATAGTAAAGTGATTTTCATGTCTTTTAATTTTCTCTTTACCTGATTTGTTGAAATTTTGAAGAGATGCCAGTTATGCACATCAGGTAATAGGCCTGCATCTTATCAAAAAGAACATTACCAGATCAAATGTGAGAGAGAGACAGAAAAAGAAAACATACCAATGTCATAGTATCTCAGCCACTTGCAGAGTTTATGTTTTCAAATCTTCAGCAGCACCTAATTTCTGTGAACCAAAATTATCTACAAAATTATTATTTTTGCTTCACATAAAATACTCTGCACAAGAAAATACATAACTTTCCATGTGACTTGGAGATTACTTAATGGGCATATATAACTTGCATATGAACCAAACTTGCAAAGGAAACGAAGAAAGAGAAGAAAATGTAACAGAAAGCTATATCTAATTTGTCGCATGCTGAAAGTAACTGATCATATGCTGAGGTGAAACCAAACAGGGAAAGCGATATGTAGTTCTAAAATAAACAGAGCATGTATACAGTAAGGATAGTTATGATAATGATTCCATTTTTCATACAGAATCCCAAGTATCCCAAGTATCCCAAACAAGTTTAACCAAAATAAGAACAGTGATAATCTACATATAGATAAAATTAAAATTGAACTGAACTGAATTATATGATTTGAACTCCAAAGTTAAACTTCATGTGTTCAGCCCTCCAAGTGGATGGTTGTTGCAACTTCATCATCAGATTAATTGCCTCCTACTCAAACTGCTTCTCTGCAAACAAAAAATCAATATAACTCACCAAACTGTTGTAATGGACCATGTCAACTCAGCTCAAAAAAGCCTTCTCCCAACTATTTGGGGAAACAGTTTTAATTTTACAATGGTGGGATAAAATTGATTAGTATACCAAGTGAATTTTGCATCAGTCTAGGTAATAATATCAAGCACTATGGCTTTTTAAATTAGTGATACAAAGAATAGTATAGAAAAACTTGTGCTTTAAAGACACGTCATCTGCTGCTATAATGCAACTTTCAGTTGGCTCTATGGGACATAGCTCAGTTAAAAAGCCATGCTCTTATCAACCCACAGATGGGCATCAACACATTGTCTGTATTTTATGATTTGAAGGCGTGAACTTCATAAGCTAAAGAAAATATTTGAAATTGAGCCATCAGAAAAGTGGTGGTTATGAATTGAAAAAATGTCATTTCATCACATCCCATGGATGAGTTCATAATCTCATACTTGCAACACTGAAAGTTCATCTCAACTAGTACGAGGAACAGGGTTGGACTCATCTCAAATCCACATAAAACACACTGGAATTATCTTATTTCCATGCAAAACACTGGAATTGTCTCATTCCATGGAACAACTCCAAATGGACTCTCTTAATTTTGCAGTCCTATATTAGGATGGTAGAAATCTACTAACCTTCTCAAGTAATAACAAACGTACTGACAATGCCAACAAATGCAAATGAAAGAAAAAGCAATGTTATAGTCGAGGGATTTGTCTATTTCTATGATGGCTATCCAACGACCACAAGCATGGGTTAAATTTATACCTTCATTTGCAATTGGTGCAAGTAATATAGGATCCCCATACTCCAACTGAGCTTCTGTGAGGTCGTCTTTAAGTGCTTCCTTGAGTTAAGCTAAATCCTCAAATTTCAGGAGCACCTAATAAAATATATAGACAATTCTTGTGGAGTGGATAAAATGTCAAAATTATATTTTGAGAATACTGTAAAATGGCTTTTTAATTGATAGCAAAGAACCCAATAATTCCCATGTTCTGAAAACATAGTTTTAAATCAAACTCCGAAACTGATTGACTGTAATTTGTTGAAAGTCCTTTATCTCTTCCCATTTTATGAAAATCACCTTATTCAACACATAATGTCTTTGGTAATAACAGCATAACACTAAATTTTCATTATAAAGAGGGATACAGCACGCAAAAGCGCTGCATGCTTTCCAAATTTCGTTCTTGTTTACTATACAAAAATGAAAGTTTGTCTCAAACGTACATGAAAGCATTTTGAACGCTGTTTGATTGTGGATATTATTCAGTATTTTAGTCAACCAGAATGTCTAACTAACAGGAGGAACTATGAAAGCTTGAATGTTCTGAAAACCAAGTTTCAAATCAAACTCTGTAACTATTGATTGTAATTTGTTGAAGTCCTTTATCTCTTCCCATTTGACGAAAATCACCTCCTTCAACCCATAATGTCTTCAGTGATAACAGTATAACACCAAATTTTGCACTATAAAGATGGATACAGCACACAAAAGTGCTGGCATACTGTCCTAATTTTGTTTTCGTAACTATAGAAAAATGAAAGTTTGTCTCAATGGTAAGCATGAAAGCATTTTGAACACTGTTTGATTATGGATGTCATTTAGGTTTTTGGATTTGTTGCCTGCCAGCAGTACAATCAATAAGTGCAGGCCGTTAATAATCCTGGTAGGGAGGAGCGTTAATCATGGGGGCAAGTGATCATTAAGAATCTGTTCCATGTTATGCAAACTTCTAGGTAGTACCTTGAATATTATTAGTCAGCTCAGTAATTTATTTTGTAATGTTCAGGCTTTCATAGTTCCCAACGTCGCAAGCTTCTTAGTTATCTTACTCTTAGAACTAGATTGATTACTTTAATGTGAAACTGCAATTATTGATGGTGAAGATTTTACCACATTTATTTGTGATCTCATTAAAATTAAAATGCAAATCTCAACAGTTTCAATCTGATTTGAGGAAGTCAGTTTGGATCTGGAAGCTTTATTTGCTAATCATTTCAAATATAAGAAATCCATGTCGTTAACACCTCCCCTTCTAAGACTTAGACTTTGATTTAAGTAGATGTTTCAAATGTAATAACATGTAACGCTTGTACATAATTGGTCTGTGAAATGAAAATGAGAAAGACTGCAACATTGAAGTCAGATAAACGATATTGACCTTCAAATAGCACCATTCTAGCAAGACTGCAACAAACACTATGTACAACGCAAATTCACTAACAACTTAAGTAATAAATATAGCTGATGTATTCAATCAATGAATACAATAATATGCTGCATCAAGCAAACTTGATATTTCAAGCAAATGAAACCATATTGGCGTTCTCAATTACCATATAAAATGTTTTCTATTATGATGCATAAGAATAGAACCTTCTTCCGCGAAGACAGCGGAGTCCATGACCAAGTACCATAGCAATTCGTGCAAGAACAAAGATATAAATAACATGGAAATAAAAAAAGAACAATTTGTAAAAGTTTCAAAGAATATGAATAAATAGTGATAAAATTGCATCTGTAGAAGAGAGTGGACTATTACATACTCATGGCTGGATGTGTAAGGTACCATAAATCGTATACTAGGAAGCTCACTGAGTGCAGGTTTTCCTTTCTGCTTGACACCAGATAAAAAAAAAAAAAAAAGGCTTTAGATATAAAAAGCAGGACTAGGGCTGATGAACCTCTGTGTGTGTGTGTGTGTGTGTGTGTGAGAGAGAGAGAGAGAGAGAGGAATAAATCACCATAATGAGAATCTGAGTTGGTTGGAGAGCAACTTTTGAATTGTAATATGGAGGCATCAGCCACAATTAATTACTATTAAGTTACGACTACAAGGAATGAACAAAGAGTTAAAAAGCTAATTAACAAATAATTGATTTGTCGATCCAAAGGGAAACAAAAAAGTTACCAAAAGTATAATGTCTTTGTTCAGATTCAGCTATTTCGCTCATTAGTGGGTGATTTGGCATTTAAGTCCTTGACTGAAAGCTTCACCTTGAGCTACCTTGCAAAATTTGATTCCAATCAACCACCCATCATATCAGAAGCTTGTTATGTGTGAACAATTCTCAGTATGACCTGTAAAACATAAATTTTCTAACCATTTATCTGATGATGGAAAGAGTTCATGGTTAACGAACAAAATTTATTCAGAGAAGTGTTCAAAAAGAGGAAAGTAATACTTGTCTTAGAAAAAGACCTTTGAGAATCTAAGCATTGCCTTGATTTCCTGATGGATATAGTATATCAAGCCGTGCTCTGTTGAATCTTCATAAGTTGTTGGCCTACTGTGGTAGTTAGGATGTTGTCATCAATTGTATCTAGACAATTGTGTTTTTCAGCCATACACCAAGCATTGTGTGAACAGAAGCATATGTTATTAGAACAGAAGTATATGAAATAAGTGGATATAAGTTTACTAAAATTTCAATTTCCGTCAACTATTAAATAGAAGACTATACCTCCAGGTCAATGTTAAATTCCTCAATTGTTAATACTCAAATGTCCATTTTGGTTTAATCTAAAAAAAGTAAAGAATAATTTAGCATCAACAACTAGACTACTCTAAATGCTAAAACTAAGTACGAAGGAGTGTAAACAAAACATAACATATATTTACTTGAAACTGTGATTTGTTAATGATATGAGGTAGCTTCATGGGGGTTGCTAAGGGGCCGTAAGGAGTAATAGGTTTTCAGAAGGTGTTAAGAATTTAAAACCATAATGTTAATTGTTGGAGTTAGTGGCTCATATTGTTGACAGTAAATCTGGAAAACAATGGGGGGGCTCATGGGTGGAACGGAGCGGAATGGAGTGAAGCCTATGAGCCCATAATGGGTAATCTAGTTTTGTCCACCCAGGTCAGAACCTACAATATGATATGGGTATTTTGCTATTGTATCCAGGATTAGGGTTTCATTTAACATTGTGTAACCCTAATCAGTTGTAACACTTCTTTTCAGAAGTAACAAGAGAACTCCGCTGCCACTATGGACGTAAGTAGTCACACTGATTACTAAACCATGATAAATCCTTGCATTCTGTGCTTGTTATTCCTTTTTATTGCATTGCATATAGATTTTTGTGCAATATTAATCAACACTAGTTGAGTGGAAGGACTGTAGTAGATCTTGAGTTGCATATTCTACTTTTTCCTTTTAACCTTTGCCTGAAATTAGGAACTAATTTGCTTATGGCTAACAAGCAAAAGCTTTACACAAATAGTCACCCAAATTCAAAAATAGGATTGAGAAAAAATGGAAAAAAATTGGAACATAACAAAAAGCAGAGTGAAGCAATATAATTTCCTGTTTGATTTTGAACTGAGTGTACTTCCCGAGACCACCTCACAAACATAGTAAATTATTTAGGGACATTTTAAAAAATGTTATTTACCTCTAAATGCACATTGATTGAAAAAAAACTGACGACATATATGATAATTAAGCCAATTTAATAACCTATGCTACTTAGTCAACTAAACTTTACCAAAATCCTTTTTAGAAAATATGATCCGAGTCAATTACATCTTATTCAGGAAGTTAAAATGTGCAATCTATTCTTATGGTTAGAGCAAGACAAATATACATATTGGCAATACACTTTTTAAATACCCTACAAATCATGACAAAAGAGTTGGATTACCTAACAGGATATTATATTCTGCTTATCCTTTTCAGTAATCCGTGAAGAAACAGACAGAGATAAGTAGAACATTATTAAATCTGAAAACATAGATCTTACATGAAATCAAAATAGAAAGAACCAAAAAAAAAAAAAAAGAACGAAAAATAAACTAAGAGGAAAATCAGAAGGGAAATGATTTTGTGTAAGAATTCAGAAAAAGAAAGCACTGGAAATAAGAAAATAGGGGAAATGATTTGGGAGAAAAGGGGGTTGTTGGATAAGGAAACAAACAAAAGACAACATAAGGGACAAGCAAGGATCAATGGAATGTCAGGAATCATAGAAATATGGGCAATTGGAAGAATATAGCATACCGATTTCAGCCACAATCTTTATCTGTTCTGTTGATAGAGCTTAGATCCTATTTGGGTTGCCAAAATGTTGGAAATCTTGTGCCTCTCCATCCCGATTCCCTTGCTGCATGTAGTCATCATGTGACCACAAAAACTTATGCTCAACCACTCTAAATTTTTGAGGTGTTGCATGGCTTCCAGAGAGGACAGTCCCCTTAGATATTGGCACATCTGAATGTGAAGAGATTGAAGAGAGGAAAGGTTATCCAGGTACTCTAACAGAAATCTGGTTATTGTCAACTTTTTTAAAGTAGTATTGAGGTGCTGCAGTCGAGCTTTGGCCAAGCAACCAATTCTAGGGACGCCAGGGAGATGGAGTACTGCCTTCATAGGCAGTGGTGTAAAATACCATAAATTATTGCTAGGAAGGTCATTACCACAGATGCTAACGAAGAAAAAAAAATTCTCATAGTATTGATGGGGTTGTCTATTTCTATGGTGACAATTCAACGACCACAAGCATGGAATAAAATTATAACTTCATTTGCAATTGGTAGAAGTACTACACAATCCCCACAGTCGAACTGAACTTCTGTGAGGTTACCTTTTAGTGCTTCCATAAGTTGAGCTATATCCTCGAATTTCAAGAGCATTCTGATAAAATTTATAGAGGATTCCTTTAGAATGGACACAAAGAAGAAATAATATGATAATTTGAGAGCACTGAAAATCCAGCATTTATACTTCAAGGATCACCTAAACTTCTTATAGACCCTATGGAAGTTACACAATGTCATGAGATTCTTAGGAATGTTTACTCTTATATAGGAATGTTTACTCTTATAAGTAGAATGATTAGAGAACAAAAGACCTAATACATGTGAAACTGAAATTATTGATGGTGAAGATTTTAAGACATTGTGTTGAGAACTCATTAGAAGTGAAAATGCAAATCTGAAGAATTTGAATCTGAGTTGAAGAGGGCAGTTATTGATCTGGCAACTTTTTGAGATTTAATGTGAACATACTATGTAATAAGTCAGTTATGGATCTGACAACTTCATTTGCTAATCATTTCACCTATAAGAGATCCATGTCTTTAACACCTCCCTTTCTAAGTCTTAGTATTTGATTTAAAGAAGACATTTCGATCAGATGTAATAACACATAATGCTTGTGCATAATTGATCTAATACAGAAGGCTAGTTCCGAGGAATAAAAGACAAAGGTTGGTTTTTAGGCTTGGGAAAAGGGGGCAGGGGGTGATTGGGGAAGACTTATTTTGAAACACTTTGTGGTTTTGGTTTATTATAGAAGTGCCAAATTCTTCAAACAAGGTGTACTAAAGTACCAGAGCAATTATGTCAGGGGCCAGATGGTTTTGAAGATGAAACCATCAAGTAGTAAGAGAATTCAAGAGCTAATTAAATTATTGATTGGTTGATCCAAAGAGAAAAACAATGACTTACTAAAATGTAATGTCTTTGTCCAGAATCTATGGCTGATTAAGCTATTTGGCATCATTTTGGTTGCCTCATTATTAGGTGACTAGTCATTGAAGTCGTTGACCAAATGCTTCACCTTGAGCAACCTTTACAAAATTTGATTCCAATCAGCAACCCTTTACATCAGAAGCTTGTTAACTGTGGACAATTCTCCATATGACCTGTAAAACATAATTTTTTGAACTATTTGACTGAAGGTGGAAAATCTATGGTTAGAAGTTTTGAGAAAAGATGAAAGTAATGATTGTCTAAGAAAAAGACCTTTGAGAACCTAACCATTGCCTTGAATTCCTCATGGATCTAGTATATCTTGTAATGCCTTGAAAAATCTGAAAACAAAAAGAAACATTAGAAAATGGTCCACACGCACACTAGGGAATCATAGTAACAAAAATCAATGTTAAATAAAAAAGAACACAGCCAATTTGTTTCAGAAGTTGTTGGCCTAGTGTTATTTAATTTGATAGTTGGGATGTAGTCATCAATTTGACCTAGACAGAGCGTTCTGTGAGCAGAACTATATGGTATTGAGTCCACTTCAATTCAAGGACTTAAAACACTAGTGCAAAAAATTTAAAAACCTCTTTCTGAAAAGGAGACCACTGTTATTTCATCATAACTGGACGTCTCACATAGCTTGGTGGGGGTAGCCGAGGTGCTGTAAAGGAGTAACAGGTTTTCAGGAAGTGTTAAATATTTAAAACCATAATGTTAATTAACACTACTTGACTGGAAGAACTAAAGTAGATCTTGAGTTGCGTATATACCTTTAATAGTTGCCCGCAATTAGAGAGTAATTTGCTTATGACCGACAAGAAAAAGCTTTACATGAACAGACACGCAGATTGAGAAAAGGAACTGAGAAAAAGTGGAAAAATGAAATAGAGCAAAACGAGGAGTGAAGCAATCTTCATGTCCATTGAACTCAGTGTACTTCCATAGAGCAAAACTAATGGTTTAGTTCACGGTTCAAACAAAGTAAAATATTTTAGGGAAACTAAAGAAATGCCATTTACCTCTAAATGTACATTGGTTGGAAAAAAAAAAAAAAAAGACTGTCCTATATGAGAAATTAAACCAACTGAATAATCTATTCTACTCAAATCAACTTTACTTAAATCCTTTCGGAAAATATGATCTGAGTTGAAGTCAAATTGTGTGATCAATTCTTGGAGGAAGAAAAAAAATTATATATTGACACTGAACTTTTTGAAAACCCAACAAATCATGCCAAAAGAGTTGGATTACGTAATAGGATATTATATTCTGCTTGTTCTTTTCAGTAATCTGCAAAGAAACAGACAGAGATAAGAAGAAAATTATGGTAATCTGAGCATAGATCTTACACGAAATCAAAATAGAAAGAACACAGAAAAAAAAAAAGGGAAATGAAAAGTTAACTATAAGAGGAAAATCAGAGGGGAAATGATTTTGGGATAAAAGGTAAGTGGAAGAAATCAGACAAAAGGAAAGAGTGGAAATAACGAAAATTGGGGAAATGGTTTTGGGAGAAAAAGGGGTGGTTGGATAAGAAAAACAAACAAAAGAGGCAACATAAAGGGGGAAGCAAGGGTAAATGGAATGTCGGGAATCATAAAAATATGAGCAATTGGAAGAATATAGCATACCAATTTCAGCGGACGACTCGTTTTTATTCTGTCGATAGACTCTGGATTCTATTTGGACTGTTGGAATGTGGGAAATCTTGGGCCTGTGGGACACGATTGCCGTCCCGTCTGAAGACTTCATACCTTCGCAAAAACGGATGGTCAAACGTTTCAAATTTTTGAGGCGTCTGATTGCTTCTTCGGTGGGCAGAAACCTAAGTTCGGGGCACAACCAAACGTGAAGAAACTCGAGAGATGAGAGGTCACCTAGCCACTTTGGCAGAGATACCAACCCCTCGAATCTAGTTATTGCAACCTTTTTAAAGTAGTATTGAGGTGCCGAACTTGATCCAGTAGAGATTTGAGTTTTGGCCATCCAACCAATTCCAGAGACTCCAGGGAGATGAAGGGGTACTGCTGGGAGAGGTCGTGGCATTGGGTATCCAGAGTCATAACCTCAGCCGCAGCAGCAGCAGCAGCTCCTATGGAGGGCCAAGGGAAATATGCAAGCTCCCTTGAGAAGGCACCTATCTGCAATCTTCGAAGGCCGGTCAGGCAAAGCAGGCTCTCCTCCCAACATCTCTGCAATCCTGGACAGCCTTGAATCTCCAACGTCCGAAGGGATGTCACATTGCACAATTCATCTGGAGCCACAACTAAATTTCGACACCATTCTATCTTTAATGTCACAAGTGTTCGTAGCAGCCCCTTTGGCAAACATGTCAACGTATCGCAATGCGAAATCGAAAGCTGTTGAAGAGATGTTAGGCGACTACTGAATGCTCCTGTTTCCTTCATAGACCTTAGATTCCGACAACCCTCTATCTCTAGGTTCTCAAGAGACGCCAGGTTAAGTAAGTTGTTTGGTAAATAAGACAGCGTCATCAAAGACAACATACTCAGGAATCTTAAGGACTTGCTGCCGTTCCCCAACAAATCTTCTAGGACACCTTCGACATTTGAATCAGTTGAACTCTCATCTACACGCAAATCCAAGACAGGGCGATGACAAGTCTCATCGGAGGTTTTTCCCCATGTGCCAATAATCAGTTCCCGAATGGGTAACAAATGAATTGGGATTGTAATCAAGCGAGGGCAATAAAAAATAATTAACTCCTCCAACGTAGGAAAGAATTTCGTTGTGCCAGGCAAAACCCATTTTTCTAGGTTTGGCATATCACGTAGAGTGAGTCTTCTCAGTGCCGGAAATACTACTGATAGCCCTGCTGTCGTGCCACTACTACTGCCAACAGTGCCTTCATCTCCAGGATTGCCAACACTATGACCATAGAATTCCGAACCAATATGTTTGACGCTATGCCAACTTTCTATTTCAACATCTGTCAGATTTGAGAGATGTCCAAGGGCTGGGATTTGTTCACATTTCCGAAAGTTCCGCAATTTGATTGCCACCAAGTTGCGAAGCAGCGGCAACCATGATGCAAATCTTACACCCCTGAAGCCTTCAATAGTCAAAACTTTCATGTTCTCTTGAGGTCTTAGAGCTACCAACACCTCCTCATCATTGTTCGTGCCTTCTTCTATTCCATGACTCCAATATAATTCCAACTCAGGAATCTCTGTCTTTCTTGACAAATTTACTTTCTCTGCCTCTTCCTTGTTTCTCACTTTCTCGAGATCATATATCTTCAATTTACCTCTCAAGTTGCCTAAGCACCCTAGCTCTTCAATTCTACGGCCACTATCCTCACCCACAACAAAGTACGATAGTGTCTGCAAAGAAGTCAATTGCCCTATCTTCGTTGGCATCAATTTTCTATCATCTATGGATCTATTAGTGTGGAGGTTTCTCAAGCTAACCAACTTATGAAATTTTTCCGGAAGCCTTTCCAAAGACTTTGGAAGTATTAGGGTCTGCAAATTGTAAAGCTTGGTGATGAAATCTGGCAGTGTTTTAATAGGAACCTTTGAGAGTCGAAGATATCTTAATTGTATGAACTTGCTCATTGAACTTGGCAACTTGTTCAAGGTATTAATTGATGTCAAAGACAGGGCACGTATACGTTTGACATCCGCAAAGTTTTCAGGGAGATTTCCAGATAAAGATAGTGTCCTTAGATTGCCAACACTCTCTTTTGGAATTTGAAAACTTGTTTCTTCCCCGAATTCCAGTATTAGATGTTCAAACTTAGGATGACCATTCACTTCACCAACCTTCAAAGTCAAAATGTTACTCTCGGCAACATGCACCGCAAGATCATGTACAAGATCATGCATCTTGAAACTTGAAACATTATCGTACTCATCCAATTCAACCTCTTTTAAAAAAGAATTGTGCAACAGAGTATTAACATAATTATCACCTACATCTTCCATTTCCAAATTGCTTTTTGAACAAGGCTGAAGATATCCTTGACTCATCCAAAGCTGAATCAACTTAACCTTGTAAATGAAAATATCTTTCGGGAAAATAGAACAATATGCAAAACATTGTTTTAAAGATGGAGATGGTAAGTGATCAAAACTTAACCGTAAGACCGGGAGAATTCCATTTTCAATTTCAGGTGAATTCCATATTTCATTTTCTTCAATTGACGACCATTTATCTTCATCTTTGATTGAGTACATTAAACCTCCTAATGACTTGATGGCTAATGGCACACCCTTACACTTTTTCAGCAATCTTTCACCAATACCCACCAATTTTGGGGTCTCCACCGGTCCTCGATCTGCAAATGCTCTATTCCTAAACATGGTCCTACTATCATCATCTGATAGTCCGTGCAAGTGATGAGTAAGAGATTCAGCTATTTTCATGGTTGATGCCACATTCGAACTGCCGGTTGTTACTATAATTTTGCTTCCCTCAGAGCCACCTATTTCTAGCAAAGAACTTCTCAGTTGTTCCCACTTAGAACCAAGACTTTCACCTTGATGGACTAGATTGGGAAGCTCATCCCACACATCGTCTAGTACAAGTAAAAATTGTTTCTCTTTAAGTTTGACTTGAAGCTTTGATCTCACTATTCCTTCAATATTTCTTGTCTCAGATATTTCTCCAGTAAGAGATTCTACCATATCATTCAGTAGCCTTTCAACTGCAAAATTAGTAGATACACAAACCCACATTCTTCGGACACCAAATTTCTGCCCAACCTCATAATCATTGTAAACTATCTTAGCAAGAGTTGTTTTCCCAAGCCCAGCTAATCCTACTATGGCAATGGTGGGTAAACTATCATTAACATTAGAGTGAAGTAACATTTGCTTCACTTGAGACACATCACCATCCCTTCCCACAACTATTGAATCCCCTAAAAAGGGGTTAGTTGGAGTGAATTTTGTAGATTTAACAGTAGCATTTATAAGCTCTGCTGGTCTAAGACCGATCTCATTTGCATCTTTGTAAATTTTATCTAACAGGAAATTGATACTCTTGACCTTTCGAGCCATCTTGAGACGGAATGGCAGTGGGTTGGAGAGGGAGAAGAGGTTGCGTACCTTCTTTAATTGCGTTTGAACCTCCATCTTTCTTCGAAGGACCTCAAACGCGAATTCATCCAACACATCATCAGCACGGCATGCCACGGACTTGAGTTTGTTCAACCAGAGTTCCATAGTTTCTAGGCGTACTTGTCGATTCTCAGCGTCTCGTAACAGAGCTGGAATCATTTCCAACCTCTTTTTAAGCCTTTCAAGCTCATCCTTCATACCCCATGCCTGGCTAACTTGTTCGGCAGCTAGTGGAATCAAGTAATTCAGGATCCCCTGAGCAGCAGCAAGGAGAAGTATTATATAGTGAAAGCTGAAGACCAACTCCAGTTGTATCATTTGGTAGGGTATCATCGTTAGAATATACCATAGAATATACAAATAAAAATTTTTAACAAATTTTTTACAGAATAATTCGAGTATTTGCGATCATTTTGTTGAAAATCATAACACCCCCATTTTGGTTTATAATTTTAAAACGTCAACAACCATTTCATTGTGACGTTTTCTGTATAAGATTTTTATAAGAACAGAGTTTCCCTTGCAATATTATACATTGTGAACAAGACTATGAGAAGCATAGCTCTACATATTCGAGGGAAGTTGGTCGCGATCTGTATAGTTATGGAGTTTAATTTTGATACACTAACAATGTAAATTTTTTTTACACAAGTAGGCACGAAAATGTGACATGTGTCTCTAAACTATATTTTTGTATGTTGTATTTGAATTTTAAAAAAAATGTGTTGCATTCTGGTGCCTTGCTTGTGTGAAGAAATTATACACTGTCAGTGCATCAAAACTAAACTCATAGTTATATGTTTTCCTTGAGAGTTAGTCATGCGCAACCACTCCATGTGCAGTAGTGCATCAAAATATTGAGCAAAGAGATACCACTCGTCCACTGGGGTAGAGATGTCCACTCGGCCCAACTCGAGTAGTGATCCGCCGGGCTTGGACCGGACTTTGCGAGCTCCCGCCAAATTTTGGGTCAGGCCAAAATGGGGATGGCTAAGCCCAAGCCTAGCCCATGGTTCTAGGGGTAAACTGGGGCTCGGACTCGGACTCGGGCTTGGGCTTTTGGGCGGGCTTGGTCAATTTTTTTTGTAGAATTTTAGTTTGTAAATTTGCAATTAATTTATAAATTAATAACTAATAATTAGTAATCAATAATGGTTAAACTAAATTAGAGAATTTGTCAACTTATAAATATTTTACCAAAAACATAAATTATTAAACATATAAAGTATTAATTAATGTGTGTATATATATATATACTATTAATTACATAAACCAATATACTTTTAATTAGTAATCACTAATAATTAAACTAAGTTAGAATAAGTCAACTTATAAACATTATACAAAAACATATAAGCATTAAGCTTATAAAGTATTAATTATTGTACATTTACATAAACTATTAATTATAAATTTATAATTTAGGAGGGCTTTTGGGTGAGCTTAGGGTCGGGCTTTTTGGATGGGCCTCAGGCCAAGCTCGCAGGCTGGGCTTGGGCCAAGCTCAAGCTATCAAGGGTAAGGCCCAAGTCTACCCATAGGGGGATCGGGCTAGGGCCGGGCTACACCTTGGTCAGGCTCAGATCGAGCTTTGGCCCGATGGGCTCAGGCCTGGCTCAGGGGACCCATGGGCCGCGAGCCGGATTTACATCCCAAACTAAGGGTAATCTAGGGGTTTAAAGACTTGATGCATAGACTAAATACATCTGTAACTTCTATAAAAGTGGAGATTATCTTTTGTACATAGTGGATTGTTAGCTCTAGTATAGGTGTTATTTTATTTTATTAACTCTAAATTGTCCCTAAACTGTCTTAATGAACATTGTGCAGAAATTAGAGCTGAAAATGATTAAATTGACCAAAATTGCAAAAGAGCGTTCCAATGAAAGATTCAATTGTTCAAACGGGCATTCAACCGAACTATTTGAACAATCCCAACGTTCGAACGGTCGTTCGAACGCACGTCGATTTTTCAACACCGTTCGATCTAGGTTCGATAACAAGGGGAGATACTGCTGCTTGCTACATACGTGCGATACTCGTTTGAATAGGCATTAGAATGGTCCATAAGGCATTCGAACGCCTGATGGAACCCCTGTTTTTGTAACAACTATAAAAGGTTGTTTTGGGCGAATTTTGAGAAGGTAGTCATTTTCTTAGGTTTAGCTTTATATTTGAGAGCTTCTTAGAGTGAGAATTTATGGCTTTGTTTGGTTGCGGTTTCAGTTCCCGTTCCGTTTTCATGTTTCGTATTCTCAGAACCAAAAAATATGTGAACATCTCGTTTTTCTTGTTCTCAGAAACAAAAAAATGGGACCATCGAAAACACCATCATTTTCATATCGTTTTCATTTTTTAAGAAAAACGGTTTCGAAAACTCAAAAAACATCCTTTTAATGGTTCCTAAAACTAGAGTGTTTTTTGAAAAAAATTTCGAAAACAAGTTTCAGAACCATCTTACCAAACGCGGTTTCAATGAAAACAATTTTCGAAACCAATCTATCATACGCAATTCTGTCGAATTTTAGAAAATAGAAACCAGAACCGTAACCAAACAGGGCCTATATTTTCCTTAGTTCTCTTCCATTTTTCTTGTAACCAAACATTTAATTAGTTGATTTGCATGCAATTTCTTCCTTGTTTATTGCAATTTCTCATGGAATCAAGTTGCTAAACCCACTCTTTGATACAATTGTGAAGATCAATCAAGGTTCTTCAAGGTTTTAATAGAGGTATATGGTTTTTAATGAACTATCTTATGTTTTTATGCTAATTCACCTTAATTATATTGTAGATCTATTAGAAAACCTAGATCCATAATCATATTTGATAATTCTAATGCACAACTTTGAAATTGGTATAAGAATTGTACAATCCATGGTTTGATTCTATGATTCATGACTTTGAAAACTAATCCACACTTAATTGAGTATGAATCCTTGTTTGTATTGTCAAAATCTTTCAAATCAAGGATTCATAGAGAGATCATTTATTTAAGTTATCAAAACCTCTATTGAAACTTTGTAGGAATTTGATTGATTGAAGCAATTGTGTCCAAGACCCTTTTAAATCTCATAAAATCTAGTTTTAATTGCTTTTAATTAGCAAATTAACATCAAACCACTTTATCAAACAATTTTTTGTCTTATTTTGATTCAATCTAGTAATTGTGACTCCTGCCTAGGTTAGCTTAGTGTGCTGTTAGTGCCATTATTGTATTTAGATCAATACTTGAGGAATTCGATTCTGGTCTTGTTGGGATTAAAACTACAATGCGATAGCCGTACTCTTGCAGTACGCTTTGGAGCATCAACCAGATCATCATTTTAATATTTAAATTAATAGTGTAAATTTTTACTACTGATTTGTTTCGTAAGTTTTTACTACTAATTTGTTTCAATAAATATTAACTATATTACTTTTACTGACTAAAATATAAAAGAAGGGTTCTAACAATCTAATAAATGGAATTAATGATGGCAATAAAGGTGTGTGCTCTGTGTATAGGATTTGGATTTTTTCCATTCCATGATTTGAAATGGAGATTTTCATTTTATTGATTGAGGTGTTAACACGTCATATGCAACTATAAAATCATTTATTTTTTAAACAAATTTTAAGTCAACTCATTTGAACTCTTCAATTTTATGTTGGATGACGTGTCAACACATCAATCAATGGAATAAAGATCTTCATTCCAAATTATGGAATGTAGAGAATCTAAATCCAACTATAGAGTGAGGGAGGGAGGTGGGGTGAACTAATTAAATAGTGGGTATTATGCTAAAAAACAAAAAAAGATTTAAAATGATCATCAGAGCTATGAACAACTCAGCTGATTTGCAGCCTATCCAACTTAATTTAGAAAAACTCTGATGACATTATACAATGGCATGGCGTAATATGCCGAAAAAGTAGAGCTGTTTACTGTTGTTAATGAACATGCTCAACATAATCCAGAAGTTTTTACTTAGTTCTCTTCCATCGCTCACTAGCAGTCCATCGAGAAATATATATATATATATATATAATACATATCGTGAAGGATTTTATATTTGGATGGACACCTAACCCAATTATCACTTATCCCCAATAATTGCAGACTAATGTTTATTAAGGATTAATTAAGCAATTATTTTATCTAAATATTTGACTTTTGAACAACTTAACTATTTGCATTTTTGTGAAATTACTCAGCTCAACATTGAGAAATACTACTCTAAACTCTATAAATAGATTAGAGGTTTGCATTTCAAATGGCCAAGATTACTGATAATTTCCAATTAAAAAAAACCTTGCTAATACGATTGAGCTACAAAATTTAACTGCTATTTTTTGAAAATCTCTTTAATGTACTTGTGACGCATGTTTTGAGTAATTTTGAGGGACAAAAATTACTTATATGCGCTTCTTTTTTTTTTTTTTTACTTACTCTTTTGGATAAATTAGAATTCGCCCTTGTTGTTTGTCCATTTTCGAGGAAAAAATTCCAATGGTTTGGTATTATGAGTTACCCAATAGTCATTCCTACCAAATTAGCATGTGATATATTTTCATTGAAAGTCTCTCTATTTTTTTTTAGGAATTAAAGTTGCTAATGTGAAAAAATACTACGTGTCACAATTTCATAAGTATGACTACTGACAACCTAATGTTATCTAATTATTAGACTTTCTTCCCATTTATAGTTTGACCACGTGTATTTTAAAATGTGACACTTACACCCCTTTAGTTTGAATCAAAGTAATTATATTAGGTATATAGTTAAAAAATAACATCTAAACAATGAAATTTAACTTTTCTGAGATGAAATAATTATCTAACTAAAATAAAACATCAAAATGACTTTAATTTCAGTATAGACTTTTTGATTTTCTTTCATTTCCACTTATTTTTCCTTTTATTTGTTTTTTTTTTCTTTCATTTCCTTTTGTATTTTCTCTCTTTTAGACTATAGTTACCAAGAAACTCTATTTGAGAAGGGCAAAATCACCACTTCCAAACTAGATACGAAACTCTCATAAAATTTTAAGAAAAACTTATAGGAGACGATTCAAAGGCGTTTCCAAAACTCTAACATAATTTAAAAAAACTTGTTAGAAACTCTTACAAAATATTGTGAAAACTCTCAAAAATTAGCTTTTCATAATTTCTAGAATTTTTTATATTGTCAAATCTTATTATTTGATGACAATGTATAATTTTCAATAAAAGTCTAGATATTCTATAGCATTTGTTTTTTTATTTGATCACAAAAGTATCTAAACATTTTATATTATTTTAGAGTTTCTAATATAATTTGTTTGATAAATATACTATTTAGTTTTATATTCATAGCGTTTTTCATTTTGCATAAATTTTTAGGCCACGTTTTCCGTATCATTTACTTTTGCCTCTTTCCTTTATAGCAACTGTGGTTTGAATACTTCAATTGAATGAGAATATAATTTTGTTTAACTTTAAATATTTTCATTTGTATTTTACCATCAAAATATTTTCTCACAAACATAATATATTAAAATAGAATTGATGCCCCCTTCTAGACTTTTTATTTCCTTATACTGAATTTTCTTTTATTTTGATGTTTTAATTTGGTAAGAAAATAGTTGCATCCAAAATATTATATTTTTTCTCGTGTATTATCTTTGACTCAAAAGTGGTAATAGGCAATTGTCGATTTTCTTCTATTATCTTCATCTTTCTTAATGGCACATGCACCATGCTGACCAATGACCACCTCACTGTAATATTAGAAGAATATTACTCTAAATTCTAGGAATAGATTACAGGTTTGTATTTGAATGGCCAATATTATTCTAAATATTTCAATATTTGGATGCACTGTTGCACATGGAGTGGTAGTGCAGCAGAGCTTCTCAAAGTCGTGTTCACATTATATTATATTGCAAGCAAAATACAAATTTTTACAAATTTTTGTATAAAAAACAGCGATGTTGAAAAACCATGCCTAGTCTATAGCTTTGCTAAAGGATAAGTATTAATACAATACTATGATGGTTATGATTATGGCTATGTACAATCACAATGTATGTTAATAATAAGTAAGAAAAATTAATCACGCATTGACCCCTGATAGTTTTGATAGATTATAATTAGATGATACCTATCTTTAATGTCCCATACCCCAACTAACCACAATGGTACTTAAGAAATCTTACAAAATATAATTTAGCTGATATCATTGAGTTGATCAAGACCTACTAAGGTAGGGAGTTGCAATATTTATTTAATAAACTTAATCAACGATTCTATTGGAATATTAACCAAAACCTAATATGAAGGAAAAAGGACAATTCCAATTTGGCTGCTTTATTTAAAGACCTTTACTCGGTTTAATTTAAAAATCTACGGGTAGACAGAGTTAGTAAGGATGTGACTTTGGTTCAATCAACATATCATATATTTAGTCTATGCATATCCTATTTGTAGCATCAGTAACTGAAAAAATTCTTCTTATTTAGATTATTATAATTAGAACAATATGGTTTGGTTATTTATGCTTAGTATATATCATATAGAATTTTGATAGTGTACTAAAAAAACTAATACTACGTATAGTCCTAGTTCTCACTCACAAACACAAAGTATTAAATACCCAAGACCCATTCAAGTATGTTTAAGAGAGAAATAAGATTATGCGCATCATTTCTATATTTGTACTACCTTCCAATTATTAACTAGCCTTTCTCTAATTTTAAGTAAATAATTCAAATGATGAATAAAAACATCTTTAGAAATTCATTATCATAATAAATTTCATCTCATTCGATAGCACTATAATATGATAGAGAAATAAATTTTTATGAGGTATGTGCACTCAAAAATTTGTTTGGGAGCATAATTGAGCTATGTCTTGTTCATTTTGTGTCATTAATGGTAACATAATGTTTCAAGACTCGTAAATTTGTCTGATTAATGTATACTGAAAGATCTAACATGTTTAAATGTAAGTATTCATAAGAGATTGGAAGTTAATTATTATTCTATTTATAATTAGTTACATTGAAGACTTGAAGTTATTCATGATAGTTATTAACAAAATAATAGTTTGATAGATTGTGGTTGATTGTACTTTAAAAGTACAATTATAACATCTTAACCGGTGCTTTGTTAGTCTTAAGTTAGGATTTTATATGCCTTTTAGTTAGATTTTCATATTAACTAAGTTTGTTTTGTTTGCATAGGTTTTGAGCTTAAATTGTGTGATTTTGGATGGAATTCGGTCAAAAGGAGAATAAATTTTAAGAATATGTTATCATAATACAAGCTGCTAAAAGTGGAGTACAAACTGTTGAAGCACACAGAGCTGAAATTTTATCTCTCAAACCAAAATATCTACTGGGGTGTATAATATATTGATTTCATATAACTTTTTGTAATTTACACAAATTGGGCAACCCTATGCACAGTTGGAGACCATTAAAAGCCCGTTTGAAACTTCAGAGGTTGGTTTTTTGGGTCTGTAAAAGCGTGAGCATGGCCTCCCAAAGCGTGCCCACATTTCGCACAAATTTTGTTATTTTTCAGCCTATTTAAGGTAGTTTTGTGCCTAAATTTTGGGATCTCTTCATACTTTACATATTTTTAGGATTATTAGAGAGTTTTAGGAGTAGCTTTAGAAAGAGAAACTCCAGATTTCTTTGTGGTTCTTCATTTTCATTATAATCAAGTACAATTTTCATCAATTCAATGTAATTTTCTATGGGTAAGTAGCTAATCTTCATTTTCACTCAAAGTGTTCAAGGTTTGAGTTATCAACTTCTTTGGAATCTTTGAATGATTTGGGTGATTGAATCAATTGAGTCCAAATTACTTTAAAATTCACTTAGTTCAATTGTTGATTTTCTCTTTAAATTGCTTTAGTTTACATCTGAACAATAACTATTTCCAATCAAACTATTTTTCATTTCTCTTTTAGAAGCAATTTAGTAAGTTGTGTGAGGTCTAAGAGTGTTAAGTGCTAACTTTGGTCGATAGCATACATTGAGCTCAATTCTTGTATAATGCAACCTTGGTACTTACCAAATTATACTTAGTGACCATCTACTCTTGGGTGAGCATTGCTTTGGTTGTGCCAATGGTATTCTAGAATATTGTTTAGATCATTTTAATATTTAAATTAATAGTGTAAATTTTTACTAATTATTTCTTTCAATAAATATTAAGTTATATATTACTTTTACTGACTAAAATATAAAAGAAGGCTTGTAATAAATAATCTAATAGGATGGAACTAATAATGGCAATAAAGGTGTGTGCGCTGTGTGTAAAGAGAGGGAGGGAGGGTGAATTAATTATGGTAGTCAGTATTAGGCTAAAAAACAAAAAGATTTAGAAGGATCATCAGAGCTACGGCCAACTCAGCTGATTTGTAGCCTATCCAACTTAATATATTGACATTCAGACCCAAAGCAATGGAAAATCTTTGGTGACATCATACAATTAAGCAATTACTTTATCTACATATTTGACTTCCGAACAACTTCACTATTTGCATCTTTGCGGAATTATTTGGCTAAACATTGAAAAATACTGGTCTAAACTCTGTAAACAGATTTGAGGTTTGCATTTCAAATGGCCAGGCTTACTGATAATTTCCAATTTATAAGAAAAAAAAAAAAGAGAAAGAAACTTTGCTAATATGATTGCGCTACAAAAATTTACTGTTATTTGTTTGAAATCTCTTTAATATACTGGTTACGCATCTTTTGAGTGTAACTTTGATGGGGAAAAATTAATTAAATGCTCTTTGTTTTTATTTATTTTTAACTCTTTTGGATATATTAGCATCGCCCTTGTTGTTAGTCCAAGTTAGAAAAAAAAAATTAGTGGTTAGGTAGTATTAATTACTAATTGAGTAGTCATTTGTACCAAATTTTACCATGTGACACATTTTTCTTAAGGATTTACTTAGAACTCGAATTTTCGATAAGTAAAGAAAAATGTGAGAAAAAAATAAAAATAAAGAGTATTTTTATTTATTTTTCTTTCATCGTTTTTTTTTCTTTTGTTTTTTTTATAAAAAATTCAAATTTCAAATGAACCATAAAAGTCTTTCTATTTTTTTATAATTTAAATTACTGATGTAGAAAAACACTATATGTCATAATTTTATAAGAATGATCACTTACAACTCAATGTTACCTAATCATTGGACTTAAAAATTAGAAATACACTACATGACAACTCTGTTATTTCACAAGTTTCAAGTTTAAGTTAGGAATACACCACATGACAACTCAATTATTTCACAAGTTTCAAGGAGCCCATGGTCCACTATATATAATAGCTGGCACATTCGTAAAAATGGAAAAGAACAATATAATTATTAGATACTGAGTTGGAGTGCTTATCTTTTCTTGTTTTTCCTAGGTTATTGATGTAAAGTAAAACCAATCCTCTGACAGCGTGAAATAGATTAAGAAAAACAACAAAAAAAAAGAAAAAAAAAAAGAAAAGAAAAGAAGAAAGAATTCATATGAGCTGGCCTCTTTCATTGTTTGGACGAAAGTGAGGCAATCGATTTCAAATCTTCATTAGTTTTTAAAGCTTTGGTCGGCAATCATGAATATAATTCTAAGCAATCCGTTTGTGGAGCGAAAGCAAGTGCGAGTATCCTTTGTTAAAATTGCTCGAGAGAGAGAGACAATTAAGAAGAACTGATCGAGATTTTTTCCAATTAAATAAATATTGCAAGTTGTTACTTACTATGTCTTGATCAACTATAATCGTAAAAAGAGTTTTTTCGATAATAAACTTCATAACGAAAACGGATTGAGAAAATTATTAAGTGTTTTTTAAACACCACCTCATTTTTACTTTACAATTCACATAATAGTAAAGTTTTCCTGTTATGTATATGAAGTTAAATATCTTACCTAATAAGTGGAGGATCTACCTCATGTGAGTGAAAAAGTAAGGACACGTGACACTCTACGAACATTGAATAATTTCTCTCAAATGATAGATCAACATGTGCATCATTGTTTGGTTATATATATTGCAAATGATGTATTTGATAATGTTAATAATGAAGTTATTATGCAACAATTTTAAGATATAAAATCTCGTGGAGATAAATTGTAAAATTTCATGAACTTGTATGCTATATAAAAGTGTTTTTTTTTTTTTATGGTTTAAGAAGCTTAAATTAGTTTTTCAATTTATTACAAATAGATAATAGATATTGTTAGTGTATATTTTTAATTTTGTGAAATTTATGTTTGTAAATGACACCGCGGACAAAAAATCTTAGAGTCGCGATTGTATCATCCAATTATAAAATCAGTCCAAAAAGATGTATCGTAATGACAACTAATGATTAAATTTTTGGAGTTCGCTGCACTAGTTTGACAATAGGAAAATAAGGTATCTGTATGACTAACGACTTCAAAGGAACAATAGGCTGCTTAATTAAGCTCCAAAACAAACTTTCGAGTATACAATATTAATCAGACAAATTTACGAGTCTTGATACATATATGCAAATACATGCTCTCAAATTGCTCTCTCTCTCTCAAGCAATTTTAATAAAGGATGCTCACATTATAGTTACCAAAATGAGAAGTGGAAACAAGAAATGTTAAGAAAAATTAAAGCGAGAAGTGCGGCCAAAAAATATAGAGAGAAACGAGAAGTGGAAAACAATTGAGAAATTTAATAGGAAATTTTTTCGAAACTCAAATAAGACTTTTAAGAAACTTAGTGGAGATCTTTGAGAAACTTAGTAGAAATATTGAAAAAACTTAATAAAAACCTTTGAAAAACTTAGTGGAAACCTATGCAAATAATTTCATAAATATTTAGTTAGAACTCAAGGAAAAAAATGTATAAAAATTAATATTTTAAGTTTTCGAAGCGTTTCCTAAAAGTTTCGCCTAAGTTTTTCAAGAGTTTTTGTTAAGTATCCCCAAGAGTTTTCTAAGAGTCTCTCAAACGTTTCTTAGAAGTTTTCGAAATGTTTTTCCCGCGTTTCTGAAACATTTTCCTAAAATTTTAAAACAAGTTTCGTATTTGTCTTGAAAATGCGTTTCTTAAAAAATGCGTTTTTGCCTCCAAACGAGTTTTCGTGCAACTATGGCTCGCAGTCTCTTTCTTTTTCTTTTTTTTTTTTTTAACTGAATAAAAAGGATAAAGAGAGATGAACAATGTAACTCTCTAACTAAATGTGATCATAACAATCTCTATCTCGCTGGCTCTCCAGAAAAGAGTAAGCCATGGCTCGCACTCGCTTTTGCTCCAGGAATGAATTGCATAGTATTATATTCATGATTGCCGGCCAAAGCTTTAAAAACTAATGAAGACTCGAAATCGGTTGCCTTACTTTCGTCCACAAAATGAAAGAGGCCAGCTCATATGTGTTATGAAAGGGTGTTGACTAGTGAATGACCTTGACTAAATATGTGATTAACCTATCACTTGGTTGCCTATATAAACGGAAGATGAAAGAGAGAAATGAGAGTAGAGAAAAATAGAGAAAAGAAAGAGAGAGAAAGCAGAGAGAGAGAGAGAGAAAAGGAAGAGAAAGAAGAAGAGAAAAAAGAGAAGAAAGAAAAAAGTAAAGAGTGTAGGTAAATTATTTTAATTTTTGTTGTCTTTATATTTTGTTTTATGAAAGAAATACATGCTTGGGTGATCAAGAAGATCTATTCCCATAGTTCTAGAAGAACTATTTACATATTATTTGACAGTTCCAGAAGAACAAGTTTTATTAGATATTGTGTTTGAATATTTTGTTTGCTTCAAATTCATTTAGTTTATAACACATTATCAGCACGATACTTTAAGTACTTTGCGTTCTTTATTTATTTTATGTGTAATTTATCTTCATTTTGGCTTCTTTACTATTCACTCAATTTGCATAAATAGTATGAACAGTAGTTTAACTGTTGAAATGAATAGTATATATTTCAAAACTTTGTTACTTTATTTCTCTTAGATCTTGCATGTTTTGCCTATGATATTTATAGATCTGGAATCCATATTTCAATATCTTTCCATAGACATGTGACTTGACTATATTTTGATGTTTAGATTGAAAGTTATAATGGAGAAAAAAATAGTGATCGGATGAAGTCTACAATTCATTCTACTATTCATAAACAGTAATAAATAGTAATTGCATAGTAATATATAATAAACAATGTTTAATCAATAGTATGGTAATACTTTTCACTGTTTTGTCGGTTATCATTTATCATAATATCCATCTAACATTAATATATTTGGTAGAGATTTCACATGATCAGTAATGTATGATTGTATGATTTTATTATATGTATTGCCTTAAAAAAAACAATTAAATAGAAGAAATCAAGTATTCCTGTAAAATGCTTATTAAGGCTTGCACGTAGTTTATTTAATTATTGTTATTTTATAAGGTTGGCTTGCCGCTTGCTACTACTTTCATTTCTATTACTGCTATTATTTAATTATATTTATTATAGCCGTTGTCTATTTTAGTTTATCATTGTGGCATCATTGACTGTTTCAAAAGCTTATTATGGTTTAATGCACCTAGAGTTGCAAGATAATCAATAAATGCACTTGAAGTTGTAAGATTCTGGCTGAATGCACCTAAAGTTGTCAGGCAATGATGTAGTGCACTTGAAGTTGTAATAGCAAAGATGTAGTACAGTGTTGCCAAATAAAAAAAAATGAGTACAATTTTTATTATTCAAATAAGTCCATAATGAAAATGATGTGAAGAAAATCTTCCTGATGAAGATATGATAAAACAATATATTTATATTTCATGCCTTGAATGTGCTCCTGCAGCAGCAATATCGAGAGCGGGGTTTGAAACAAGTCGGGAAACAACTCTAAAATAAAACAAGAAAAGGGAAAAGGTTTACAGAATAAACCTCTCAAAAAATTATGAAGATGTTTGTTACTGATGTAGTATGAAAAGGCATTGTTCATGTATCTATCGTATGCCCAAACCATTAGTGGATCTTTACTGAGTCTCAACACATGATAAAGGAAAAAAATATAAAAATAAATTTCACAAATTTTGTTGACTCAGTAGAAATTACTCACCTTGATATTTCAGATTTCTTTGAAAATCATCATGATGGAAAAATAAATCACTTATGAAAATATTCACACCAATTAGTTTATGTTCTTGTTCTTTTAAGTTTATTGTCATCTTGTGTAATGTTTTTCTAAGTATGTTTCTTAAATGACTGTTTTCGTTTTCTTATAAAGATAGAGACATGGAATCTACCAAAGCATTAACAGCTTCCAAGATGAACGATGGAGATATATGTTTAGTAAACAGTGCAACTACTCATACAATTATTCGAGAGAAAAAATATTTTGTTAGCTTAACATTAGCTAAAAATAACGTTAAGATAATATCTGGCAGTACAAAATTAATTGAAGGTTCCGAAAGAGCTAATATATTATTGCCAAAAGGAACAAAACTCTATATTGATGATACTATGTATTCAACTAAAGCTACAAGGAATTTGCTCAGTTTTAAAGATATACGTAGTAATGGATATCATATAGAGACAACAAATGAAAATAATAAAGAATATATTTACATTACCTCTATTGTTTCATGCCAGAATTATATATTAGAAAAACTTGCTACCTTCTCTTCTGGATTATATTATATAACTATAAGAATTTTGGGATCACCTGAAGTGATGCACCAGAAGTGTTTTGACCCAAAAAATTTTATACTTTGGCATGATCATCTTGGTTATCCGGGATCAACAAAGATACGTCGAGTAATTGAGAACTCTCATGGGCATCCGCTAAACAACCAGAAGATTCTTTTGTTAAGTGATTACACATGTCTCGCTTGTTTACAAAGAAAATTAATTGTGAGACCATCCCCTTCAAAAGTAATAGTTGAATCCCCAAACTTTTTACAAAGAATTCAGGGGGGTATTTGTGAGCCTATACACCCACCATGTGAACCATTTTGTTATTTTATAGTTTTAATAGATGCATCCACTCGATGGTCACATATTTGTTTGCTTTCTACTCGTAATGTTGCATTTGCTAGGCTTCTTGCTCAAATTATTATATTACGAGCACAGTTTCCAGAGTACTCTATTAAGTCAATACGACTGGATAATGTTGGTGAGTTTACATCTCAAGCTTTTAATGATTATTGCATGTCTATAGGAATTGATGTTGAACATCCTATTGCACATACACACACAAAATGTGTCTAGTTGAATATTTTATCAAACGCCTTCAGCTTATAGCTCGACCTTTACTTATGAGAACAAAATTATCTGTTTTTGCTTGGAAACATGTCATATTGCATGCTGCATCATTAGTCCATGTCCGACCCACTGTTTACCACGAATATTTACCATTACAACTTATTTTTGGTCAACAACCAAATACTTCACATCTCAGGATTTTTGGTTGTGCTATCTATGTACCAATTGCGCTACCCCAACGTACTAAGATGGGTCCCCAACGTCAACTTGGAATTTATATTGGTTTTGATTCTCCATCTATTATTAGATATCTTGAATCTTTAACAAGGGATGTATTCACTGCATGTTTTGCAAATTGTCATTTTGATGAAACACTTTTCCCACCATTAGGGGGAGATAAAACGCAACTGAAAAAACAGCATGAGATTACTTGGAATGCTTCCACGGTATCTCATCTTAATCCTCGAACAAATCAATGTGAATTAGAAGTTCACAAGATTATTTATTTACAGACAATTGCAAATCAATTATTTGATGTGTTTACCGATACAAAGAAGATAACAAAATCATATATACCAGCTGCTAATACCCCAGCACATATTAATGTCCCTGTAGGACAATCTGTTAATATAGCAACAAATGAATATCAAGCACGCATGAAGCGTGGGAGACCTATTGGTGCAAAAGACACAGTTCCTATAAAGAGGAAGGTACAAATGTTTAAGTAAGTCAGTATTCTTGAAGAAACCACAGTATCTAAACATCCAGAAGAAGGAACTCTTGTAAAAGAATTCCCAAAAAAGAAACCTCCTGAAGAGATACCCCTTGTAGAGGAAAGTAATAAGATCTCAATAAGTTATGTGAATACAGGAGAAAAATGGAATAGAAATAAAATTGTTATCAACAACATATTTTCATTTAAAGTGGCTCTTGCAATTACAAGAAGTAATGCAGAGAATTAACCACAGACAGTTGACGAATGTCAACATAGAAATGATTGGCCAAAATGAAAAGAAGCTATTGAAACAGAATTAAACTCATGAACACAACGCAAAGTATTTGGACCTATAGTCCAAACACCAGAAGATGTAAAACCGGTTGGATACAAATGGGTATTCGTGCGAAAACGAAATGAGAAAAATGAAATCGTGAGATATAAAGCGCGACTAGTAGCACAAGGTTTCTCGCAGAGACCTGGTATTGATTATGATGAGACATACTCTCCTGTAACGGATGTCATTACGTTCAGATTCTTAATTAGTTTGTCAGTCTCAAAAGGACTGGATATGCGTCTGATGGACGCCGTGATAGCCTACTTGTATGGTGAATTAGATAATGATATATATATGAAAATTCCTAAAGGATTTAAAATACCTGAAGCAAATATTTCAAAAGTTCGAAACTTATATTCTATCAAACTTCAAAGATCTCTATATGGGTTAAAACAATTTGGACGCATATGGTACAATCGTCTCAGTGAATATCTAGTGAGAAATGGATATGTGAATAATACAATTTATCTATGCATTTTTTTTAAGAAATTAGAATCTGGCTTTACTATTATTGTAGTCTATGTTGATGATCTGAATCTTGTTGGAACTCATGAAGAGCTTACAACAACTACTAGTTATTTAAAGAAGGAGTTTGAAATGAAAGATCTTGGAAAAACTAAATTTTGTCTTGGATTAAAAATTGAGTATTTATCAAATGGAATTCTCATCCATCAATCTACGTATATAGAAAAGGTTCTGAATCGATTTTATATGGATAAAGCTCATCCATTGAGTTCTCCAATGATTGTTTGATCACTAGATGTACAAAAGGATCCTTTTTCGCCTTCAAGAAGACAGTGAATAACTCCTTGGTCCTGAATTACCATACTTCAATACTATTGGGGCTCTTATGTATCTTGCAAATTATATAAGACCTGATATTGCATTTTCTATAAATTTATTGGCAAGACATAGTTCTGCACCAATTCAGAGACATTGAAAAGGGGTGAAACACATATTCCGTTACCTTTGAAGAACAATAGATCTGGGTTTGTTCTATTCAAAGGGACCAGAATCAGAGTTAGTTGGTTATACAGATGCTGGTTATCTCTCTGATCCACATAAAACACGATAACAAATCGGGTATGTATTTACTTATGGTAACACTGCTAATCTTGGCAATCTGTGAAGCAGACACTCACTGTAACTTCTTCAAATCATTCTGAGATCATCGCAATTCATGAAGCAAGTCGAGAATGCATTTGGTTGAAATCTATGATCCAACAAATTCAAGATAGTTGCTGACTATACTCGATTAAAGATATCTCAACGATATTATATGAAAATATTGACATGCTTCGTCCCAACTGCAACATTGAGAAATTGTTACACAACATTGACATGCGTCGTCTCAAAATCTTTACAATTGAAGCTATCAACTTCAACTTCATACTAGATGTATGAATGAGGGGGAGTTGTAGACTGTACTCTTTTTTCTTCGTCAACAGTTTTTTTCCCACAGGGTTTTTCTTGACAAGGTTTTAACGAGACAATTTTTAGCGCACCCATTTTTCTTTCGCTACGGTTTTTATGAGGTTTCTTGTGGTGGTCATCCAAGGAGGAATGTTATGAAATGGTGTTGACCGGTGGATGACCTTCACCAAACATGTGATTAACCTACCACTTGGTTGCCTATATAAACGGAAGATGAAAGAGAGAAAGGAAAGCAGAGAAAAACAGAGAAGAGAGAGAGAGAGAGAGAGAGAGAGAGAGAGAGAGAGAGAGAGAGAGAGAGAAAAAAGAGAAGAAAAAGAAAAAAAAAAGAGTATATGTAAATTATTTTAATTTCTGTTGTCTTTATATTTTGTTTTATGAAAAAAATACATGCTTGAGTGATTAAAAAAATCTATTTCCCATAGTTTCAGAAGAACTATTTAAATATTATTTAACAATTTCAAAAAAACTAATTTTATTATATATTGTGTTTAAATATTTTACTTGCTTCAAATTTATTTAGTTTATAACAATATAATTTTTTTCTTTTTGTTTTTCTCAATCTATTTCATGCTGTCGTAGCATTGGTTTTACTTTACATAAAAAAAAAACTAGGACAAGCTAGAAACGATAAGCGCTCCAACTCAGCATCTAATAATTATATTATTCTTTTCAATATAATATAGTGGACGGTGGGCTCCTTTAAACTTGTGAAAAAATAGAGTTGTCATGCAGTGTTTTCTTAATTTCGAAGTTAAGTGATTAAGTAGTATTGAGTTGTCACTAATTATTCTTATAAAATTATGAAACGTGTAGTATTTTTTTACATTAATAATTTAAATTTGTGAAAAAATAGAAATTTTTTTAAAGAAAATGTTTGACATGGTAAAATTTGGTATGAATGGCTACTCAATTAGTAATTCAGATTATTTAACCACTGAACTTTTTTCTAAATAGGACTAACAGCATGGGCCAATGCTAATGTATCCAAAAAAAAGTTAAAAAGTAAATAAAAACAAAGAGCATTTAAGTAATTTTTTTTCCACCAAAGTAACACTCAAAACATCGTAACCAGTATATTAAAGAGATTTCAAAAAAATAACACTGAATTTTTGTAGCGCAATCATATTAGCAAAGTTCTTTCTTTCTTTTTTTTTTAAATTGGAAATTATCAGCAACCGTGGCCAATTGAAATGTAAACCTCAAATCTGTTTATAGTGTTTAGAGCAGTATTTTTCAATGTTTAGCCAAATAATTCAGCAAAGATGCAAATAGTGAAGTTGTTCAAAAGTCAAATATGTAGATAAAGGGGTAAACAATTATTTACGCTCTGTTTGATACTAATGAAAAGGAAATGGAAAGGAAGGAAAAAGAAGAAAGAGAGAAAAGGGAGAGAAATGATAGGAAAAATGAATTTCTTTACTTCGTTTGATTTCCAAAGAAAATGAAGGAAAAGTGAAAAGAAATTGACTTTCTCTTGTTTGATTTTGAAGGAAAAAAGTAAAGAAAATAGTAGAATAATCTAACTAACTTTTCCCCAATTTTCAAATTCAAATACTTGGCCTATTACTTATTTTTCCTTCTCTTTTCTCTCTTATTTCTCTTGTATACTTTTCTTTTCCTTTCCACTCTATAAATCAAAGAAGGAAAAAGAAAATTCCTTTCCTTTTCCCTTCTCTCCAAGTATCAAATGGAGCCTTAGTCCCTCAAACTTTGCCTTAGATTCTAATGTCATCCCTAAACTTTAAATTCTTTTATTTTGATCCTTCAACTTCTAAAAGGAAGTCAATTTGGTTCCCCATTTTAAAATAAGTTAGAAAAACTAAAAATTAATTATACCTTGACCCTCTCAACTATGACTTAGTTTTACTTCACCTATTAAACTAAAAGTCGTTATATTTTACCCCTAAATTATGAGAATTTAAGTTCGTATTAATACTATTGACAAAAATAAATAATAAATTGAGCACTTGTAGTATTTTTTGTTGGACACAATAAATTTTTTTTTTGTTCCTGGTTAACAAATGTGTAGTTTCAAAAATCTTCTTAATATTGTCAGAGTTAATAATTGGTAGTCCACAAAAGTAAGATCTTATGAATTACTTTGGTCATTTTCTAGGCATTTTGAGATTACTTTTTACTATTTCATAGCCATAAAATTATTTTTTTCTCTTTATTTTAGAGATTAGTATAAAACTTTTACCAAACACATTTCTAATTTTAAATTGTATAATGGTAAAAATGTAATTATTTTTAGCTGAATGGGGTAAAGTAATATTAAGTTTTAGTTAAGAGAGTCAAAGTATAATTAATTTTTAAATTTTTAACTTATTTTAAAATGAGGGACTAATTCACATCCTTTTAGAAGTTGAAGGACCAAAATAGATAAAATGCAGAGGCAAAGTTAAACGGACTAAATGATTATTTACACTAGATAAAATAATTGCTTAATTGTATAATGTCACCAAAGATTTTATATTGTTTTGGGTCTGATTGTCAATATATTAAATTGGATCGGCTAAAAATCAGCTGAGTTGGTCATAGCTCTGATGATCCTTTTAAATCTGTTTCTTTTTAGCCTAATACTTACTACTTTAATTAATTCACCCTCCCACCCTCCCTCTCTTTATACACAGCGCACGTACCTTTATACCATCATTAATTCCATCCTATTAGATTACTTATTACAAGCATTCTTTTATATTTAGTCAGTAAGAGTAACATATAAGAGTAATATATAACTTGATATTTATTGAAAGAAATAAGTAGTAAAAATTTGCACTATTAATTTAGATATTAAAATGATCTAAACATGCAATATTCTAGAATACCACTGACACAACCGAAGCAATACACACCCAAGAGTAGATAGTCACTAAGTATAACTTGGTAAGTACCGATGTCGTATCTCACGAGAATTAAGCCCAATATAGGCTATCGGGTAAAGTTGGCACTCAACACTCTTAAACCTCACACAACTTACTGAATTGCTTCTAAATGAGAAATGAAAAATAGTTCGATTGGAAATGGTTATTGTTTAGATTAAGCTAAAACAATTTAAAGAGAAAATCAACAATTTAAGCTGAATTTTAAAAGACTTTAGACTCAATTGATTTAATCACGTAAATCATTCAAGGATTCCAAAGAAGTTGATAACTCAAATCAAACCTCACAATCAAAAGGGTTTGATTTGGAAGATTTAGCTTTAGAAAACATGAATTTTATAACAATTAAGATTAGATTCATAATCTAATCATGGATCATAAGCTAATACCATCGACTTGGATGATCACAACACATAGTTAGATAATTATACATTGAAATAAAAAAACAGCCCATGTGTTCTAAGATTCTAACATTCAATTGCTAGAAAATGAAGATCTAGGAAGATAAAATAATGATTTCATGAGATATCTTTAATGAAACCTTGAACACTTTGAGTGATCTTCACAATTGAACCCAAAACTTGAAGATTAGCTACTTGAATACATAGAAAATTGCATTCAATTGATGAAAATTGTACATGCTTATAATGAAAATGAAGAACTACAAAGAAATCTAGAGTTTCTTTTTCTAAAATTACTCCTAAAGCTCTCTAAATATCCTAAAAATATATAAAATATGACGAGATCCCAAAATTTGGATATAAAACTGCCTTAAATAGGCTGAAAAATTACAAAGTTTGCGTAAATCATGGGAATGCTTTGGGAGGCCGTGCGCATGCTTTTGTAGACCTTGAAAACCAGTCTCTGGAGTTTCAAACGGGCTTTTAATGTTCTCTAATCGTGCATAAGGTTTTTCAATTTGTATAGATCTTGAAAAATTATATGAAATCGATATATTATGTACCCTAGTAAGTCTTCTAGTTTGAGAGATAAGGTGTTCTAAAGTTTCAACTCTGCATGCTTTAACAATTTGTACTTCACTTTCAGCAGCTTGTACTATTACAACATCTTCTTTAAACTCATTCTCATTTCGACCCAATTCCATCCGAAGTCACACAATTTAACTTCCAAACTTATACAACACAAAACAAACTTAGTTAATATGAAAATTTAACTAAAAAGGCATAAAAAATTCTAAACTAAGACTAACAAAACACGAGTTAAGTTGTCATAATTGCACTTTTGAAGTACAATCAACCACAATCTATCAAACTATTATTTTGTTAATAACTACTATGAAGAACTTCAAGTCTTCAATGTAACTAATTATTAGTAAAATAATAATTAACTTCCAATCTCTTAGGATCTGTTTTGTTGGGCTTTTTTTTTCTAGCATTTTTGATTTGGTTTTTTTTGCTTATAATTAACTTCCAATCTCTTAGGGTCTATTTGGTTAGGCTTTTTTTTTTTTCTAGCATTTTTGGTTTGGTTTAAAGAATTTTTACTTTTTTTTTTGTTTTTCTACTTACCTATTTTGTTAAAAGCAAAAAAGATTAAAAAATCTAAGTTTTTTACTTATAAGCCAAAAAAACAAAATTTAGAAAGGTTGAAAAAACTGTAGGCCTTAATACTTATATTTAAACATGTTCGATTTTTTAGTACACACTAATCAGACAAATTTATAGTCTTTGAAACATTTATTCATATACGAGTATAGATGCTCTAAAATTCCTCTCTCTCTCTCTCTCTCTCTCTCTCTCGCAATTTTAACAAAGGATGCTCGCACTCGCTTTTGCTCCACGAATAGGTTACTTAGAATTATATTCGTGATTGCCGGCCAAAAGTTAAACAAAAAAAATGAAGATTCGAAGTCGATTGCCTCACTTTCTTCCAAAAATTCAAAGAGGCCAGCTCATATGATTCGTTTTTTTTTTTTGGTGTTTTTTTTTCTTAATCTATTTTACGCTATCATTTGGATTGGTTTTACTTCACATCAAAAATAATAAAGATAGCGCTCCAACTCAACATCTAGCAATTATATCATTCTCTTTAATTTTTACTCCTTGTATTGTTCCTTCCAAGACATGTTCATGGGCCAGCTGTTATATATAGTGGAAATATTCGATATCTTTTAAACTTTTATATATTATGTTTTTAATTTACAGTGACATATTCTTTTGGACTTTAGGGTTTTAGACTTTATTGCGCGCAAGCGGTTGACATACCTTGGCTGGCATAATCACACTAGAATAGTAAGGAAGAAATTAGTAATGTTATGCAACTGGTTTGGCTATATGCAAAATCTGTGAACTATGAAGTAGTTGTGCAATTGAAACGGCTTCCACGTTACTTTGAACTTTGATTTTGGTGTACAGCAAGTAGAGCGTACAATTCTTCATTTTCATTTGCTACGTATAAATAGTTTAATTATGCGATTTGAGGATTAGAATATTTATAATTTTTGAAAATTCAAACCTTTAACTAAGGCTGTTTGATAACCCAATTAAGTACTTTAAAATTGAAAATATTTAGTGGTTTCCTAGTAAATGCGTTTGATCATGCAGAATCAACTAGTGGAATTAAAAAACAGAATGAAAAGAACATTTAGTTATCAATTATATACTTTAACTTACATTAAAAGCTATAAAAGCTAAGTGAAAGCTAGTTTTCAATTATATTCTCTACAGACAAAGATATATTGAAAGCTTCAATTTTAAATAAACATTGTTAAACTAGAAATCGAAATGCTTATTTACGTAGGCAAACATGACAATTTAAAGTTAGCTCATCTAGTCAATCTATCAATGTGTTTCAAACCATGCAAAAGAACCGTGTGTGGAAGCTTCTTTTTACCGTCTTGGACAAAAACATGTCCTGTAGTCTAAAAACAGAACACAAGAAAACATGCAAAGCAACCAAACGACTCTTGAATAAAACCAACAAAATTGTAATGTGTATTTAGAATTGTTATGTATCTCTCATATTATAAAGGTATCAGGTGAGATGAAAATGAATTTCTCTTCTCAAATCTTCAAAGATATTTTCATTCCTCGCTTGAATCCTATAGTCAAAATTAGAGTAAGAATTACTAATAAGTGGAAGGTATTACAAATAGAAAAACACTATACATAAACTTATTTCTCTCTTGAACATAAGTGACTATGAATCCAACTACTTTGCGTTTATGAGTGAGAACTAAATTTATATGAAAGATATTGAGCAAAACCGACGAACCATATTATTCTAAATTATAAGATTTTTATCCTTTTTTGACACTACAAATAGGATATGCACAAAATAAATATGACATGTTGATTAGACCAAAGTTGCATTCCTACCAACTCTGTGATCTGGTCATAGATTTTTAAATTAAAACTTGTAAAGGTCTTCAAATACAGCAGCTAAATTGGACGTCTCCTTTTTCCTTTATATTAGGTTTTGTTTAAAATCATAATAGAAGCCCTGATCATGCCTTCTTCCTATTAAATAAATATTGCAAGAAAATTACTTCTTGTTCAACTCAATGATATCAGCTAAATTATGTTTCGTAAGATTTCTTAAGTAACATTAGGTTTTTAGTTGAGGTATGGGACACTCAAGATAGGTAACATCTAATTATAAAATTTGTCAAACAGATACGTCTGAATGACCATTTTTCAAACCACGCAATGGATAACTAGCGAGAAATTTTTGGAACGAAAGAGAACTAATGAGTAAATTTTTGGTACTCGTTGCACTAATTGTCAAACGCCTGGGAATGTAGCCACATCAACTGATTGTGCTGCTGTAAAAGCTCCAGTATAGAAGGTCCCTGCTGGCCTGTTGCTCTTGTGGAGGCTGTAGACCAGCCTGCTACTGTTGTTGAGATGGCTGCTGAGCTGGCGGAGCCTGCTGCCTCTGAACTCCCCTCTGGATGCCAACTGCTCTGTTCTCAGTAGAAAGGTCGATGGCCTTCTTTGGCAATGTGGTAACCACATCTGTCTGAGGCCCAACTCCCGCCTGCTCAATCATGTATGAAGGAAACATCTGAATGGTATGCTCGCTTGAAGGGTCGCTAGTCGGGTGCCAGCCATGAGCGCCATGAAAAGAAAGTGGGGAAGGTCGATGGACCTACCCGTGCCAATAGCCTAGAGCAGCTGAGCCCTAAACTGGCTACACTCGGAGGTCCGAAAAGGGGCCTATATCTAACGGTAAGTGTCTAAGAGGTAGAGTTAGAAAACACGAAAAGGGCCCTATATCTAACGGCAAGTGCCTTCTTAGGCACTTGCGAGGTCTCCCATCTCTCACTTGCAGCACACACCTCTACCACAACCGTCGCATGGTCCGGAGCTCCCTCTCCAGAATGGTTAAACTGAGAGTCAGCTACCCTTGGCAGATGTAAGTACTCAACAAACGAAGATGGGGTAATCACTACATCTTTACCCCTGACCCATGACCTAATGATCTCGTGGCTTGGAGTCTCTAAAGCTAAGGAAATGTTGGCCATGAATTCAGCGACCAGTGCAGCTTGGCATTGGCCCCTAAATCTAGCCAACTCCAGCCACTGACACGAGTTGAGTTATAGCCTCTAACCAATGGTAAGGCTCATCAGCAAACTGGGTGAGAAACCAGCGTCTCTCAAGTACAATGCCCATATGGCACCATAACTCCTCATATACGGTCGGGGCCGCAACCCTTGTGAATCTACGATCATCATACTGAGGCTCCGGGGCCCCTCTGGCCCAGCCACAACCTCTAATAGGCACTGACCCCGACTCGGCACTTGTCCTCTACCAGTCATGGCAAAAGACAAGAAACAATGAAACAAACTAACACGTACCCCTAACCCCTAACTGCTAACTCTAATAAGCTAGAAAAGCACAAAGGAGGGAGGCGAGGAATACCTAAGGACGGGTCGAGAATGCTGAGCTAGCAGGGTCGGGTCCATCATCGGGCTTTGGCAGGGCTCCGCTGCTCTGTACAAGCTCTCTCGCTCACAAAATCACTCTCTGGGGCGTTCGTCCACTCAAAGTGAGAGTGTGAACACCTATATATAACAACTCAAGGAGCGTTCGAACGCCATTAAAGCGTTCAAACGATTAGCGACCGCTCGATAGGTTTGTGGTAGCGCTCGCACGGCCGTTTGAACAATTGCGACTCAATTCAAACGCTTGGTAATAAATGACCTTGGACAGCCAACCGGTGCTGACGTGGCCATTTGAACGGCTGATGTCAATGTTCGAACGGAAGCTCACAATGTTCGAACGGTAGTACAATTTTTTGGAAATTTTTTCAAAATTTTCTAAGAAAAACTGTACAAGCCAAAAAAAAAAAAAAAAAAATAAAAACCCTAAAAACTAAGAAATAAAACCCATCCTAGATGGTGTCCCCCTAACTTAAACAATGCAATGTCCCCATTACATGCAAAGCAAGATAAAAAGATACGGAAAGAGCAAAGAAAAGAGGGAGAAACAATAGAGAAACCCTCCCCCCAACTAGGATTAGGCAAACAAACTATGAAAAACAAAGAAAACAAACAAAGGCTACTGTGAACTAAGAACTACCCACCTTGACAATCAATAATTGGTAGATCGATGAGATTCACACAATCGATTTCACTACGGAATGCCCCAAAATACGGTTTCAAACATTGTCCATTCACCTTGAAAGACGTTCCAATGGTTAAGTTTTGAACTTCCACCACCCGATGAGGGAACACTTCCTTCACTTGGTTAGGCCCCAACCATTTGCTCCTAAGTTTGCCTAGAAATAGATGCAATCTTGAATCATAGAGCAAAACTTTTTGACCAACCTTGAATGATTTCCAAAGCATGTGTTGGTTAGAAAAGGTTTTCATCTGGGCCTTTGAGAGCTCAGCATTCTCATAGGCATCATTCCTAAGCTCCTCAAGTTGAGTTAGAGCTTCCTATGAGTTCTTGCCTCATCAATCTCGGAATTACATTGGTGTATCGCCCAATAGGCTTTGTGCTCTATTTCAACCGGAAGGTGGCAAGCCTTGCCGTAAACTAGCCTATAGGGAGATGCACCGAGAACCATCTTGTATTCTGTGTGGTATGCCCAAATAGCATCCACCAACCTAAGTGACCAATCCTTTCGATTAGGATTGATGTTCTTTTCTAAAATGCGCTTAATCTTACGGTTGGCCAACTCAACTTGGCCTTGGGATTGAAGGGGATAGGGAAGTCCGACCTTATGCACTACACCATACTTGTCCATTAAGATCCTAAATGGCCTATTGCAAAAATGAGAGTCCTTGTCACTAATGATGGCTCGGGGCATACCAAAGTGAGAGAAGATATGACCACCACTTGGTGGTCATTGGTTCATGTTGCTATGGCTTCAACTCACTTTGAAACATAATCAATAGCCACAAGGATAAAGAGGTAGCCAAAAGAACTATAGAACACTCCTATGAAGTTTATCCCCCAACAATCAAAGATTTCAATTATGGTAATTGGGTTAAAAGGCATCATGTGCCTCTTAGAAAGGGTCCTTAGTCTTTGACACCTATCACAAGCTAGGCAAAAGGTGCAGACATTCCTAAACATTAAAGGCTAATATAACCTATATTGAAGGATCTTGGCTGAGGTTTTCTTGTGATATCCCAAACCTCTATTTAAAAATATTAATGAGAATTTCTAGTATATGCAATATTTGATGTTAATTATTTTTTCTTTTGGGTCAAAAATGACCAATGAGAAGTTGTGTTGTAGCTTGTGTTGAAGGTGTGAGACACATGAGATTATTTCCCATGTGTGTCTTTTACTAACACACAAAACACACACACACACATATACACACACACACCAAAATCGGTTGAGAGAGGGAGAAAGAGAGAAAGGGAAGAAGGAAGGGAAGATTGAGGGAAGAAAGGCTTGAAGGAAGAGAATTGAAGCCATTGAAAACTTAACCAAGCTTGAAGAAGGTAAGGTTTCATTTCTCTCTCTCTACAATTGTATATATATATGTATCTATCTTGTGTGATTTTGTTGGGTCTTTGTATGTATGCATACATATATGAGTTAGGTTTGTCTTGGGGGACTCCTTGAGTCCCAATTACTTTGAATTTGAAGGCTTGAAGCTCAATATTGGAGGATTGGAGAGTTGGGAGTTGAAACCCCCAAATATGTGAAATGTTAGGGTTTTGATTTCTTCTTTAGATCCCTTTGTTTTGATTGTTCTTTCTTTCCCATTTTAAGTTATTATCATCCTTGTGGGCTAATCTTTGAACCCTAAGTGTATTGGGAAGGTTTGGTTGTGTTTGGAGGAGTTTTGGTTGAGTTTCAAGTGCTGCCCAAAACAGGGCATTCGAACTCCCAATATACAGTTCGAACGTTGAGAAATAAGCCTGAGAGTTCGAACTCCCTCGGGGGGAGTTCGAACCCTCAGAAAAGGGGTTTTTTGAATTTTCTTCTTGGAGTTTGAACTTCCATTTGGGCGTTCGAACTCCTAGTTCATTTTGTCTGGACGTTCGAACTCCCGGTTGGGCGTTTGAACCGTCTGTCAGCTCGGATACCGTTTAGTAAAATGAGCATAACTTTCTCTAGAAAGCTCGGATTGATGCATCGTTTGAAGCATTAGAAACTAGACTCATAGAAATTTGTACCTATATAAAGTTTGTTTTCTAATTCCTTATAGATTGAGAGATATGGGGGTTTGAAGTTGACCCAAAATCCATGCCAACAATATTGTTTTCCAAAATTTTAGTCCATCTTTCGTGAGGCATAACTTCTTCACCCGAAATGTGTTTTTGGCCTATGACCTATCAAAATAAAGGATTTTAAGCCTATTTTAAAATGAAACTAGCCTTGGGTGTGAACTCATCTTTGAGAGGTGGTTGGGATTCGATGAAGGAGTTGACATTTTGACTTTCATATTCAAACCTCAACTTTATGTTCTTATTTTACGTCGGGGCTTTATCCTAGAGTTTAGCCTTGCTCTCCCATTGTGCGAATGAGGTGTTGTTGAGTTGGGGTCAAGTAGGTTATGTGCTTAGTCTTGACTTACGTGTTATTGCTTTGCCTTAGAGTCTTGTATTGATGTTTCTTTGATTCTACGTACATTTGTGTAGGAATACCTTGTTTGACACTCGTCCAATTGGAGAAAGGTGAGTAACATTATGCCATGAGTAAATTCTACTACTTTCTAACTGTTTTAAGTTGAACCATATCATATAATGTTTTACATATGTTTTCAATGCATCAATGTTATATTCAATTATAGATGTCATACTTTTAAAGGCATGCAAGTTATATTATGTTATGAATTGAAACTCATGGACTAAAATGCTTATAAGAAAGAGATGCAAGACTTTTTTTTCAATATATGGTGCCAACTCGAGGTCTTTCGTGGCAAGACCTTAAACTAGCAATGATGGTTGTATGATAGGGGATGTGAAATAAACTATCGCTATGTTCGGGAGACGTCTCATGGCCTAAAGAGCCCTATTTGTAACCTTTAAGGTTACTGATGTGAAGCATATCTCTGATGTTAAGTTGTAGCACACTTATATTTTCGAACGAGAACGATGACATGTTCAAATGTTTATAACAAGTTATGTTAAGTTTTATCATGAGCAAAGATACGTCGCATCTCTCTTTTATGATACCATGTTTTGAAGCGATAGAATGCTTCCATATGATGTTTATGCTATCTATGATTTCAAACATATGATTACACGTTTTAAGTTCATGCTTTACATGCATAAATGTTTTATCTATTATTTTATACATTAGACATAGTTGATAGTCCATGGTATTTTCATGCTCATGCATCATTGTTATTCACTAAGAATTAGCTTACGTTTTTTAAATGATTTTTAAGAAGCCAATCCGGGAGGCCCTAGAGCGAGGCCATATGTGGATTTGAGCTACGGCCCACGGGCTTATGTTTTGTATAATGTTTGAGGGCTGGACCCAATGTTTTATAATGATATATTGCTATAACTTTTGTGGACCTTGATTTGGTCCTTATGTATGTTATGTTTGGGATTAGGCACAGCTCTACCATATATGACACGGATCATGATTTCAAGTTATTAAAAGTTCTATTTTTCGCAATTATGCATCATTATAAATGATTATGCACAGGTGATCAACCAGTTTATGTAATGCAGCCTTGGGTAGCCTTGCTACTGGCTGGTCATGTACCATAAATCCATATAGGCCGGGTTATGGGGCATGACATTTCTTGAATGAGAAATGTCGCCCACATGTTTGGGAGTGACAAAACTCCATCACACTTTTAAACTCTTCATCGGGGATACACCGTGAATGACTTGGTCAGCGCAATATTTAAAAAGGTACAACTCATCCTATGCAAAGTGTCGCAGGTTCCTAAAGAACTTGCATTTATCAAGAGAAGACCAATGGGATGGAATTTCACCAGTAGCTAGGTAGTTTGCTATGTCCACATATGAAGGGATTGATAAACGCTCAAGGGCTTACACTTAGAAGAAATGCTAATCTGGAAAATGTTCATTGATAGCGAGTGAATCGGTGGCTCCCCCTCCAATGGAAACCCTAGACAATTGGTCCACTACAACATTCTCAACCCTCTTTTTATCTCTAATTTCAATGTGAAATTCTTGTAACAAAAGAATCCACTAGATGAGGCATGGTTTTGCATCTGCCTTAGTCAAAAGGTACTTAAGAGTGGTATGGTTGGTGTAAATGATAACTAAAGAGCCAATTAAGTAGGATCTAAACTTATCCAAGGTGAACACCACGGCTAAAAACTCTTTCTCGATAGTGGTATAGTTGACTTGGCCTTCATTAAGGGTCTTGCTAGTACAGTAAATAACATGTGATTTTTTCTCTACCCTTTGGCCCAAAACTACCCCCACGGCATGATCACTTGTATCACACATAAGCTCGAAAGTTAAAGACCGATCGAGCAAATGTATGATTGGAGCGGTAGTTAAAAGCCCTTTAAGCTTCTCAAAAGCTTCTTAGCATGAAGATGTCAATTCAAATGGAACCTCTTGGGATAATAAATGGCACATGGGCCGGGAGATAGCACTAAACCCTTCTATAAAACGTCTGTAAAAATTGGCATGCCCAAGAAAAGACTGGATATCCTTGACATTCCTAGGGATAGGCAACTTTTGAATTAGCTCTATCTTAGCCTTGTTTACCTCAATCCCTTTAGAAGATACGATATGGCCTAACACTATACCTTGAGTGACCATAAAATGACACTTCTCCCAATTAAGCACAAGATGGCTTTCCTCACATCTCTTCAACACCCTACCTAGTTGTTCTAAATAACTTTCAAAGGTATCTCCGTATACCGAGAAGTCATCCATGAAAATCTCTACAATTTGCTTAACCATGTCACTAAAAATACTCATCATACATTTTTGGAAAGTGGCCGGTGCATTGCACAAGCCAAATGGCATTCTTTTGTATGCACAAGTACCAAAGGGACATGTGAAAGTGGTTTTGACTTGGTCTTCTAAGGCTATCTTTATTTGGTTGCATCTGGAGTACCCATCTAAAAACAATAATAAGCTTTACCCGCTACCCTCTCAAGGACTTGGTCCAAGAATGGAAGGGGAAAGTGATCCTTTCTTGTCACCACATTAAGCTTATGGTAGTCTATGCACATTCTCCACCCAGTTTGGAGTCTAGTGGGAACCAATTCATTCTTCTCATTTTGCACTACAGTGACCTTCAATTTTTTAGGTACCACTTGGGTTGGACTAACCCATTTAGAGTCGGATATGGGGTATATGATACTCGTATCTAAGAGTTTTAACACTTATCCTTTCACAACCTCCTTTACGTTAAGATTCAAACGTCTTTGCATTTGGCACACAGACTTAGCCTCCTCTTCTAGAAAGATACGATGAGCGCAAACTAAGGGGCTAATACCATAAAGGTCAGTTATGGTGCACCCTAGAGCTTTTCGATGACACTTGAGTATGTCAATCAATTCTTCCTCTTGGATTGAAGATAAGCTAGAGAAAATCACAACAGGGTAGGATTCTCTCTCTCCTAGAAATGTGTACTTTAAGGTAGATAGCAATGGTTTCCTTTTCAGGATAATAGGCTTCTTTTATGAAGGAATAGGCTTGAAACCACTATAGTCTAGAGGTTCAAATGAAGGGATTTATTCACCCATTTGCATGCATTAGGAACTCTTTGACCCTTGACTCGATGACTCCCCCAACACAATCATAATATTTTCAAGTAAGTCATGAGGCTCACTTCTCACTAACGATTTCTCGAAGGAATCCTCAAAACTCGCTCTTAAAATAATTTTGGACAATTCCCTCTACCTCCCGTATGTCCTCATACTCATCTTGTTGCTTAGCAATCGAAAATATGTTCAACTCGAATGTGGTATTGCCAAAGGATAACTTCACCACACCATTCCTTCAATGGATGATAGCATTGGCGGTTGCTAGGAATGGTCATCCTGGAATGACGGGGATATGATTGTGAGCCCGACTACCCTCAATGGGTTAAGTCTTTAGGACTGAAGTCAAGTGGAAAAGAGAAATTATTGACTTGGATGAGAAAATTCTTAAGAATACCCTTAGGAACCTTAATAGATCAATCCACTAGCTCCAAAAGGATACGGGTAGGTTTCAATTCACCTAACCCTAGTTCCTTATAAACTGAGTAAGGGAGAAGGTTGACACTAGACCCTAAGTTTAGAAGAACGCAATCTATTTTGTTCCCCCCTATAGTGCATGAAATGGTGGGGCATTCGGAGTCTCTATGTTTTGGTGTGGTCTTGCATTGCAAGAAGGCACTTTGGCTCTCATTCATCATGGCTATATCCTTCACTTGTAACCTTCGCTTGAAAGTTCACAATTCCTTTAAGAACTTGGCATATGAAGGTACTAGGGATAACCCGTGCCTACGACACTCCTATAAATAGCAAAAAAAAAAAAAGAAAAGAAAAAAAGAAGCAATCGTATAACAAATTTATTAAGTATTGTAGATCTATAAAAGCAAAAAACATAAAATTAATTTTAGAGCAAGTCGTCCACAGAAAATAAAAATAAGCAATATTTAATAGATAAATAAAGGATTCAATCGTTGTGCACATTAATCATCTGAATTTTATTTAGTTCCTAATTTTGATAAATAAAGCTTTTACTTTGATTTTGACACATTTGATCCCCAACAATTCATTTATATCTATAAACACAGTCACATTAGGCATCAAAACATCCAAACTTGCAAATGATAATTATAATTTTAAATTCAAAAAATAAACAAACTTGTAAAATTGTCCCAAACTCCAAACCTATATGCAGGTTCTCTAAGAAAACCAATAAAAAAAAAACTTTATTTAAACTTGAAATTTGAAGCTCACTACGACTAATGAATTTATCACCTATTCAGCTCACATTTGAACTTGCTCTGACACTAAAATCTATAATTTATCTAAATTCTTTGCAACTAAGTTCAACATCTACAAAGTAACAACAACTATGAACAATTGAAGAATAAAAAACATAGAAG
>CM065399.1:2265000-2340000 GCA_033060915.1 Euryodendron excelsum | reverse complement strand
AATTTGAAAATAAAAGGTTTGAAAGTAGATGAGAATTTGAGATTTGAAAAGATTTTGAAAACTGCACCCATGAGGGTGGAATTGAAAGTTTAAAAAGTATTGTGACCGCACTTATGAAGGTTGCCTACGTATCCCTTTGGGGGAATCAGGTCAGTCGTAGTTCGGACAAGAGTCCGATTGAAAAGAGATTGATTTGAAGAGAGAGATTGGATTGGAAGAAAGAGATTGAATTGAAAATTGGATTTGATTTGAGATTAAAAAAAAGAGATTGGAATTTGAAATTTTAGAAAAGAATGGGCTTTGATTTGAAAAGGTAGATTTGGACTTGTTTTGAAAAAGAGATGGTTTAGAAAACTTAGACTTAGGAAAGACAGGAGACCTAGGAAAGACTTGAGATTAAGAAAGATTGGATTGGAATGTTGGATTTGGAAAGATCTTGAAAGATTTGGAAACTTGGAATTTAAGAAAAATTTAGATTAGGAAAGTTTCGAATTTAGGAAAGTGTCATTTTTGGAAAGTTTGAAATTAGAAAAGTTAGAATTAGGAAAGGTTTGAATTAAGAAAGTTTTGAATTTTGAAATGTTTGAAAAAGGGAAGTTTTGAATTTGGAAAGTTTTGAAAACAAGGAAGTTTTGAAAATAAGAAAGTTTTGTTTTAGGAAGGGTTTGAAAAAGAAAAGTTTTCAGTTTAGGAAATGTTTGAATTAAGAGAGTTTCAACTTAAGAAAGTCTTAAATTAAGAAAGCTTTGAGTTTAGAAAAGTCTTAGATTTGGAAAGATATTGAAGTTTTGGGTATAGAAAGATTTAACTTAAGAAAGTTTTAAATTTATGAAGCTTAGAATTTTAGAAAGATTTGAAATTTAGAAAGTTTAGGATTTAGAAAGTTTTAAAGTTTGAATTTTAGAAAGTCTTGAAATTAGGAAAGACTTGAATTTAGGAAAGATTTGGATTTAGAAAGTTAAGATTTAGAAAGGGGGTTAAATTAGGAAAGGGTTGAATTTTAGAATTTTAGGAAAGATTTTTATGTTCAAGTTTTTGGAAACTTAAGATTTAGGAAAGTGAAGGATTAGGAATGATTTGAATTAGGAAAGAGTTGGATTTTGAAATTTAAGGAAAGATTTAAAGTTTAAACTTAGGAAACTTATGGTTTAGGAAGGAATTGAATTAAGAAAGGTTTGGATTAGGAAGGGATTAGATTTGGTTTCTAAAAGAGAAAGGTTGAATTTTGTTTCCAAAAACGGAGGATGGGATCTAGTTTCCTAAACAGGAAGATTGGATTTGGTTTCCTAAAGGGGAGACAGGATTTGGGAAGGATTTGGAAAAGGAGATTCTAGAAACCCTAGATTTGGAAAATTATAGTTTTGACATAGAAAATAGGTTTTGGAAACATGTATAGTTTTGATGTAGAAAACAAAAGATTTTGGAAACCTAGGTTTGGGGCAAAGTTTGAAAACCATGTTTTTGGGAAGAAAATTTAGGGTTTCCTAATTGTGGGTTCTAGGGCTTGACTTGGGCTCTAAGGAAAAGGGATTTTAGAAAGTGCGTTTTTGGAAACGAAGGTTTTCTAGAAGGGAATCCTAGGGAGGAACTTTTGGAAAGTGAATTTGAAGAGGGAGTTTTTGGAAATAGATTTTAAAAAGAAGGAGTTTTGGAAAGTGCATTTTTAGAAACGTAGATTTTGGAAAGAAGATCCTAGAGGAGAGTTTCTAGAAGGAAAATTTTGGAAAAAAGAGTTTTTGGAAAGATTTTTAGGGAGCATTTTTGGAAAATGAATTTTTAAGAGAGAGAGTTTTGGAAAGGAGTTGAAAAAAAAAGGGTTTTGAAAAATAGATTTTGGAGGGGAGTTTTTGAAAACAATTTTGGAGAGAAGAGTTTTAGGAAAGTATGTTGGAAAAGAGATTTTTGAGAAAGAGATTTTTGAAGAGAGAGAGTTTTTGGAAAGTATAAAAACATCTCACTTTCCTAAACCGATTCTAGCCATAAGAGGACTAGAACCACTTTAAGAAAGTGGTTTTGAAAACAAGGTTTGAAAATATAGACCAAAAGGTCACTTTTAATATAACACTTTCCTAAAGCAACCCTAGCGATGGAAAAGCTAGAATCACCCTAGAATTATGGTTTTGAAAACAAGTTTTTGAAAAAGAGATTTTGATGCAATTTTGAAAACAAGTTTGAAAACGATTTTGAAAACAATTTTGAAAACGAATTTTGGAAGATGCAAGATTATGATATGCACAATGCAATTTGGGGTCGTGAACATACAAGGTTAAGGCTTCACCACATAATGAAGGGGGCCGGACCCACGTGGTTTTTGGTTAGACTAGAAGAAAGCCCCTGACACGGTGACTCTCCAATAGCCCAATCCTACACATGGACCGGGAATCCCCTTATTTCAAGCATGCAAAGAAAGGGGGGGAAAGAGATGAGGGATTAAAATAGAGAAAACCCAAGTGGGTTGGAGAGAGAAGAGAGAGGGGGGAAGTGCAGAAAATTAAACAGAAAGCCTACCGTATGTCTTCTTTATTTTGCGCGCCGCGCTGTCTTCGGTCTTCGGTCTTTGTCTTGATCTTCACCTTCAGTCTTCAAGAGTTGTCTTCAAGCTTTGGATGGCAGCTCTTCAAGTCTTCAAAGGATGGTTGAAGGCTAGTGTATGAGTGTATGGGGGAGTGTATGAGTGTATAGGAGGCTAGGGTTTGTGTATAGTGGCTAGGGTTTGGAAAACCTAGGGAGGCTAGGGTTTAGGAGATGCTCGAGCTCTGTATATCGAAATATAGGATTCTTAGGTTAAGTTTGCAGACCCTTTTCAAGTTAAATGAGGCTCTGTATTTATAGAAGGAGGACAAACCTGGCGCCTGTTGCAGTGGTGCCAGGGCAAACTTTACACTGGCGCCACTAGGAGTGGCGCCAGGCCATTTCTTGGCTTCGCGCCACTACTAGTGGCGCCAACCAATTAGGAAAGGTTTAAGGTCGGCAAGCAACGTATCTTTGACTAGATTTGGGTGCCTGTACTAGTGACTACCATGTAATTTTTAGCCTGGCTTCACTAGGAGTGACTCCGGAAAGTCCGGGAATGATTTGAAGGAGCCGGGAACGACCCGAAAGGTCGGAAAGGAGCAGGAACACTCAAAATAGTGTCCTGGAGGTATTTGACTTGAAAAATGAAGATAAGGTGGGTCGGAAAGGTTGACCGGGCCTTTAGGGGCAAAACGGTCAATCGAACCAGGAAACTGCCGGGACAGACTCAGATTGTCCTGAAAAAAGACTTGGGATCTAAAAACATTATTCAGCATGTTCCCGGAGGTTGCCGGTTTGGTTCCCAGAGCCGGCGTGGTCGGAAAAGGAGACCGGCCCACCAGGGGCAAAACGGTCATTTTGTACCGGGTTTGCCGGAACTGACTCGGAATGGTCCGGAAAGGTAAAGGAAGGTCGAGAACACTATAAAAAGTATTCTCGGGACATTACCGGTTTGATACCCAGAGCCGGTGTGGTTCCCGGGGCATTCAGATGCTTAGGGGCAAAATGGTCATCTTGACCAGAAAGTCTAGGAAAAGGTCCTAAGGGTAGTCTGGTCATTTTTCACCGAAGTGAGCTAACAGACACGGGTGTTGACCTAGGTTTTGAGTGTTTCTACCACTCTAACGGTGTGAGTATTTCCGCTACTCGGACGGGGTTGAGTATTTCCGCTACTCGGACGGGGTTGAGTATTTCCGCTACTCGGCTTTGTGATGATTTGGGAGTATTTTCACTACTCTAACGGCTTTGTGAGTATTTTCGCTACTCTAACGGTTCTGTGAGTATTTCCGCTACTCTAACAGTTCTGTGAGTAGTTTTGCTACTCGGACTGTCTCGAGGAATAAACTGTCTCGAGAGAGGGATTGGAAAGGGGTCTTACCGTCTCCGAAGAGACGTGCCTGGATTGGGACCGTCCCGAGGAATAAACTGTCTCGAGAGAGGGATTGGAAAGGGGTCTTACCGTCTTCGAAGAGACGTGCCTGGATTGTGAGTGTTTCCGCCACTCTAACGGTTTTGTGAGTACTTCTGCTACTCTAACGGTTTTGTGAGTATTTCTGCTACTCTAACGGTTTTGTGAGTAGTTTTGCTACTCGGACTGTCTCGAGGAATAAATTGTCTCGAGAGAGGGATTGGAATTTGAATAAGAAAGGATAATGCCCCTAAGGGCATTTTGGTCATTTTGCCTCTATTTGGGCCTGACAGGTCCGCGAAGTGATGGAAAGACGGAATTTGGACCTAGAGAATTGGTTTCGATTGGAGTATGCCCAAAATGACTTGAAAACAAGTCTGAACGGAGTGTAGACTGCCGAACGGTCAAAAATGGGGTTCTTACACCATGTAGGACAAATGTCCCATCAAAATTAAAAAAAAAATCCTGTTTTATTTTATAGATTTTCTTGATAGCATCAAGAATATAAATATTGACCTTGACATCTTTAAAAACTTCAAAATGTCTCTACCCTTTTCGTTGGTGGTCTCACTCAAAGTCTGAAGGGGCTTATCTAAAGTCTCTTCCTCTTTTTCTTTCTTTTCTAAGTTTTCAAACTCTGTTTCTTTCTCCTTGCCTTTCTCACCTTTCTTAACACTCTTCTTAGAAGATTCATCCTTAGATGGTATGGTGGTTTTGTCAATGACTTTTGTTAGCTCAAAAATCAACCCAAGAGGGTGGGGGGGGGGGGGGGGGCGCGGGTGTGAATTGGGTTTATTAACTAAACAAAATAGAGAAGATATTTAAATATACATATATAGATTGATGAGGCAATGATTCAAGAACGAGCAATAAAGACAGTTGATGTTTGCTTTCAAAAGAGGTACTTAATTCAAGTAGGTTCTTTATAGGCAAAAATGTGGGTAATAAGGATTATTCTCAATGAATGCAAACACCGAGGATGATTATCAGTTAACCAATTCAATCAAGTATGAATGCAATTCAATGCCTGAGGTTAAAGGTGCAAGTAGAAGTTAACATGAACAACACAACAAGAAATGAAAGCACCAGATATTTTACAGAGGTTTGGCCAAACTCTAGCCTACGTCCTTTCTTCCTCGATCCTCTTTGAAGGTTTTCCACTATGTAAAGATCCCTTACATAGCTGTTAGTTTATTCAAGTGCCCAACTCACTTATATAACCAAGAGTCTAAGTTTTAACTCTAAACAATCGAGAAGCTTGATGCTAGCACTCTTGATCTTAACAGTGTGCAATACAGCTACACTATTCTCTCTAAGGTGCAAATAACTTTTTAAAAATATAAATGAGGAAGGTATACAAGGTTTTCAGTCTTAGAAGGGAGTAAATGAAAGTTAAAGATCAAATTCTTCATTTTAGACAATAGCAGATTAATGTCTCTGAGGTCTTCTACATATATTCTTCCCTTCAATTTAGCTGTTAAAGATGGTAGGAGTGCATTTAATGCACGGGTGGTTTTGTCAGAATGTTTAAAAAATTGACCGTTGGAGTCCAGATTGTCAGCAATGAACCTTAAAGGTGTCGACCATCTTGGTCCTCTTAATATTCGTCTGCTTACTGAGTGTGTCAACAATTGTAGACCATTGTCCACCATGTCCGACTTCTTTTTACTTTTGAAACTTAGGTCATTGATGGTGTCAACAAGATACAATAGTTATCGACCATCTTGGTCCAAATTTCACTTGAATTTTCATAGTCTTTAGATTGTCAACCATCCTCCAAAGGTGTTGACAAGTTCATCTTGATTTCTTCAATTAGACTTGACAAGATAGACTTTGTTTAAGTGCTAGAAAAAATGAGTCAGTGTCAGCCATCTCATACCATACTTCACATTTTTTGGCCAAGATAAGAGACCTGAGTTTATGACATCTTTTGAAGCTTGAGGATTTGCTAAGTGGAACAAAAAGAGTGAGGATCGAGGGTCTTTTTTGGAATCACGACACTGTAGAATATTTGTTAATTTCTTCTTTGATCCTTCAACTAGGTGTCAGCAATGTATTAAAGGTGCTAACAATACCCTTACTGATTGCAAGCTGTTATCTCTTCATATGAGCTATATAGTGTCAACAAGATAACCTTATTGTTGACAATGTGACCATACAAGAATTTCAATATCTTTGAGATGAAATACTTCATCTTGTTTCAATAAAGCTACAAACTCAAGGTAAGGCATTAAACACTAATAACATGGCTTTATGATCATCAAAATACACAGAGATTAACCATTAGGTCAACAATCTCCTTCTTTTTTAGGATGACAAAACCTTAAAAAAATTAAGGGCAGAAAGCTCCCCTTAAAAAATATTACCAAATGAAATGAAGTATGATAAAGAAACAAGTTCAGAAGCATATCTAAAAGAAACTTTCATTCATAATGAAAACATCCTTACAGACATCTTTAAATATTGAGAGAATAACAAGAAAAACAAAATAACAATCATTTAAAATGAGAGTTAAGTCAGGGCTATTTAAATAGTAGTAGTCAAGGTGTAAAAGACATAGGGAATATGGTTAGGGTTTAATCGATTTGTCAGCAGTGTTGGAACCTCCTTTCCCAGACCTTAGTCTTGGTAGGAGTGGGATTAGGGACTTTGTTTTTGGCTAGAGTTTTGAATCTGGGTTTTGGAGTAGAATAGGTGGTCTGTCCAGGTTGATCAGTGGCAGAAGCAGAGTATTTTTTTTTTTATATCTATACCCTGCTCTTTCTCCTTAGCTCCTTTATCCCCATCTTGTTCCTCTGCGATGTCTTCAACCATTCCCTTGTTAGGTTCCTTTTCTTTAGCCATCTCAGCGTCCATTTCTTGTTCTGTTTCTCCTTCTCTTCTAGAAGTTTCGTCCTTCTTAGAACCAAATGTATTTTCATCCTCTCCAAGGCCAGAAGAACTGCTTGTAGAGGGAACCCTTTCTTTAGGATACTTAGAATTAAAGGCTCGTTGAATTTCTTCTCTACATCCATCTTCATGTTCTTCACATCTTTGTTAAGTTGCCCAACCTTTTTGTGCATCCTCACCATCATAGTCATGTAGTTAATGAGCTTGGTGTTCAACTTATCCATCATAAATTCTTGTCTGTCCTCCATTTGCTTCATGCATTTGAAAACCAAGTTGAAATGATTTGAGACACCAGGTTCAAATGATTTTAGTGGAGGCATGGAAGTGGATGTAACAACAGGAGTCCCATCCTTCTTTTTGATCCATTTATGAGTTGTAGGATCCAACATATACCGTATGCTCTTCAATGTAGATTCATTATAACCATCATATTTTAGATCAATTTTCATTACTTTTTCACCTGATAGATCAACCCCAAAGTGCTTGAATATTCTTGTAAGGATCATCCCATAGGGTAGTCTGCAAGTTTTGTGAGTGGAGGATTTTAGCATCTTTTTTTATCACCAAATTTGTCATTTTAGGTTTCTTAAACTCAACCTTATAACACCATAGCAAAGATAGCTTAGCATCAGAAACATACTCAAATCGGCCACTCCGTGGGACAACAGAGTGGTTAAGAAAGTGATGGACTACTTGTAGTTCCAACGGAAGCTTATCAGTAGTGAATATGAATTTGTCATCAGATATGGGTCTGTTAAGAACTAATGTCAAGGCTTCTGAGGCATAATCACCCAGAGTGACAATTCCATTATTAAATAAACCCACAACTTCTTCTAATAGTTTCCCCAACACTATAATCTTAACACCTTTCACATAGCTCATTAACTTTTGGGCATTCTTCTTATCCTTTCGAAGATTTGTATAGAAATGCCTCACAAGTTTAGGGTAAGTGTTTTCCTTCAAGGTAGCTAAACCTATCCATCCCATTTTTTTAAATTTTGCTTCATATGAAAAACCTAACCCATTAAAGAACTTGAAATCGACAGACCTACCTTTGATGATGTTCCTTGAACTCATTGAAGACTCATATTTGTATTTGAGTGACTATTTTTTAAAGTAGAGACTTCCTGCAAGTTTGTCTGATTCTTACGTTTCAGTGGCAATATTCTTCCCTTTGTTAGATTTGCTAGCTTTCTTCTTCTTCTTTCTTGGCCTACTGGTGCTCCCTTTTTCCTCCTTTCCTTTTGTTACCTTTCTCTTTATTCCTTTCTTAGGGCTTGATCCTTTAACCGTTGCCTTTTCTGGACTTGCATTCCGAATAATCTCCTCCATAACCACTAATTCATTCATCATTGCAGAGGATTGAAGTTGCTTGGTGTTGAGAGAAGTGATCTTAGGTGGGAGTTGTAGATTTTAGAGAAGGAATTTTTGCAGGGAGTCATTGTTGACTCGCACCAAACGTGCACTTGAGATAATCCCAAGTGTAGGATGACGAAGTAGTATATACTCGGAATACGAGATCGTTCCCACAAGGAGTAGTTTACATAAGACCTAAAGAACTAGAACAATTCTCTCAATCGCTCACAAAAATCGGAACAAATACCTTCTAAAAGAAAATAAAATTCTAATTGTTTTGAAAAAGGTTTGATTATCTAAACTAACTAGCAAGCAACAATAGATAACTTGAACAAGGTTTGATTATAAAGTAATGAGAACAAGTCTCGGGATCAATCGATCCAACCAATTATGTCTCTTGGAATTCCAAAGAAGATAATTTTGTGACTCAAATCCTTCAACTACGTTGCGAGTCTCAGATTCAGAAGATTTAGCTATAAAAACCAAGTGTTCTTCTAAACTTCAACTTCTAGAATAAATCAAGTTGTTAGATTCAAGGATCGAATACCATTGATTCGTGCAGCGCATACTGAATATAGACTCATGCATAAATGTTTCCAAACATAATCATGTTGACTCAAGGTTGATCCCCATGTTAATTTTGATGATAACAAAACCATGTGGTTGTTATCTAATGATTTCACTTGAGTGTGCATATTAGATTATCATCATTTGATAACAAGAAAATAATTGAGTTGATCGGTTGAGTATCCAACAAGAAGATTACCTAGGTAATCTTATTCTCAAAGAGTTTGAAGATGCTCAAGGAGTTCAGCAAGTATTGGAAAAAAGGATGCAAGTGGTGACACGTGAAGAAGATATAAAGTTTGGATATGCATATGTTTGACAACATTCATGACCAACTTATTCACTATGAAGACCCTCGATCTTCATGGCCATATCAATCCACTAAAACATCATGTATGCTATGAAACTCTAAAATGGTTGATTGTTTTGCTCTAAATCTAAAAAATGCATTGATGTATAAAGCACATAAGAAAGGGGGAGCAGGTTATAACTTGAAGATTGTCATATTGGAAGCTTCATATTGAAGAACTTGTGTGATGCAAAGATTATTAAGAAAGAGTGGAGACAATGAGTATGATGAGTTGATACATTCAACAATCTCATAGTTACAACCTTATTTAGATAACTCTTACAAGATATGGAAGCTTACTTTGGAAGATTTGAAGATGTCTTGAAAGTATTGATAAGAAATCACAAGAGTTGGAAGCTTCATTGAAGATTATGATAAAATCTTGAATAGATGGAAGACGTTATAGAAGAAATCAAGTTGATGAAGATCAAGCAAAGAAAGTGAAGAAGTTCAAATAAGCATGAAAGATCAGTTGAAGAAAAGAGATCTCCAGTCTTGGAAGCTCTCTTGAAGATTTTGAAGAAGATTTGGATCAATGGAAAAAGTGATGTTGATTAAAGAACTCTAAATATAATCAAAAGTGTATTGATTTCATCTTAAAGAGTTGAAGGTGTTCTTGAAGTCAACATGCCTTGAAGAAGTCTTTTCAAGCCTTAGAAACCTTAGTTGGATGATCCTTAAAGAGCTTGAAGCTATTGAAAAAGATTGAAGAAGTATTGCAAAAGTTAAGGATTTTCCTAAAAAGAGTCGACCCCTCAAGCAAAAGAGTCGACTCATTCAAACAGAGGCTGAAAATTCTGATGGAGAACAAAAGAATCAACCCCTCACTCTAAAAGAGTTGACTCATTCAAACAAAGAGTTGATTTTTCAGTCTCAGATAAAAAGAGTCGACCCCTGGTGCAAAAGAGTCGACTTATTTGGACAGAGCCTTGAAAAATCTGCTGAAACATAAAAAGAGTCGACCCCTGCAGCAAAAGAGTTGACTCATTTACAGCAACGACTATATTTTTGAATGTTATACTCCGCCATTTTCATATCAAATGGTCTCGCATCCACCACCAACGGCTAGAATCAACTCAAGGCAATATATACAAGATCCCCAACACATATATGAAGAGAAGAACAAGAGAAGAACACAAGATTAAGTGCTGCAAAGTGAGATTTCATCTCCTACATCTTATACTCTGTTTTTATTCATTTGGGGGGTTCTTGAGTGAGCTGAAAATTTATTTATCTACTATTTGAGAGAAAGTTATTCATTGTACAACCTCCATCTATTATTGGGTTAGTTTGTAAACTTGTGAGTTTAAGTGTTATTCAGAAAAACACTTGTGAGTTTGAGTGTAGCTTGGGAAAATACTTGTAAGTTTGAGTGAAGTATGGACAAAATCACTTGTAAGTTTGAGTGAAGCTTGGATAACATCACTCATAAGTTTGAGAAAAACTTGGACAAAATCTCTTGGGTTATGAGAGCTTGGGGAAAAGCTCTTGTAAGAGTGAGCTAGGCACTTGTAGCAAAACTAGCAACCGTGTAACGGATTTTACATAGTGGAATACCTTCGAGAGGATCGAGGAAGAGAGGACATAGGCAAGGTTTGGCTGAACCTCTATAAATCTGGTGTTCTTCATCTGTTTGCTCATATTACTTCATTGCATTGCATCTTATTATTTTCTTGCTTGGTTATTAGTTTGATTACTCACTGCTACATTGCTTAAATTGTTTTTAGTTGCATTGTTTGTATAAAATTCTATAAAACCCAATTCACCCCCCCTCTTGGGTTGCCTACTTGGGCCAACAAATTAGACATCCAAGTTATCAAAGATTTCTACAACGAAGAAGAAAAAGAAAGACAAAAACAGAAAATTGAACTTTGAAACCCAAAATCTCACCTTCTTTGTTTATCCAAGACCTTCAATTGGTCTTCACAATCAATCTTGAGATGGGAAGGTTTAGCCACTCATCTCCATCTATGAAAAACTTCAAAATAATTGAATAAACACTAAAAATATCGATTTAGTGCAAAGAAACAAAAGAAATCTCAAATTGAATGCAAGGAATCTAGAAAACTTGTATTGAAATAAATCCGATTACAAAGAAGTAACAACCTAATAAATCTAAGCTATTCTAGTGTAAAAACTCTCTACAATGGCCACCTCTCTTGAACATAAACTGAGTAGGTATTTATAGGGATCACAATCCAAACCCTAGATCGATTTAGAATTTTTCCTGGCCGTTCGAACGGCAAAATGGGCATTTGAACACAAGGCAAATTTGATTTTGCATGCTCTCTGGCCATTCGAACATTGGGTTTTGGTGTTCGAACGTTAGGCCATTTTTCTTCTGCTTTTGCCTCTTGCCGTTTGAATGGCATTTGTGGCGTTCGAACTATGAACCCGTTTTCATTGGTTCTGGTTTCGACTTGTTTGAGGCTCTTGGAGTGAGAATTCGGCAACGCTCATTGGACACAAACATGTATAAATTAAAGAGATCTTTCCAACGACATATTATTCATCCCATTATGAGTTACGATTAAAAACTTGCACATTTCTCGAGACAGAGCCCCAATAACGTTCCTTGATAGGTCATACCCGCAGATCGGATTACGTCTTTGACTCCAAATCAACTCCTTTAGCTTTAAATACCTGAAATATGATTAAGTACAAGGTTAAATACAATATAGAGCAAAGAAAGTATAATTAACCCTAATCTATGGCTAGCAAAGGTCGTTTAGCGACTATAGATTGCACTTTTGCAGTCTAATCACACCCCCTAACTAAACTTTTGCTAGTCCCTAGTAAAACTAAGAAAGAAAAGAAAATACAATCTCCACTTTCGTAGGAGTTCTAGGTGTATTTAGCGAACACAACAAACCTTTAAACCCCTAAATTACCCCAGTGGACGAGTGGTGTCTCATAAGGGTGTCAGAGATGGTACCCACAAACATCAATAATCAAAAACAATTTACAGCAACAATTTTCAAATGCATAGCAATGTAAAGAATTCAAATCAACCCTTGCTTGACATACAAATTACAAAACTGTCAAGTGAACGACGATTTAGAGACTTAAGTGTCTGAATACAATCGTGTTACCCAAAATTAACCATTACGTTCTTAATAATCACATCCTATAGTTTTGATTCAAATCTCTCCAGTCATACACTCAAAAACATTTGAACACATAGGTTCTCTCAGTGGAATGCTCGTTTTACGAGTAAATGTAAAGCACATGCAATAGAGCCATTCCAAAACATAAAAAACTGCTAGATAAATAGTGTATCGACTTGGCATAGCATTATAAAAGAATGTTTACAGTCGAAGCAACAAGTAGAAATTTGACATGATGACTCATATATGTGAGAATTTAAAAACTTATGCGATCCCATACATTAAAGGCCATATGAATAAGAGAAGAGTCAAAAGGATAGAGAGAAAGCAAGTGGTAAAGGATCTCAACATGCGTATTGTGTACTACACATGATGATTAGTAAACATTCATTTCTAAATTTTTTTTTTTCTTTCTTTTCTCATTTCAACATCAATGACTTCTTAGCTCCCCTCCATCACATGTCCTTATCCTTTTATCACTATAATAATATTTTTTTTCTTTCTTTTTGACACAACTTCACATCTTCTTCTTCTTCTTTTTTTTTTTTTTCAACTTCATTCATAACAACTTCACAAATTGGCTAGCAATGCATCACTTCCCTACGTGTGGAAACAATTCAACATTGACATGTTTTTTGAGATCATATGTATACAATTACCAAAACAAAAATTTAAAGGACTCGAGAAAAGTGAATTGGCCTTAAGGAATAGTTCGCGAAACACAATAAATTTGAAATTTCAAACATGTTTAAGGTGTCATAATTCCAACTTCTTACTCAACACATAAACCAACATCAAATAATGTATTAAGCTATTCAAACAACATAATTTCAATAATTATATCCTTGAGTAAATGTAAATCACTAAGAAAGGTGATTATTAGGCTTTAAAGCTCACGAGGTTCAATCTTCACTTCTTGGATGAAATTACATTAACTTGTAATAATTTTACTTCAGTGACATGACTCGTGCACAATGCAAGCTATCATCTTTCTTTCAATGTAATATAGACAGTCATGTATTAAAATATGCAAGTTTGTAGAATTAACATGGTAATCTGCTCACCAATGCAAAGCAATGGTCACTAGTTGTCTCAACCTCTACAATTATAAAGCACAATGTTTTTTATATGGTCTTAGTTCCCAAGAAAAATCTCAACACATCCTTAATGCAAAATATATCTATTTAACTTTGGAATGTGAAGAGTCCTATGTCGTTACAAAAGAACCAGAAAACTGACATGTTTCAGATGAATTCAACGCACATTGGATATATAACAACCTGTCTCAATAACTCAATAAATCCAATTGTAACCATGTATAAATTAAATCAAAATATTTGGAACAACAGTTCTATCTATCCAATTCGAAAAACCAATAATCCATAATATCCAAAAACGGCCATCCATCCCCCCCCCCCCCTAAAAAAAAACAAGAGTTTTAGACTAAAAAGTAAATACATCAACTAAAACACAGTCTAAACTCCTAAATGCCATCCTCATCCTACTCCTCACCATTATTACCATCAACCCCTCCTGCTAGCGGTTGCCCTCTCATCATCATGGCAAGCATCTCCTGAAGGATAGCAGTATGCCTCTATACATTATCCTCAATATTCTTCAATCGAGTATCGGTCAAAGTAATCAAGACATCCAATTTCTGCCTTTGTTGCTCCACAGCGGCCTGCAAACTAACACCCTGAGCCCCTGAGCTCTCTCCTTGCCTTGGCACTCCCCCATCCTTTACCTTTTTCTTCAACTCCTCTAGCTCTCTCTTTCTCTTCTTTTGGCCCTCTGAATGGCTCAAAGTGTCATCATCTATGGAACTCTCTCTATCTTGTGTAATGAAATCCCGAGGAATCTTTGCTTTCGAGTCCCTAATCAACTCGGTAAGCATGCACGTAAAGGGAATCGATCCCCGAGGATTATAAGATGTGTAGGCATGATAAATTTGCATGAACATATATCGGGGGCAAGTCAATGGACTTCCTCATCCCGATGGCCCAAAATAGCTACGCTCGGTTCAGACTCATGTCCACGGTCCTTTTTAATGGCAGCAAAAACTGGCAAGAAAATAAAAACAGGATGAGGTATTTAGCTTTCAACTTTAACTACTACACTGCACCTTCCCATCCCAAGTTTCTCCCAGTTTGAGCAATTCCTCGCAAATGACTGACAAAGAAGGGGCCTCTACATCGGGATACTCAAACTCGGGATTTTTTACCTGCTTAAGCCCAAAGTACCCCGAGAACATATCGGGATCTAAAATTATTTCCTTTCCCCGAACCCAAGTCTTGGTCCGCTCACTCGATGTTAGCCATGAACTCGGCGCATAGGGCCAAAATGCATTCCCCCTTATACATGGCCAACTCTAGCCATCCTCTATCAGTAAACTCTTTTTCCCACCCAAACTCGCTAAAGGCATTGAGCCTTGTCTCTCACTCAATAACTGCTCCGTTTCGGACCCACACTTTTTTATATGCCTTTTCTTCATAGATCCCCAAGAATCTAGTGGTATCATAGACCTTTTTAGAAGCACCCGCTACGGAGCCTTCCTCTAGCCTCCTTAGACTTAACCGGATTTTTTGTTGTAGTCTTGGCTTTACTTGAACTCTTACTAGCCTTGTCACTCATGTTTACAGCCTGACAAACACCCCAACACCTGCAAATAGAACACAAACAAACAACATGACATCTTATCACAACATAATTCAACAATATGTACATGTAATGGGAGGTGCAGACTAATGCCCAACAGACTAAATTGGGTGGTCATTGTTCCTAGAAATGGCCCATGATATCCTACATGCCTTAAGAAGTACCCATTTTTATTGAATTATGTCATCATGGTCACCCAAGCATTTTGTCAAACACTTAGTGTGCATATGTGTTGGTGGGGTTTCAGCATGTAAATTTTTCTAAGGCAGGCACTCCTTCAATCCCGTGGTGAAGGCTAGAGAGCCTTTGGGATCCAATAGAACCCAATTGCACCCTTATTCCAAGTGTAAACATCAAAGGGGCATTTTATTGAACACATGGTGGGCACTGTTTTGCTAGTGTGCCTAGAACATGATTCTTAGGGATTCAACTATACAATTACACACCCGTGCACACCCATGCAAGTGAAGTCCAACCCCAATCAAATCATGATATGCCTAGGTTTGTATGCAATGATAATGCCATGGATGTAGCGCATAAAAACAATGAACACTTACCTTGGTTGAATGCTAGAAGAAGGGAGGAAATTGCCCACAAATGCTATAAGAAGCCTCAGGTTGATGAGTAAATTGAGTGCCAAGTCTCTCCATCTCAATTCCTTTTTGTTTCTAGTCTAGCTTGGTTCTCTCGTCTCTCTCTCTCTCTCGTGCGCTTGGAATAAAAGGAAATGAAACAAAACCCCCCGGTTAGCCTCATTTAACCCATAAATTTTACTTGACGTTCAAACTACAATATGGCCGTTCGAACACTAGGCTTAAATTTGGGTTACTCACGAAGCTTGCCATTTAAACATCGGGATAGCCGTTCAAATGCAAAGGAAAAATCGAAATAACATTCTCTTTGGCCATTCGAATGCTCCATTTGGGCATTCGAACAACAGGCTAAAATTTCAAATGACAAGTCTATGCCCATTCGAACGCCCAAATGCAGTGTTTGAATGGCAGAGACAAAATTTCATTTTTTTGAATACTTAATCTAAATACATATCTAACCTAGTCTATGTATCTATACTAAAATTATAAATACCTAAAACACACACTACGAAGCAGAGCCCCCCCTCTAACTAGAGATGAGCATAGTCCGCGATGCGCAGAAAAGAAATAAAACAAAAAGATATGGCGATGGACAAGTGGGGAAGATGAAAGGGTGGGACAACACCATCTCCCCCCACCCTCCAAAAACTCGATGTGACTTGATCCTAACAACTACTATACAACATACTAGATGGCAATATAGTTTACCCGAAAGGTAGTGGATCACATAAATCCACACAATCAGCTTCTCCTGACTCTAGCTCAAGGTAGGACTTCAGGTGCTGCCCATTAACTTTAAAGTTATTACCATTCTTGGGATTTTCTATTTCAATTGTCCTAAGAGGTGAAACATCCCACACTACAAAAAGTTCGGACCATCTACTCTGAAGCTTACCCGAAAACAAGTGCAACCGAGAATTGTATAGAAAAACCTTTTGACCAACCTCGAAAGATTTACGAAGGATGTGTTGGTCATGTAGTGATTTCATCTTTGCTTTAGAGATATTTGTATTCTCATAAGCATTGTTCTGCATTTCATTAAGTTCATTGAGTTGCAATTGTTGACTCAAGGTTGATCTCCATGTTGATTTTGATGATAACAAAAACATGTGGTTGTTATCTAATGATTTCAATTAAGTGTGCAGGTTAGATTATAGTCATTTGATAACAAGAAATATTAGTGAGCTGAGTGGTTAAATATCCAACAAAAAGATTACTTGGGTAATCTTATTCCTGAAGATATAGAAGATGCTCAAGAAGTTCAACAATCATTGAAAAGAATGATGCAAGCTGTGGAATTCTATCACGATGATTTGTTGATTTTGTGGAAACATGAAGATTGATAGAAGAGCTTGGAGATTGATGGAGAAACATTAATTCTGTTTCAAAGAACTTGAAGGGCTTATGAAGATTTAAGAACTTATTCATTGACCTAGTATTCATGGAAGATCATTTGAAGTGTTTTAAGATGACTTGGAATCAATTATTGAAATATTGAAGTACAGACAAAAGTGTTGACACCTGTATAGATGGTTGACACCCTGAGTCTTAGTGCAAGAACTCTCTTGAAGATCTTGTAGAAATTGTCAACACTCTATCTGACTGCTAACACCTGACTGCAGAATGTAAAAGTATGAAAAGCCAAAGAGCTACAAGATGACATGGCATATCTATGCATAGTGAAGACTTCACTATGCAACTTGGAGTTGAGAGTTTGGTGTAAACTCTTGTATAATAGTGAGCTAAGCACTTGAAGAAACTAGCAGTTGTGTAAAGATAAGATTACATAGTGGAATACCTTCGAGAGGATCGCGGAAGAGAGAACGTAGGCAAGGTTGGCCGAACCTCTGTAAAATCTGTGTGTCTCCATCTCTTTATTTTCTGCTCTGTTTTCAGTCACTGCATATTCATAAGCTTGCATATATATATATATATATATATATATCTTGTATTATGTTGATTGTTCCATTGGTGTATTTTGTTAATTTGTGATTATTGATTAAAGTTCTAAAAACCCAATTCACCCCCTCTCTTGGTTTGCTATTTCAGGCCAATAGTAATCTCCTAAGTGAGCCCGCCTCATCTAAATTCTCATTGAATTGGCGGATTGCCTAATAAGCCTTGTGTTATATTTCTACTAAAGGTGGCACGTCTTTTCGTACACAAGCTTATATGGAGAAGACCCCAAGATAGTCTTATAAGCTGTCCTATATGTCCATAAAACATCTACCAATTTCAAGCACCAAACCTTTCGGTTAGGGTTAACAATTTTCTCAAGGACTTACTTAATTTCTTTATTTTCCAACTCCATTTGGCCTTGGGTTTGGAGATGATAAGGTGTACCAACCTTATGTGTCACCTTATACTTTCTCATCAATAAAGCTGTAGGTTTATTACATAAAGTGGGAGCCATCATCACTGATTATAACTTGTGGCATACCAAACCTAGAAAAGACATATTCCTTCAAGAACTTGACCACAACAGCATGGACATTGGTACGTGCCTGTATAACTTCTACCCACTTAGACACGTAGTCTATGACCATTAGCATGTAAATATACCTGCACAAACTAGGAAAAAGTCCCATAACTTCGATATCTCAACAATAAAAAACCTCAAGAATGATGATAGGGGTAAGAGGCATCATGTGCCTTCTAGAAAGACTTCCTAGATGTTGGCATCTATCACAAGATGTACAAAAAATGTGGACGTCTCTAAACATGGTGGGCCAGTAGAAACCATTTTGTAAGGTCTTGGTAGTGGTTTTACGAGAGGAAAACTGCCCACCGCATGCTTGTGAATGAAAAAACTTAATAATACTTTTCACTTCATCGTCAGGAACACATCGACGGATTACTTGATCTGGACAATATTTAAACAGATATGGATCCTCCCAAGAAAATAACCTTACATGTCTAAAAAATTTCTTCCTATCAATACTAGACCATTGCGAGGGAATCTTACCAGTAGCTAAGTAGTTAGCTATGTCGGCATACTATGGTGTCATGGACCGTGTAAGTGCATGAGCATAAAAAAGTTACTCGTTTGAAAGGTATTCATTGATTGGAAGGGGGTCTTGGGCATCCCCATCAGTAGGGAGCTTGGAGAGATGGTCGACAATTATATTTTTAACCCCTTTCTTATCTCTTATCTCTATATGATACTCTTGAAGCAAGACATCCACCAGATGAGTCATGGTTTTGCATAGCGCTTACTCAACAAATACTTAAGTGCAAAATGATTGGTGTATATGATAACAAAAGATCTAACTAAGTATGACCTAAACTTCTTTAATGCAAAGACCACGGTGAGAAGCTCTTTCTCTATTGTGGTATAGTTCAATTGGGCTTTATTGAGGGTTTTGCTAGCATAGTATATCACGTATGGCTTCTTGTCTACCCTTTATCCTAAAACAGCCCCCACCACATAATCACTTGCGTCACACATCAACTCGAAAGGTAAAGACCAATTGGGTGAAACCTCTACCAATTGGGCATTCACTTCTATGCATAGGTGCCAAATGGGCACGTAAATGTAGTCTTGTCTTGGTTTTCTAGTGCGACCTCTACCTGGTTATAACCGGAATACCCATTTAAGAAACAGTAATATGTTCGGCCCGCTACTCATTCTAGGACTTGGTCCAAGAACAGAAGTGGGAAGTGATCTTTCCTGGTGGATGCATTGAGTTTACGGTAGTCAATACACATTTGACAACCTATTTGAATTCTAGTGGGAACTAGTTCATTAAGCTTGTTCTTTACTACTGTAACTCTCGACTTCTTAGAGAGAACTTGGGTTGGACTAACCCACTTAGAATCAGAGATGGGGTATATACTACCTGCATCTAGGAGCTTCAGTACTTCTCCTGTGACGACCACTTTCATGTTAGGGTTTAAGCGTCGTTGCATTTGACACATCGATTTAGAATATTTCCCAAGATATATACAATGAGTACACATGAGAGGACTAATACCGTGAAAGTGTCCAACCTAGAGCCTTCGTATTACTCTTCAGCATTTTTAACACATATTCCTCTTGGCCTTCAGACAGGCTAGAGGATATGACAATCGGGTAGGATTCACCCTCACCTAAGGATGCATATTTTTAAGTAGAAGGTAAGGATTTCTTCTCTGGAGTGGGTGAATTTTGCTCAGAAGGGACAACCTTTATGGCACTTGGGGTAAGGGGTTCAAAAGCGGGGGTCCAATGACCCACATGCATGCAAGGCTCACTCCTTTCCCCAACTCTAGATGGGTCCCTATAACTTGTACACTCGAATTCCAATTGGTCATTACGCTCGCTCCAAATTAGAGCCCTCTTAATTGGATCCTCTATGAACTTGCAATCCACATGCTCTTGGATAATAGACTCAATAAAATCTACCTCCTCAATGTTATCTACCTCTCCCTTTTGCTTACCCACCATAAATATATTCATGTCGAAGGTCATATTACAAAATGAAAGCTTCAGTAACCTATTCCTACAATAAATAATAGCATTACCCATTGTAAGGAAGGGTCGTCCTATAATGACAGGGATATGACTCTTAAAGGACTCGATGTCTATTGGTTGTGTATCTAACACAAGGAAATCAATAGGGTAGTAGACATTATCCACTTGAATGAGAACATCCTCTATGATTCCCCTAAGGACCTTAACAGAATGATAGGCCAACTTTAATGTAACTCGGGTAGGTGTAAGCACCCCATTTTTACCTGTTCGGCAGTCTCCGATCCGTCCAGACTTGAGTTCAAGTCAATATGGACATATTCTAGTTTTTCAATCTTAATCCAGTCAATCTATCGCTTCGTAGGCCCGCCGGGCCTAAATACAGGCAAAATGACCAAAATGCCCTTGGGGGTGTTGTTCGGTCCAATTCCAGTGGGCACGTCTTCCCAGTTCAAATCTAATTCCAGTTTGATTTCGAGTCCAATTCCAATTCCAGTACGTCCCTCGAGAAAGTTGATTCCTCGAGGTGGTAAGTCCATCCTGTCCGGCACGTTTTCTGAAGAAAGTTCTTCAGAACGGTAAGTCCCTTCAAACCCGTCAACCGAGACGAGACCCCAAGTCCCCGAGATGGTAGAACGGTCCACCTTTGGTGCCTACTAGCCCGCCAATGAAGAAATGTCCATTTCGGCATGCCTTTCGAGAAAGTTGATTCCTCAGGTGCTAAGTCCATTTAGCAGCCTCCCGAGATCAGGTAGTCTTGGGAATGATCGCGAACCATCAAAGTAACAGAAGTACTCGTAAACATTGCAACTGTCAAAGTGGCGAAAACACTCGTAAACAGGTCGATATGGAAAATTGCCAACAAACCCCTATATGACGGGACCACCGTCAAAGTGGCGAAAACACTCAAAACCTAGGTTAACACCAGTGCTTGCTAGTCCACTCTGGTAAATTGACCAAATCGCCCTTAGAGCCATTTTCCAGCACGTTTATTGAGAAAGTACCTAAGTTCTCAAAGTGGTAAGTCCACTCTTCCAAGATCGTCCCAGAGACGATCCGACATGATTAGGTGCCTTCCAGTTAGTTTTGGGCCAATTCCGAGACTCTTCGGTCAAAATGACCATTTTGCCCCTAGGCATCTAAATACCCCGGGAACCACACTAGCTTTGGGTATCAAACCAGTAATTTCTCGTGGATGCTTTTGATAGTATCCCTAGCTTTTCGATACCTTCCTAAGTCATTCCAAGTCAGTTCCGACAAACTCGGTGCAAAATGACAATTTTGCCCCTAGCGGGTCGATTGCCTTTTCTAACCACACCAGCTCTGGGTATCAAATCGGTAACCTCCTGGAACATTCTAAGTAATGTTTCCAAACATCAAGTCTTCTTCTGAGACATTCTGAGTCCATCCCGGTAGTTTTTCGGTCCAGTTGACCGTTTTGCCCCTAATGGCCCGGTCAACCCTTCCAACACATCCTCATCATCATCTTTCAAGTCTGCTACCCCCAGGACTCTATTCTAAGGGTTCCTTTCCCTTTTCGGCCCTCCGGGCCATTCTTGGCCTACTAAAATCTTTCTCGGACCTTCCGGAGTCACTCCTAGTGAAACCATACTAAAAATTATATGGTAGTCACTAGTACAGACGCCCAAATCTTCTCAAGATACGTTGCTTGTCAACTTTACAATTTTCTTAAGTGGCTGGCGCCACTCCTAGTGGTGCCAATGTATTCTTTGGCCTAATGCCACTGCAACAGGCGCCAGGTTGTTCTTTTCTCTATAAATACAGAACCTCATCCAGCGTGAAAAGGGTCTGCAAACTTAGTCTGAAAAACCTCCTCTTCGATATGCAGAGCTCGTAGCCTCCCTAAACCCTAGTCTTATTTAGGTTTTCCAAACCCTAGCCTCCTATACACTCACATACACCCCTATACACTTCTACACTAGCCTCCAAAACCTCCATTGAAGACTTGAAGTGTTGCAACTCCAAAGCTCCCAAAGATCAAAGCAAGTAGTCGAAGATCAAGGCTAAGACTGAAGCAAAAACCAAAGCAAAGCAAGAAAAAGCAAAGCGAACAAAATAAAGTGAATAAAAAGACACAAGGTAGGCTTCCTATTTATGTTTACGCATCTTTCCCCCTTCTCTCTTCTCCCTCTGAACCCACTTGGGTTTTGTTCTATTTTAATCCCCTATCTTTTTCCCCCCCTTTCTTACATGCTTGAAACAAGGGACTTCCCAGTCCATGTGTAGGATTAGGCTATTGGAGGTCACCTTGTCGGGGGCCTTCTCTTAGTCTAACCAGAGACCACGTGGGTTCGGCTCTCTTGATTATGTCGTGAAGCTTTTAACCTTGTATGTTCACGAGCCCGACTTGCATTATATAATCATGATCTTGCATTCCTCTAAAATTCGTTTTCAAACTTGTTTTCAAAACTTGTATCAAAACTGTTTTGCCCTTGTCAGGTTGGTCGCCTTTTCTAACAATGCCGGCTTTGGGTATCAAACCGGTAACTTCCTGGAACATTTTAAGTTATGTTTCCAAACATCGAGTCTTCTTTCGGGACATTCCAAGTCCATCCCGGTAGTTTTTTGGTCCAGTTGACCGTTTTGCTTCTAATGGCCCGGTCAACCCTTCAAACACATCCTATCATCTTCTTTCAAGTCTGCTACCCCCAGGACTCTATTTAAGGGTTCCTGTCCCTTTCTGGCCCTCTGGGCGATTCCCGGCCTTCTAAAATCCTTCCCGAACCTTCCGTAGTCACTCCCAGTGAAGCCAAGCTAAAAATTACATGGTAGTCACTAGTACAAGCGCCCAAATCTTCTGAAGATACGTTGCTTGCTGACTTTAAAACTTTTTTAAGTGGCTGGCGCCACTCCTAGTGGCGCTAATGTATTCTTTGGCCTGGCACCACTACAACAGGCATCAAGTTGTTCTTCTCTCTATAAATACAGAGCCTCTTCCAGAATGAAAAGGGTCCGCAAACTCAGTCTGAAAAACCTCCTCTTCGATATGCAGAGCTTGTAGCCTCCCTAAACCATAGTCTTCTTTTGGTTTTCCAAACCCTAGCCACCATATTCCAAACCTTAGCCTCCTATACACTCACATACACCCTTATACACTCCTACACTAGCCTCCAAAGCCTTCATTAAAGACTTGAAGTGTTGTAACTCCAAAGCTCCCAAAGATCAAAGCAAGCACTCGAAGATCAAGGCGAAGACTGAAGCGAAAATCGAAGCAAAGGAAGGAAAAGCAAAGCGAGCAAAACAAAGCGAATAAAAGGACACAAGGTAGGCTTCCTATTTACGTTTACGCATTCCCCCCCCCCCCCCCCCCCCCCCCCCCCCCCCCTTCTCTCTTCTCCCTCTGAACCCATTTGGGTTTTCTTCTATTTTAATCCCTCATCTCTCTTCCCCCCCCCCCCCCCCCCCCCCCCCCGCCCCCCCCTTTCTTGCATGCTTGAAACAAAGGACTTCCCAGTCCATGTGTAGGATTAGGCTATTGGAGGTCACCGTGTCGGGGGGCTTTCTCTTAGTCTAACCAGAGACCACGTGGGTTCTGCTCCCTTGATTATGTCGTGAAGCTTTTAACCTTGTATGTTCACGAGCCCAACTTGCATTGTATAATCATGATCTTGCATTCCTCCAAAATTCGTTTTCAAACTTGTTTTCAAAACTTGCATTAAATTTCCCTTCTTCAAAACTTGTTTTCAAAATCACAATCCTAAGGTGATTCTAGCCTTTCCATGGCTAAGGTTGCTTTAGGAAAGTACTACATTTAAAGTGGCCAATATAGTCCATATTTTCAAATCATTGTTGTTTTCAAAACAGTGATCTTCGATTGGGTCTAACCTTTTTATGGTTAGGGTCGCTTTAGGAAAGTGAGATATTTTCATGGAGTTTCCAAAAACTTTCTTTTCAAATCTCTCTTTCTAAAAGTCTCTTTTCTAATATATTTTCTAAAAACACTCCCTAAGCTTCCTTCCTAACAATACTTTCCAAAAACCTCTTTCCTAAAAACTCTTTCCAAAAATTCTTTTCTAAAAACTCTTTTTCTAGATCTCTTTCCAAAAACTCTCTTTTCAAAATTCACTTTCCAAAAACTCTTTTTTTAGATTTCTTTCCAAAAATCTTTTTCCAAAAATTCTACTTTCCAAAATCTCTTTTCTTGGAGCCCAAGTCAAGCCATAGAGCTAACAATTAGGAAACCCTAATTTTCCTTCCAAAAACATGATTTTCAACCTTGCCTCAAGCTTTAGGTTTCCAAATCCTATTTTCTACATCAAAATCATATGTTTCCAAAAACCTATTTTCTATTCCAAAATCTAGGATTTCCAAAACTTCGTTTTCCAAATCCATGCCAAATCCAATCTTTCCTTTAGGACACCAAATCCAATCTCCCCCATTTGGGAAACTAGATCCAATCCTCTGTTTTTTGAAACAAAATCAAACCATCTCTTTTTTAGAAACAAAATCCAATCTTTTGTCTTAGGAAATAGGAATCTCAATCCTTTCTAGTCTAAATCTTTCCCAATCCAACTCCTTCTTAATCTCTTACCTTTCCTAAACCTTAAGTTTCCAAAATTTAAACTTTTAAATCTTCCCTTAAACTTTAAACTTTCAAATTTTTCCTAATCCTAACCTTTCTTAATTCCACACCTTTCTAAATTTCAACTTTCCTAAATCCTAAATTTTCAAATCTTTCCAAAACTGAAAACTTTCTAAATTTCAAGTCTTTCCAAAATTCAAAATTTTCTAAATTTCAAATCTTTCCAAATCTAGAACTTTCTAAATTCTAAGCTTTCCAAATTCCAAATCTCTCTTAAATCAAACTTTTCCTAATTCAAAATTTTTTCAAAAATCAACTCTTTCTTAAAAAGAAGACTTTCCAATTTCAAAACATTTCCTAATTTGATTCTTTCTTAAGTTCAAAATTTTTTCAATTCATAACTTTCCTAAAATGAAACTTTCCTAAAACGGGACATTCCTATTTTGAAACCTTCCTAATTCCAATCTTTCTTAAATTCCAACTTCCCTAATCCTCCAAATCCAACATTCAAGTCAAATCTTTTCTAAAACCTTTTCGAATCAAGTCAAATCTTTCTTGAACCTCAAGTCTTTCCTAAGTCTCATCTTTTCTAAGTCTAGGTTTCCTAAAACCAAGCTTTTCAAAACTAATCTTTTCAAATCTTCTAATCAAAGTTCAATTTCCTAATATTCCAATCCAAATTCCAACTCGACTCTTTTTCAAATCAAGCCCTCTATTTTCTATCAGACTCTTGTCCGAACTATGACTGACCTGATTCCTCAAAAAGGATACGTAGGCAACCCTCACGGGTGCAGTCATAACTCTTTTTAAATCTCCAATTCCATAATTACTCTCAAGTTTCTAGTTCCAAAATTCTATTTTCAAATCTCAATTTCTAAAATTTTATTTCCAATTTCAAATCAAATTTATCTTTTCAAATCCATTTCAAAATCAAATCAAATCTTTTCTCAAATCTATTTTCAATAACAAATCTCTTTTTTCAAAATCAAGTTTTATTCTAGCACTTGCATCTCATACATCATTCTTTTAAATATTCTTTTTTAAAGATGATAGTTATTAGACATTTATTAATCAAAGACTCTAATGAGTGAACCTAGGGTGAATAGATATGTAGGAACTGCAAGGGCGGGGTAGGGTGATGGCTTAGTGCGTCTTTCCTACACGTAACCAATCTCTGAACCTAGATCACTGTTTTCGAAAGACCAAACGGACTTATTTTTAAAAAAGGGCTTAATTTTTTTCAAAAGTTGCCAAACAACCTATTTTCATAAAAACCCTCTCTTGAGGATGTTTTTCAAAATTGTTTTTAAAAACCCTAAGTATAGTCTTCGGATTGTGCTTAGTTTTTAGGTGACCTAACTCACCTTAATCAAGTTAGGTGGCGACTCTAAATCTTTTTTCCAAAAGCCCTTATTCAAATTAATTTTTCAATTCAAACCTAGGTGCACTCATTCTTCTAGGAGGGTGAGTTTTAACGAGAGAGTACAGTATTTTTCCTGCTTGTGTGTGTATTCCTCAAGTGCAAAAAATCTGGGCGCAATAGTAGGGCTCAACTCTCCTAGGCCTAGTTCTTTATAAATAGAATATGGGAGAAAATTCACACTAGAAACTAGGTCAAGTAGGGCTAGATCAATTCTATGGCCTCGTATGATGCACGAAATAGTAGCACAACCAGGGTCCTTATACTTCGGTGTCGTTTTGCATTGAAGGATTACACTCTGGCTCTCATTTATCATTATCATCTCCTTTACGTGCAACTTTTTTTTTCACAATACACAAATCCTTCAAGAACTTGGCATAGGAAGATATTTGTTTAATGGCATCTAAAATAGGAATATTGACTCGAACTTGTTTAAATATATCATAGATTTCATAGTTCAGAGACTTTTTCTTAGGTTTAGTCAATCTATGAAGAAACGGGGCATGTTTCAAATCTTCAATGCCCACGCCTTCAGATGCATCAAAATGTTTCTCATTTTCTTTTCCTTCACTCTCATTATTTTTCTCACTCTTTTCTCCCTTTCTCTTGTTCAGATCCTAACCCTATAGACTCATCCTTATTCCCTTGGTTGTTTTCTTTAGAAGTGATGGTTTTATCTAGTTATTTTTCGCTCCAAAGGTTACGATGGCATAAACCTGTTTGTGTGTAGTGTCAATGTAATTTGCAAGTTTAGGGTATGGTTGGGGTTGGGCAGAAAATTGGCTTTATGTCTGTTAAGTCATCAACATCTTGTGGATGTCTTTGACAATAGTGTTGGTTTCCCTTTGTGATTGTTCTAGATTTGTGACCCTAGCTGTGAGTGCTCTTAGATCGTTGGTCATTTGGTTGTCCTCATTATTTCTCTTATGAAGAGGTTGGTATTCTGCCTGTTGAGGTATGTATGGTTGTGGTATCGGTTGTGTGGAATATGGCATTGGTTGACCTTAGAAAGTTTGCGGTGGTGGTTGAAAGGATGGTGGGGGTTGTTAGAATGATTGAGGGTTTTGAGGACCCTCTTGTTTCCACCTAAAATTATGGTAATTCCTCTAACTCGGATTATATGTATTAGAGTAGAGATTATTCCCATTATTATGGTTTTGGTACCCCCCTTGAAATTGACCAATTGCATTTACTTGGCCATGAAAAGCTTCCCTTACCTTTGGTATAACTGGACATGATGCAGTGTTATGATCCAATGTGTCACAAACTAAGCATAATGAGGGTATCTCAACCGGTACGGAAGTGGTGGCCATAGAAATTTCTAAAGCCCCCAATTTGTGCATGATTGATGTGACTCTAGCTTGTAGGATTTCTACCTCCCCTAATTGGTGTTTGACTCCAACGTGTGTGGTAGTGGCTTTGTTTATGTGATTTTGAGTCCTTGTGCTAGCCTAATCTCTTGCCAAGTTGGCCAGATAGTTGAAGTAATTGTATGCATCTGTGGGGTTTTTGTCTGTATAGGTTCTAACGCACACGAATTTTACAAACATCTTCAATTGAGGAGTTAATGAAGAATAAAACGTGTTTATAATGTGCCATTCTAGAAAACCGTGATGTGGACTTGTGAATAGTAGGTCCTTGAACCTCTCCCAACATTGGAAGAAAGTCTCATCACTAACCAGTGCAAATTAAGAGATGGCACGGCGTAGTGCCTTAGTACGATTTTCAGGGAAGAACTTTTTCAAGAACTCCCCTTGGAGTGTATTCCATGAATGTATGGACATAGGCCTTAGTGAATTAAACCACATCTTGGCCTTGTTCTTTAAAGTGAATGGGAAGAGTTTTAAAAGGAAAACCTCCCAAAGACATGTGTTATCTTGAAAAATGGGGCATGAATCCTCAAAGTCTTTGATATGCATATATGGTTGCTCTGAATCAAAGCTATGAAACTAGGGCATGGCTTGTAGCATTCCTAATTTAAGATTTAGAGTGGTTTGATGTGTAGGAAGTACTATGGCAAATATAGGTGTTTGCCTTAAAGGGTTTATGTAATCCTTCATAGTACGATTTTGGGCTTTTGCTTCCCCGGCGTTGCTTCCCCTTTCATGGCCATTGTTTCGGCCATTTTGTCCATTATTTTCACCTGCTGGGAGATGTCCCAGTGGATCATTAACATATTTCATAGATATGTGAATCAACCAAGGAAAATTGAGGTAAGTTTGTTGGATTCAAACGAGTAGGTGATGGAGTTAAATAACTAGGTGGGAGGTTATGTAAAGGGTCGTCTCTACAAAGACGATGGGTATGATCTCTAAAGAATAAGGACATACAAATGTAATGCACATATAAATCAAGTCAAGTCCTTCCGAGCCTCTAATTTCCACAGAAATATCAACTTTGTTGCCCACAAAAAAAATTTAAAAGCAACCCAACTGATCATCTAATCTCCGTATACAAGGCAAAACCACCAATAAACACTTAACACGTAGCCTAACTATCTCTAATTCTGCCTCCAAGTTACAATATTCCTAAACCCCTAAAAAGAAGAAAAACAAATAAATATCCTAAGATTCTAACACCCAAAAAAAAAAAATATATGGAATGAAGTTATTGCGTGGCCTTAGACAACGATTCCTCCATGGTTATAGGTTGATGGTGAAGCGGTCTGCTGAATTTCACGTTGACTGAGGTTCGTGTTCTAGCATGCCTCTTGCGGTTACTTGTGCGAACCAAGCTCCTCGGCAATGGCGCCAAAAACTTGACTCGCACTAAACATGTGCTTAAGATAATCCCAAGTGTAGGATGGCGAAGTAGTATATAATCGGAGAACAAGATCATTCCCACAAGGAGAAGTTTACACACGACCGAAAGAACTACACAATTCTCTCAATTACTCATAAAAATATGAACAAATTGCTTCTAAAAGAAAATAAAATTTTGATTGTTTTGAAAAAGGTTTGATTATCTAAACTAACTAGCAAGCAACAATAAATAACTTGAACAATGTTTGATTATAAATTAATGAGAACAAGTCTCGAGATCAATCGATTGATCCAATTGTGTCTCTTGGAATTTCAAAGGGGATAATTTTGTAACTCAAATGCTTCAACTACTTCGCAAGTCTCGGATTCAGAAGATTTAGAGATAAAAACCAAGTGTTCTTCAAAACTTCAAATTCTAGAATAAATACCATCGATTCATGCAGCCCATATACTAAATATATAGACTCATGCATAAATGTTATTGAGCATAATCAAACATCCAAGTTATCAAAGATTTCTAGAACGAAGAAGAAAAAGAAAGATAAAAACAGAAAGTTAAATTTGAAACCCAAAATCTTACCTCCTTTGTTCATCTAAGACCTTCAATTGGTCTTCATAATCAATCCTGAGATGGGAAGGTTTAGCTACTCATCTCTATCTATGAAAAACTTTGAAATAGTTGAATGAAAACTAAAAATATCGATTTAGTGCAAAGAAACAAAAGAAATCTTGAATTAAATGCAAGGAATCTAGAAAACTTGTATTGAAGTGAATCCAATTACAAAGAAACAATAACCTAATAAATCTAAGCTATTCTAGTGTAAAAACTATAAAAGCTCTCTACAATGGCCGCCTCCCTCAAACATAAGCCGAGTAGGTATTTATAGGGATTGTAGTCCAAATCCTAAATCAATTCAGAATTTTACCTTGCCGTTCGAATGGCAAAACGGGCGTTCGAACACTAGGAAAATTTGATTTTGCATGCTCTCTGGCCATTTGAATGCTGGGTTTTGGCGTTCGAAAGCCAAACCATTTTTCCTTTGCTTTTGCCTCTTGCCGTTCGAAGGGCATTTGTGGTGTTTGAACTTTGAGTTCCTTTTTCATCTGTTCTGGTTTCGACTTGTTTGAGGCTGTTGGAGTCAGAATTCGGCGTTGCTCATTAGACACAAACATGTGTAACTTGAAGAGAGCTTTCCAACGATGTATCAGTCATCCCATTCCAAGCTACAAGTAAAAACTTGCACATTTCCCGAGATAGGGCCCCGATAACATTCCTTGATTAGCCATGCCCGTAGATTGGATTATTTATTTGACTCCAAATCAACTCCCTTAGCTTTAAATACCTGAAATATGATTAAGTACGAGGTTAAATATAATACATAGCAAAGAGAGTATGATTAATGCTAATCCACAGCTAGCAAAGGTTGTTTAGCAGTGATAGACTGCACTTTTACAGTTTAATCAGTTATCGTTTGAAATTTGGGAATAGAAAAGGAATCGTGGGTTAGCAATAAGGGTTTTGTGGGTATTTATGGGTCTAGTTTATGTAGTGTATGTATATGCACTGGTACTGACAATTTGTAATAAGTATTGTCAATGTGTAATGAAGGATTAATTAATCAAATTTTCGACACTAACAGATTATTGTTGACACTTCAAGCATATATCATACATGTTTGACTGCAGATTAAGTGTGTTGACGACAAAATTGTCAGGAGCTCAATGTAACATACAAGTATTAACTCGATATTTTTTAGAGAGGACTCTTAATAAGAATATGAATGAATCAAACTAAGAAAATACTTAATTTAAACAGGTTTGCATATACTAAGTTGGTGTTCGATGCCAATGAATTCTAGATTAATATCACCTTTTTGTGTATGATCCCTAATAAAATGATGTCTAATTTCAATATGTTTAGTTCTAGAGTACTGAATTGAATTTTTAGTAAGATTTATTGCTAGTGTTATGACATCTTATAGGTATATGTTTAAAGATCAGTCCAAAGTCCTCAATCTGATGTTTAATCCATAAAATCTAAGCACAGCAGCCAAGTACTCAGCCTCTGCAGTTGAGAAGACTACTGAATTTTATTTCTTACTAGACCAGGATACACGCATGTTACCAAGGAATTGGCATGAACCACTAGTACTCTTTCTATTATTTTTACTTTTAATAGAATCAGCATCAGAATAACCAACAAGTTCAAAAGATGTACCACTTGGATACCACAAACCAAGATTATAAATGGGTTTAAGATATCTCAAGATTCTTTTTACAACAGTTAAATGAGATTCTTTATGATTTGCTTGAAATCTAGCACACATGCAGACAGTAAACAATATTTCTAGTTTGCTAGTAGTAAGATATAGCAAAGATCATTTCATGCTTCTATAGAGTTTAGTGTTAATTGGCTTACCTGATTCATCAACATCTAACTTTGATGAAGGACTCATAGGAGTTTCAATTGTGTTTAGATTTTTAGCATCAAACATTTTGAGTAAGTCCTTGACATATTTGGCTTGATTTATGAAGATGCCATCTTTTGATTGCTTGATTTGCAGTCCAAGGAAGAAGGTTAATTCTCTTATCATACTAATCTCAAACTCTCCTTGCATACATTTAGCAAACTCTTTGCATAAATTTTCATTAGTAGAACCAAAAATAATATCATCAACATAGATTTGTACAATCAACATATCAGGATGTCTATTTTTAATGAAAATGGTTGTATCTACTCTTCCTCTATAAAAATTATTTTCCAACAAAAATCTGTTGAGTCTTTTATACCAGGCTCTAGATGCCTGTTTTAGACCATACAAAGCTTTGGTTAATTTAAAATATGATTTGGATGAACTGCATTCTTAAAACCTGGTGGTTGTTCAACATAAACTTTCTTATTTATAAAGCCATTTAGGAAAACACTTTTAACATCTATCTGATATAATTTGAAAATTTTAAAGCATACAAAGTTAAGCAACATTCTAATAGCTTTAAGTCTAGCAACAGGGACAAATGTCTCATCATAATCAATATCTTCTTCTTGACTGTATCCCTGAGCCACTAATTTGGCTTTATTTATGATGACAAAACCTCATTCATCCATCTTGTTTCCAAATATCCATTTTGTGCCAATCACAGGATGTCGTTCTGGTCTTGGAACCAAATTCTAAACCTCACTTCTTTCAAACTGATTCAGCTTTTCTTGCATTGCATTGATCCAGAATTCATCACTCTCAGCTTCTTGGAAGGTCTTTAGCTCTATTTGTGATAAAAATGCATAATGAGTACATAGGTTTTTGAGTGAAGATCTAGTTCTCACTCCCTGTGTTGGACTACCAAGAATTTGTTATGGAGGATGGCTCTACACAAATTTTCATTCTTTGGGAAGACCTTCATTTATTTAAATTTCATGTTATGTGATACTTGGTGTAGGATCAGATTCTGTTATCTTCTCTTCCTTATGAACTTCTACTTGTGAAGTCTCAATCTGTGTAGAACTATTATTCAGTTTGCTCACTTCATGATCTATCTCATCTGCATTATCACTTACTTTCTTGCTTGCAATAGTGTCAAACTCATCAAATTTGACATGTATGGATTCTTCAACAGTTTGAGTTCTCATGTTAAATACATTAAAAGCCTTAATATGCATAGAATAACCAAGAAACACACCTTCATCAAATTTAGTATCAACCTTGCATAAATTTTCTTTATTATTGTTCAAGATAAAACATTTGTAACCAAAAACATGAAAATAAGAAATGTTTGGTTTCCTCCCTTTTCAAAGTTCATAGGGAGTCTTTCTCACATGTCTTCTAACTAGAATTCTATTTAGAACATAACAAGTTGTACTAACTACCTCAGTCCAAAAATATTTTGGTAAGCCATTTTTATAAAGCATAGTCCTAGCCATTTCTTCAAATTTTCTATTTTTTATTTCAATAACACCATTTTGCTTAGGGGTTCTTATTGCAGAAAAGTTATGTTCAAAACTATTTTCATCATAAAAGATTTAAGATAGGGAACAATTAAATTTTCCTCCATAATCAGTTCTAATAGCAGAGATAGTGAAACCTTTTTCATTTTGCATTCTTTTGTAGAATTTAATGAAGATAGAAATAGTTTCATATTTATGTGCAAGGAAATAAGTCCAAGTGAATCTAGAAAAATCATCTATAATAACAAGAGCATTCTGTTTTCCACCAAAGTTAAGTGTTCTAGTAGGGCCAAAAAGATCCACATGAAGCAACTGTAAAGATCTTGATGTTGAAATTATTGTTTTTTATTTGAAAGATTCTCTAGTTTGTTTTCTTTTTTGGCATATGATCGCTTCTTAAAAGGGTGATACTTAATCACGAGTGCACAACTGTGATGTAGTAATAATTTCTCGTAAGTACGAGTTTGATCCCACAAGGAAGATGGTTTATGTAAGTAAGAAAACTTGCAGTGAATAAAAAATCTTAGGAAAAACACTCCAATAAACCAAAAAAAAAAATCTAATTTTAGGTTGAGAAAAGATTTGTTATCTAATTTAAACTAAGAAATAAATAAAAAGTCATGGGATCAATCGATTCAACCAATTATGTCTCTTGAAATTCTGAAAGAGATAATTAAATAACTCAAATCCTTCGACTACATCGCGAGTCTCGAATTCAGAAGATTTAGCAATAAAACCAAGTGTTCTTTAAAACTTCAACTTCTAGAATAAATCAGATTGTTAGAATCAAGGAAGAGTACCATCGATTTACGTAGTGTATCTACTGAATATAGATTCTCGTATAAATATTACCGAACATAGTCAAACGTCTAGGTTTTCAAAGGTTTCAAGAATGAAGAAGAATAAGAAAGAAGAAACAAAAATTTAACTTTGAAACCCAAAATTATACCTACTTTGTTCATCCATGATCTTCAATTGATCTTCACAATTGATCCTAAAATGAAAATATATAGCTACTCATCTCTGTCTATGAAAACTTGAAGTAATTGAATAAGTACTGAAAATCTTGATCTTCATGTGAAAAAATAATAAAAATCTTGAATCTAAATCTAGAAAGCAATAAATTGATTTGAAAAACAATGTATTTAATTACAAGAAGTGAAAACCCAACTGTTCTAACCATACTCCTACTTCTAAAACCTAGAAAAACGTCCTCTCCTTTTTAGAGTTTAATTACAAGTATATATAATTAAGTTTGGAATCCTAAACAAGGAAACAAAAAAATTCGAAGCTGTGCTGGGTCATTGTCCGAACGACCAAAACAGTGTGTTTTTCAACGTCCGAACGATGAAATAGTAAATCTTGAGAAATCCTTCATCTGTCGTCTGAACGACCAAAACAATGCATTTTTCAACGTCCGAATGACCACTGTTCCAATGTCCGAACGGTGTTCCGACGACCACTACAGTGACCAAAACAACTCTTTGAATCTCCATCCATTGTTTGAACGGCATTCGAACGATGACTTTAGTGGTCAACTTCTAGGCACCTTTTAAACTCCATTTCCTATAGAAATCAAAATAGACTTAATTAGTACTAAAATGTAACTAAAAAGGTCTATATAATCATAAACTAAGGGTAATAAAGCATGGGTTAAGGCCTTATAATTGCACTTTTGGAGTGCAATCACACTCCCCAACTAGTGTTTTGCTAGTCCCTAGAAAAACAACATAGCCAAAAAGATAATTTTCATTTTTGTAGGGGTCACGAGTACATTTAGCCTATGCACCAAACCTTTAAACCCCTAGGTTATCCCAAGTGGACGAGTGATGTCTCGTGAGGGTTTGTAGTGATGAATACCTATAACCATCTATCCATGTCATGTCAATATAATATCAAAGAAATACAAAACATGTATTAACCTTATTTAAGTCAAGTCTCAATCCACTTAGATCTTGAATCATTATAAGGTAAAGGCATAAAGCATCGAAGAAATAGAATACATTAAAGTGTTCTACCAATGGCATATGACTCTAATGTCTCGTAACTCGTACAATTATGTCCTTTATGCTTTGACCCAAGTCTCACACTCAACTTTGAATATGAACACACAGGGTCTCTTAATTGAAAGCTAATTTTAAGGGTAAATATACATGACATGCAAGTATAGCAATTTTGAATAAAAAACTGATAAATTGGAAGTGCATCAACTTGGCATAGCTTTATGAGAGAATATTTACTGTTTAAGCACAATTAGAGAATTGACATATGCTAACTTATACTCAAAAGAATTGATAACTCATGTAATTTTGGATACAATAAGGCCATGTGAAAGAAGAGCCATGAATGGAAAGAGAGAAAGCAGTAATAGAACTTCAACACGTGCATTGCGCACTACACATGATGATCAGTATGCATTCACTTTCAGTTTCTCAACTTTTCAACAATATTGAACTTTTCAACTTCCTTCACTTCTTTATTGCTTTTTTTTTCTTCTTTAATTTTCTTTTTCATCCCTTTTTTTTTCTCTTTACTTTTCAATTTCATACACTTTCAAATTCACAAATATATAAGAAATGCACTAATTCTAGAATTTAGCATTGACAAACTTTTAAACTCATGTGTACAAGAGTATTGAGAGAAAAAAATAAACATGAATGGTTTGAAAGGACTGAAATGGCCTTATTCTAATACCCGAATAACATCAAGTCAAAATTTCAAGAAAGTATAAGGTGTTAAGAACTCCAACTAATACTTAACACGCAAATCGAAGTCAAGCATAATAAAGCTATTCAATGAATGAAGATCCATAAAATAACCTTGAATAAATGTAAATCACTCTCAAAAGATAATAAATAGGCTCTAAAGCTCACAAGGCATAATCTCCACCTTGTAAGGATATGCATGCACAAGAGAGATACATAAGACGTCATATAGCATGCTAGTGCACAATGATGTAAGCTCTCTCTTATAATGGATTTATGACAAAAACCTGTAATGCATCACAACACCAAGGTGAATCAATCATTAACTCAAACTTAGTTTAATGCATGAAACAAAATATCTCATCATCATGCTTGCAACGACATGGATACACAAATGGTCCCCAAGATAATCCCCAAGACTTCCAATCACAACAATAAACGTGAAGAGTATATGAAAAATTGTGAGAAATACAAACCACAGTACCGAATCATATCATACATTAAACCTTTATCGAAGACTTTCAAGTGTCCAAAAGATAGATCAATCATGAACTAATACTTGAAAATTACTTAATAAAACATAACAAGATTTGATAGAATAGAACTATTTTTTAAATTTTAACAAATTTTTTTTATAGGTTTTTATGTAAACAGAAAGAATAAAATAAAAAGACTAGTAGTATCCCCTACCCCCAACTAAAATGATGCAATGTTTTTAATGCATTAAGTAAAGAGAAACAAAAACATGAATGCATGAAAAATGGATAGAAAAACCCGGCAGGACAACACCCTCCCCCCAATTAGGAAAGAACTCTAAAAACAAAACAAAGGGAAGCAAGAACTACCTAACTATTCCTACACTACCAAAATACACAAGAGAAGACTATCCAACACCATATCGAAGGTGTTTCAGTGCATAGAGCCACTTACCATTTACCGTTAGTAATGAGTTCATAAGTAATAAATATGTATAAGTACGCATATTGAACCCAATGTCATAGAACACAATCATGCAAGTTTTTAAAGAATGAAAAATGAATGAAGTCTCTTGCATGATCAACATGGTAAGGCCTAAGTCTTTCATTTTCGCAGAATCCCCACCTGGGATTCCTCTCTCTTAAATCCTTCTCTCTCACCCTATAATGACATCTCCTCATTCACCTCGTCAATAGTAGGCGTAACTTCTCGTGGATCAAACACCTGGGGAAGAATAACAACATATCGCATATCCTCTTCCATATCATGGTCCACGCCAAGAACGTCTTCCCTTGTATCAGACTCCTCAGGAATGTTGAGGTTCTCTATTTCATATTCAGTCTTAAGGGCGATAAAGGAGAGACCTTGGTCATGACTACTCATAAATGGAATCGTGAACATCTCATATGTAAGATCATCTTGAGGTTGAGTTTGAAGCTCTTCCTTCTTGCGGTCCTATGCCTCGTGTGTTAACATGGCCAACTGTTGAGTTAGTTGATCTAATTCCCAATGAATTTGTGCAAGAGCATCAGGTTGTGCCTCATATTAGTATCCTTGAACCCCAAGAACATAGCTGTGTGATATGGCATGTAAGATGAATGCATGTTCTCTTGATTCTCTACAAAAGGTTGATAAGATGATGAAAGATATGTCTTGTGAAATGTGTAAGGTGAAGTAAAAGGTGTATATGAATCATAAGCATATGGTGGAGATGAAGGTGGTGCGTGGTAGAACGGTTGTTGTGGTGGTTGTTCATAAAAAGCATATGGAAAAACTAGATAGCTCCACTCCGAATAGTTTAAAGGTGGATAATAATCTTGTGGTTGTGTCGTGTATGAATAAGGACTATTCCAAGGATAATCCAAGAACAATATGTATGCAAGACCAACCAACAAATGTATGAAAATAACCTATCCTCCCAATCCCACAACAACGATGCACCAACCCTATGTAACCAAAAGAAAAACAAAAAAAAGTGCTCAAAATAAAAGATAGAATGAAGTTACCCAAATGAGCTATAGAGTTCTCTCATTTTTGTAGAATGATGGTGAAATGCTTCCTCCAAAACAAAATCTCCAAGGTTTGTCCACTAACGTAAAACGCAGCTTCCCCGACAACGGCGCAAAAAACTTGATTGCTCCCTAAAAGTTTGATAGTTAACCGGAAGTTCATGGCCATGATGTAGTAATAATTTCTCGTAAGTACAAGATCAATCCCGCAAGGAAGATAGTTTACGTAAAAAGAAAAACTTGCGGTGGATCAAAATCTTGGGAAAAACACTCTAATAAACAAAAAAAAATAATCTAATTTTAGGTTGAGAATAGATTTGTTATATAATTTAAACTAAGAAATAAAAAAAAAAGTCCTAGGATCAATTGATCCAACCAATTGTGTCTTTTGGAATTCCGAAGGAGATAATATAATAACTCAAATCCTACGTCGCGAGTCCCGAATTTGGAAGATTTAGCGATAAAACCAAGTGTTCTACAAAATTTCAACTTCTAGAATAAATGGAGTTGTTAGAATCAAGGACGAGTACCATTGATTCACGCAGCGCATATACTGATTATAGATTCATGCATAAACGTTACCGAACATAATCAAATGTTTAGGTTTTTGAAGGTTTCTAGAATGAAGAAGAAGAAAAAGAAAGAAGAAACAAAAATTTAAATTTGAAACCCAAAATTGTACCTCTTTTGTTCATCCAAGATCTTTAATTGATTTTCACAATTGATCCCAAGATGAAAATATTTAGCTAGTCATCTTCCTCTATGAAAACTTAAAGTAATTAAATAAGTACTGGAAATCTTGATATTCATGCGAAAAAACGATAGAAATCTTGTATCTAAATCTAGAAAGCAATAAATTAAACTGAGAACAATGTATTTATTTACAAGAAATGAAAACCTAACTATTCTAACCCTACTCCTCCTAAAACCTAGAAAAATGTCCTCTTCTTTTTAAGGTTTAATTACAATTACATATAATTAAGTCTGGAATCTTGAACCAACAAGGAAATAAAAAAAATTTAAAACTGTGTTGGGTCGTAGTCCGAATGACGAAAATAGTGCATTTTTCAATGTCCGAACGATGAAATAATAAATATTGAAAAATCCTTCGTTCATTGTTCGAACAACCAAAACAAGGCATTTTTCAACGTCCGAACGACCACTGTTCCAACGTCCGAACAGCGTTCCGACGACCACTGTAATGACCAAAACAACTCTCCGAATCTCTATCAAAATTTTGGGTTACATTGGTTGTTTTGAATTCCTAAAATATTGCAATGAAAATAAAGACAATTAACACTAGACAATTAAATTAAAGCAAAATGAAATAGAATTAAAGCAATTAAAAGGGAATTTGACTCAAATGATCCAACCACTCAATTTCATCTAAGGTTTCCAATGGGGCTTATAACTCAAATTAAACACAATATTTAAGTGTATTTGATTTGGGGGATTTAGCTTTGAAAACAGATAATTCTCAAGCAATTGAAATTGGATACGTGGTCCATGGGGAATCAAAGGTTAATACCATTGATTTAACTTAGTCAATACCAAATTTGTGGTTTGTGCATTAATTTGCTAAACATAGTCAATAAGCTAGGTTTTCTAAGTTATCTTACAATCAATTGGTGAGAATGAATTCCTAGTAATTGTGGAGATTATTTTCTAGTGAAGGGCCCTAAATTAATACCATCGATTTGGGTGATGAAAATCCCCAAACTTAGTTAAAAATTTAGGTTTTCTAAAACATCCACATGGAATTACTAGGAATTTCAAAATCTAAAAAAATATAGCAATTATTTCATGAGATGCCTCCATTCAAACCCTTGGATTTCTTGAGTGATTTTCATATTTAAACCCAATTTAAATTCTATCTACTTGAATACACCATAAAAGCATGTAAAAATGCAATTAAAACATGAAGGAATTTAAATCTAAATTTTACTTGAGCAATAAAAGTGTTTGCTTGCAAGGAAAATACAAGAAAATGTAAGAAAGTGAAAGAAAATACAATACAATGAAGAGAAATTACATATTTTAACAAAATACTACAACTACAAGGCTAAATCTAAGCTAAAAATGTAGAAAAATAGGAAAAACTAACCTTGGGAAAGCTTTTCCGTAGCCCCCTCAACCAAAAACTAACCCTAATTCTCTCTAACTATCCCCCTTTTTCTCTTCTTCAAATGCTGGTTTTATGGCAAATCTACGCTTACCATCTGACGCGCATCCAAACGGTTATTTTACCATTCAGACGGTTATTTTACCATCCAAACGGTTATTGGACGCTCTTCAGATGCAAAAAGATAACTCTGGAATGGCTTCAGACGCAAAAACACAACTCTGGAACTTCACCATTCGACGTAGCATTCAAACGCTATCTCGCCCATCCAAACGCACCGTCCGGATGATCTTCTTGCGATTTTGGCTCTTATTTACTGTTTTTAACTCCAAAACCTACAAAACACACAAAAATAAACAATAAATCAAATATTAAACTAAAAGAAGATAATTAACTACAATCTAGATCAAACAATGTGCAAATTAAGGGTTTATGATTACAATTTTAGGGTGTAATCAACCATTAATAGTATTAACTACCAAGCACTTAGATGATTCAAACATAACTTTGAAGCCTTTGTCACAAAGTTGACCGATTGTAAGTAAATTGTGTTTAAGACCTTTCACCAAGAGCACATCTTTAATAAAGATAGAGGAATTCTTATCAATGTTTTCAATTCCAATAATCTTACCCTTATTGTTATCACCAAAAGTCACCAGGCCTCCATCTTTGGGTGTGAGAGATAAGAATTGATTTTCATCTCCAGACATATGCCTTGAACACCCACTGTCCAGGTACCAAAAATCCTTCTTGACTTTGGATTTGAGACAAACCTGCAAAATAGCTCTTGTTCTTCTTCTTCGTAGGCCATTAGGCAAAGGTTAGCCACTTCTTTAGAGTCAGAGTCATCATCTGAGTTGGATTCTTCGCTTCCATTTAGTGTTACAGCCATAGCAACAGCTTCTTTGCTCCTTTTCTTTTCTTCTTTAGCCGTGGACACTCTGCTTTGATGTGTCTGGGTTTCTTACACTCAAAACAGATAATGGTTGAGTCTAATTTCCTTGTTTCTCCTTTGAATTCTATTTTTCTTCCTTTCTTCCATTTCTTTCTCGTGATTTTCTTGAATTTTCTGATAATGAGTGCTAGTTCTTTATCTTTATCATCATTATTGTCTTGTCTTTATGTAGTGGATTTGAAGGCAATGGTTCTCTTCTTCTTTTCATCATCATCTTGCATATTCTACTTTTGGGTTAACTCATAAGTCATAAGTGATCCCAACAGTTCTTTCAGGGACAGAATATTGAGATCCTTAGCTTCCTGGATAGCTCTCACTTTGGCCTCCTCAGTTCCATGAGACTTTAGTCTATTTATAATATTAGTAAATCTTCTAAACATCTCAGTAATGGATTCATCAGATTTCATTCTGAATAGTTCATAATTATGTACAAGTAAGTTAATCTCTGATTCCTTTGCCTGGTTAGTACCTTCATGGATGACTTCTAATTTATCTCATATTTTCTTAGCAGAATCACACGCATATATTCTATTAAACTCATTTGGATCAAGAGTACAATATAACAAGTTCATAGCTTTCGCATTCAATTGCAGGAGTTATAATTCAGATTCATCCCATTCATCTTCAAGCTTGGCCACAACTATTCTTTCTATGGTTTTAGTAGGAATTTTAGGTCCACTAACAATAATTCTCCATAGTTCATAGTCTACAAACTGAATATAGATTTTCATTCGATTCTTCTAGTAGTTATAATTGGTGTCATTGAACATAAGTAGTCTATTTTTTAATTACCTTTTAGCAAGAGAGGTTCTAACAACATTAGCCATGGATCTTACTCTAGGATATAAAGCCTAATTAGGAGTACCAGGCCCAATTGTTAGCTCAAAAATCAACCGAGAGGGGGGGGGGGTGAATTGGGTTTATTCACTAAATAAAACAGAGAAGATATTTAAATATACAATTACAGAAAGATAAGGCAGTGATTCAAGAACAAGAAATAAAGATAGTTGATATTTGGTTTTGAAAGAGGCACTTAATTCAGGCAAGTTCTTTATAGACAAATATGTGGGTAATAAAGATTATTCTCAATGAATGCAAACACTAATGATAATTAGCAATTAACCGATTCAATCCAGTATAAATGCAATTCAATGCCTGAGGTTAAAGGTGCAAATAGAAGTTAACATAAACAACCCAACAAGAAATGAGAGCACCAAATATTTTATAGAGGTTCAGCCAAACCCTAGCTTATGTCCTCTCTTCCTTGATCATTTTCGAAGGCTTTTCACTATGTAAAGATCCTTTATACAGCTGCTAGTTTATTCAAGTACCCAGCTTACTTATACAACCAAGAGTGTAAGTTTCAATTGTAAACAACCGAGAAGCTTGATGCCAGCACTCTCGATCTTAACAGTGTGCAATACGGCTACATTCTTCTCTTAAAGGTGTAAACAAAATTTTACAAATATAAATGAGGAAGGTATACAAGGTTATCACTCTCAGAAGTGAGTAAATGAAAGTTAAAGCTCAGATTCTTTCTTTCAGACAGTAGCCAAAAACATATCAGTGGAGAATGTTTTGTTCTTTTGGCTTCTTGTACTTTAAGATCCTTATTTTTCTTATTCTTCAATGTTTCTGAGGCCTTCTATATATATTATCTCCTTCAATTCAGCCATTAGAGATGGTGGGAGTGCATTTAATGTACGGGTGGCTCTATCAGAATGTTTAAACAATTGATCGTTTGAGCCCAGATTGTCATCATTGATGGTGTTAACAAAATATAATAGTTGTCGACCATCTTGGTCCAAATTTCACCTGAGTTTTCATAGTCTTCAGATTGTCAACCATCCTTCAAAGGTGTTGACAAGTTCATCTTGATTTCTTTTGTTAGACTTTACAAGATAGACTCTATTTAAGTGCAAGCCAAAATGAGTTAGTCTCAGCCATCTCATATCATACTTCACGTTTTTTGACTAAGATAAGAGACCTCATATTAGGACATCTTTTGAAGCTTGAGGATTTGCTAAGTGGAACAAAAAGAGTGAGGATCGAGGGTTTTTTCTTGGAATCAGGATACTGTAGAATATTTGTCAATTTCTTCTTTGATCCTTCAACCATGTGTCAGCAATGTATTAGAGGTGTTGACAATACCCTTACTGATTGCAAGTTGTTATCTCTTCATATGAGCTATAGAGTGTCAGCAAGGTAACCTTATTATTGATAATGTGACCACACAAGAATTTCAATATCTTTGAGATGAAATACTTCATCTTGTTTCAATAAAGTTGTAAACTCAAGGTAAGGCATGAAACATTAATAACATGGTTTTGTGATCATCAAAATACACAGAAATCAACCATTGGGTCAATAACTTTGCCACTACGAAGGGTCGTGACGGCTTGTACTTGCTCATGGCTATATTGAGGGTTAATTTGGCCCTCTATAATATGTATTTGCCTCAGTGCTAGATTAGGTTGAGGTTGAGCCGAGCATCTTCTCGGGACATTTTGTGTTAAAGCTTGTGTCAAATTTGACATTTGCTTGGCAATATCCTCTGACAACCTAGTCTGTTGATCAAGCACTTTCTCTTACTTATCTATCCCTGTGTTTACCCCTCTCATCTTATTTGTGATTTGATAGACATTGTCCTCAATTGGTTTTTAATGAGGAGGTTGATACACTACGAGTGCACTTGAGAGGGAGCTACCAATGGAGATTGAAATGGTTGCAGTGGTGCTTGAAATGACACCGGTTGAGATTGGTATTATTGTGGTGGTGCTTGGAAATGTTATGTTTGTGCTTGCAAAGGTGGGGGTGGAGCTTGAAAACCTTAAGGGTTTTAAGGCCCTCTTTGAAAAGCTTGAGGGTTAGAAGTACCTTCATTCCTCCATTCAAAATTGGGATGATTCTTTTATCCCAAGCTGTAAGTGTTAGAATAGGGGTTACCACCTCCCCTTTGATATTAGCCAATCGCATTGACTTGGCCATGTAAGCTTCTCTCACTCCCGGGATGACCACACATGAAGCCGTATCATGGTCGATTGTCTCACAAACCACGCAACACATTTCCTTAGGAACCTCACATTCTACCGAAATCACCTTCTTAATCTCTATAGCTTCTAGCTTATGGGAAAGCCTAGCTATTCTTGTATTGATATCATCAATTTCATTAAATTAAAAATGCTCTGTGCCTTGTGGATTGAGCTTAGAATTAGGATTTTGGGTCCCGGTAATAGACCAATCTTGGGCTTGATTTGCCAAGTAATCGAAATAGGTGAAAGTTTCATTAGGATCCTTATCTAAAAGGGTCCCAACACACATTGACTAAATAAATTGTTTCAATTGCGGAGTCAACGATGAGTAAAAGGTGTTGATGATATGCCAATTGGCGAACCCATGATGTGGCCAAGCATATAACAATTCCTTAAACATCTCCCAATATTGAAAGAACGATTCACCATTATTGGTGAGAATTGTGAAATTTGGGGTCTAATAGCTTCTGTCCTATGTTCAGAGAAAATATGCTTCAAGAATTCCCCTTATAATGAAGCCTATGAATGTATGGACATAGGCTATAATGTATTAAATCATGTTTTGGCCTTGTCCTTTAGAGAAAACAGAAATAGTTTCAAGAGGAAAACTTCCCTTGGGCAAATGTTGTCCATGAACATTAAGCAAGCATCCTCTAATTCTTTGATGAAAGATAGGGTCATCTATTATCCAGCCATCGAATTGGGGCATCAATTGCATCAATCCCGACCTAAGGTTCATCATGTAATCACGCATAGCTCTAAGATGCGGAGCACCTACGTCACCATGGATGCTCCCTCTCTCAAAATCACCCCCTCCATTAGGAGGATTAGGTTGAAGGTGGGGATCACGGTTCAAATTGGAATTAGGGATGACATTAGAATTGGGGATTAGATTGGGTAAACCTCCTTCATTGAAGTTGGCCATTAGAATAGGTCCTAAGTCAATAACTAGGGGTAAATCGAGTATGAGATCTCACACAGGAGAAAGGGTGTGAATGTGATCAACTCCCAATAAACGGTTATGTATGTTCTTAATGTATGATGACGTGCAAATGCAATGTGCACATATAAGACCGTCCAGGTCCCAAGCAAGACAACATACACAATTCCTTCCGCCAATTCAATGTCCTTCCAAACCCTCTGATCTCCACATAGAAATACCACCAATTCAATTCAAGTTAATCTCAATCCCCAACTGACACTTCCAATCTCCTTACGCAAAAACAACACGACCAATAAGCAAATAACAAAAAAGGAAAAAAAAGAAAGAATCAAAATCTAACATGTTATTCACATGAAGTGGGGAACGAAATTACCCATGGCCTTAGCCGAAGATTCCTCCATTGTGGTGGATAAATAGAGATATAATCCACTAATCGCTCTCCAACCCAAGGTTTGTTAGTGCTTTGCTTTGTGCCTCCGATCCTCAGCAATAGCGCCAAAAACTTGGTTGACACTCCAAAGAGTATCGCAAGAGTATGGTTTTCACGTTGTAGTTTTAATCCCGACAAGACTGAAGTCAAATTCCTCAAGTATTGATCTAAATATAAGAATAGCACTAACCACACACTAAGCTAACCTAGGCATGAGTCACAATTGCTAGATTGAATCAAAATAAGACCAAAAATTGTTTGATGGAGTGGTTTGATGTTAATCTACTAACTAAAAGCAATTAAAATAGATTTAGTGAGATTTAAAAGGGTCTTGGACACAAGTGGTTCAATCAAACAAGTTCCTACAAAGTTTCAATAGAGGTTTTGATAACTCAAATCAAGGACCTCTCCATAGATCCTTATTCAGAGGATTTTGACCATACAAACAAGGATTCATACTCAATTAAGTGTACGCAATTCTCCCCTCTTTCTTCTCTCTCCTAACCCACTTGAGTTTTTTTCTGTTTTAATTCCTCATCTTCTACCCCCCTTTCTTGCATGCTTGAAACAAATGATTCCCTGGTTCATGTATAGGATTAGGCTATCGAAGGTTATTATGTCGGGGGCTTTCTTTTAGTCTAACCGAAGACCATGTGGGTTCGGCCCCCTTGATTATGTGGTGAAGCCTTTAACGTTGTATGTTCATGACTCCAACTTGCATTGTGAATATCATAATCGTGCATCTTTCCGAAATTCGTTTTTAAACTTGTTTTCAAAACTTGCATCGAAAATTATTTTCAAACGCTTCTTAAGTTTCCTTCTTAAAAACTCTCTTCAAAAATCCCTTTCCTAAAAGGCTTTCTTTTTAAAATCTCTCTTTCCAAAAACTCTCTCAAACTTTTACTTTCCAAAATCTCTTTTCTAAAACTCTTCTCAAGTTTACTTCCTAAAAACTCTTTGCTAGGATCTCCTTCCAAAAATCTTCCTTTCCAAAAAGTTTTACTTTCCAAAAACTCTTTACCTTGGAGCCCAAGTCAAGCCCTAGAGCCAATGATTAGGAAACCCTAATTTTCTTTCATAGAATATGATTTTCAATCTTGCCTTAAAACCTAGGTTTCCAAACCCCCCCCCCCCCCCCCCCCCCCCCCCCCCCCCCCCCCCCCCCCCCCCTTTTTTTTTACATTAGAAACATCAATTTTCAAAACCTATTTTCTACATCAAATCATAGACTTCTAAATCTAGGATTTCTAAAACTTCACCTTCCAATTCCATGCCAAATCCAATCTTCTTTTTAGAAAACCAAATCCAATCACCTATTTAAAAAACTAGATCCAATCCTCCATTTTTTGAAACAAAATCAAATCATCTCTTTTTTTTGAAACAAAATCCAAACTTTTATTTTATGAAATAGAAATGAAATCTTTCCTAATTCAAACCTTTCTTAAATTCGAACCTTTCCAAAACTCTAAAATTTCTAAATTCCAAATCTTTCTTAAATCAAACTTTTCCTAATCCCAAATCTTTCCAAAAATCAATCCTTTCCTATTTTAAAACTTTCTAAATTCAAAATTTTCCAATTTCAAAACCCTTCCTATTTTCAAGTTTCTTAAAATGAAACTTTTCTAAATTGGAACCTTCCTATTTTGAAAACTTCTCGAATTTCAAAATTTTCAAAATTCAATCTTTATTAAACTCCAACTCTCCATGTTTTCTAAATCCAACTTTCCAATGAAATCCTTCTTAATCTCAAGTCCTTCTTGAATTCTACCTTTCCTAAGTCTAGGTTTCTTAAATCCCAATCTCTCCAAATCAAAGTCCAATCTTTTCAATTCCAAATTCCAATTTTAAATCTTCTATTCTAAGTTCAAATGAAACCTCTTTTTTCGAAACAAACTCTTTTCAAATCAAATTTTCTGTCGGACTTTTGTCCGAACTACTACTGACCTGATTCCCAAAAAGGGATACGTAGGCAACCCTCATGAGTGCGGTCATAACTTTTTTTAAATCTTCAATTCCATAACTTTTCTTAAGTTTACAATCCCATAATTATTTTCAAACTTCTAATTCCAAAAATCTATTTTCAAATCCTTATTTTCAATTTCTAAAATTGTCCTCCAATTTCAAAATCAAATCTATCTTTTCCAATCCATTCCAATTTCAAATCAAATCTATTTCTAAAATCAAAAATCAAGTTCTTTCAAATCTATTTTCAAAATCAAGTTTTAATTGTTGCACTTGTATATCATGCATCATGTCAGACATCTTTTCAAAATTCTTTTATAGAGTGGATAATATTGGACATTTATTAATCAAAGACTCTAATGAGTGAACCTAGAGTGAATAGACATGTAGGTACCGCAAGGGTAGGGTAGGGTGATGTCTTAGTGCGTCTTCCCTACACATAACCAACTCCCGAACCTATATCACTATTTTCAAAGTGTCGCGCCTTAGTTTTTGAACTAAGTTCTTTTGGCTCGGAAAAAGCACGAAACTCTGCCATTAGAACCCATCCTCCTAAAAGGACAAGCGCGACTAGGTTTAAACTTGAAATTGGTTTGTTCGAAGGCTTTTTAGAAAAATAGGTGTTGTCACCTAACTTAATTAAGGTGAGTTAGGGCACCTAAAAACTAAGTATAATATGAGGATTAGACTTAGGGTTTTTAAAAAGGTTTTGAAAAACTACTCTAAGAGAGGGTTTTTAAGAAAATAGATTGTTTGGCAACCTTTGAAAAATTTTAATCCCTTTTTGAAAGTAACTCCATTTTAGTCATTCGAAAACAAAAATCTATGGTCCGGGAGTTGGTTACGTGTAGGGAAGATATCCTAAAATCATCACCTTACCTCGCCCTTTTGGTACTTACATGTCTAATCACCCTTTGTTCACTCACTAGAATAACCAGTTACCATTATCCACTTAATATCCACTTTAGAATTTTGAAAATGAGGTTTAATTATCACTTTTTGGATGAATGATGCATAATGTACCATTTTAGGTTACCTACGTATCTCATTTGGCGAGAATCAGGTCATTTGTAGTTCAGGCAAGAGCGCGATAGAAAGTAGGCGCATTAGGGCCTTTAGAATGTTTTAAGACACTTTGAGGTCTTTGGAATAGTTTGAAGACACTTTGTGGTCTTTGAAAAAATGAATTGAGAATTTTGATTTAAAGCCGGATTTTGGAGTGTTTTTGGAATAGAACTTGAAGGTTTTTAAAAAACGCTCTTGATATAGGGTTTTGAAATATTTTGAAATGTTTTTAGAACAACTTGAGGAGTTTTGGAAATACTTTGAAATAACTTAAGAGAGTTTTGAAGTCTTGTTTTGAGGACCTTTGAGGTAGGATTTTAGAGTGTTTTAGTAAATTGGCCTTTGAAAAGTTTTTAAAAGTGGTTTTTAAAAACACCTAGGACTTTGGAACTCTAATATGGACAACATTGGAGGTTGTTCTTGATATATCACCTTCCTTTGGAATCCCTAACCATGAAAGGGATTGACACACCTTAGGGTTGTGAGTTCTTGAAAACATTTTTGAAAATACTTTAAAAATAGAGTGTAGGAATATTTGAAAAGGTTATGGAATTGGTTTTTGAAATCTCAAGAAAATAGGAGGTTTTGGGAAAATAGGCTATGAGCATAGTTTAAAATTGAAAGATCATTTAAAAGGGCTTCATGAGTTGGAACCTTGAAGTATACTAACCTAGGTTGGGTTGACCTGTGGTTAAGGGTGACCTAAAGTTAACTAACTTGGGTTAGATTAAGCTAGGGATAAGGTGGACTAGGGTTAATCAACTAGGGTGTGGTTAACCTAAGGTTAAGGTGGACTAGGGTTAACCAACTTGGGTTAAGTTAACCTAGGGTTTGTTGCGCTCAGATTTTTTGCACTCGAGGAATACACACACAAGAAAAAAAAAATACTATACTCTCTCGTTAGAACTCATCCTCCTAGAAGAATGAGTGCGACTAGGTTTGAATTGAAAATTAATTTGAATAAAGGGCTTTTAGAAAACATTTGGAGTCGCCACCTAACTTCATTAAGGTGAGTTAGGTCACCTAAAATTAAGCACAATTTGAAGATTATACTTAGGGATTTTGAAAAAGATTTTGAAAATACCTCCTCAAGAGAGGGTTTTTGGGAAAATAGGTTATTCAGCAACCTTTAGAAAATATTAAAGCCCTTTTTTTTGAAAAAAAAAATAACTCCATTTGGTCTTTGAAAACAGTGATTCTAAGTTCGGAGCTTAGTTACGTGTAGGGAAGACGCACTAAGCCAACACCTTACCCCGCCTTTGCAATACCTACATGTCTATTCACCCTAGATTCACTCATTAAAGTCTTCAATTAATATATGTCTAAAACTATCCACTTTAGAAAAGAATTTTTAAAAGAATGATGCATGATATGCAAGTGCAAGAATAAGATTTGATTTTGAAACAGATTTGAAAAGACTTGATTCGATTTTAGAAAAGAGATTTGAAAAGATAGATTTGATTTTGAAAGAAAGTTTTAAAGATTGGAAATAGAGATTTGAAAATAGAATTTTGGAATTAGAAATTTGAAATAGATTATGGAATAGAAAACTTAAGAAGAGTTATGGAATTAGAGATTTGAAAAAGGTTATGACCGCACCCATGAGAGTTGCCTACGTATCTTTTTTGAGGAATCAAGTTAGTCGTAGTTTGGACAGGAGTCTGATTGAAAATAGAAAGTTTGATTTGGAAAAAGAGATTTTGATTTGGGTAAGGGTTTGATTTGAACTTAGAATAGAATATTGGAATTTGGAATTCAAAAGATTAGACTTTGATTTGGATAGATAGAACTTGAAATAAGGATTTGGACTTGTTTTGAAAAGATTGAGGTTTAAGAAAGATTTGACTCGAATGTTGGACTTAGAAGATTAGGGAAAGACTGAATTTAGAAAATATTTGAATTAGGAAAGTTTCATTTTAGGAAAGTTTCAATTTAGGAAAGTTTTGAATTAGGAAAGTTTCATTTTAGAAAAGTTTCAATTTAGGAAAGTTTTGAATTAGGAAAGTTTCATTTTAGGAAAGTTTTGAAATAGGAAAGGTTTAAATTTAGAAAATTTTTCATTTTGGGAAAGTTTTGAATTAAGAATGTTCGAAATAAGAAAGCTTCCTTTTTAAGAAAGAGTTGATTTTGGACAGATTTGAATTAGGAAAAGTTTGATTTAAGAAAAATTTGGAGTTTGGAAAGTTTAGAATTTAGAAAGTTCTAACTTAAGAAATTTTTGAATTTAGAAAGTTTTGGATTTGGAAAGATTTGAAATTTAGAAAGTTTAGAATTTTAGAAATATTCAAAGTTTGAGTTTTAGAAATACTTGAGATTAGGAAAGGTTTGAGTTTAAGAAAGATTGGAAAATTTAGATTTGGAAAATTAAAATTTGGAAAGGTGTGGAGTTAAGAAAGGTTGAAATTTGTTTCTAAGAAGAAGTGTTTTGATTTTATTTCCAAAAACGGAGGATTGTATCTAGTTTCCTAAATGGGAAGATTGGATTTGGTTTCCTAAAGCGAAGATTGGATTTGGCATGGATTTGGAAGGTGAAGTTTTGTAAATCCTAGATTTGGAATACTATAGTTTTGATGTAGAAAATAGGCTTTGGAAACTTTTGATTTTGATGAAAAATGAGGTTTTGGAAACCTAGGTTTTGAGACAAGATAGGAAATTAGAAATTATGTTTTTGAAAAGAAAATTAGGATTTTCTAACCATGGCTCTAGAGTTTAGCTTGGACTCTAAGAAAAAAGATTTTGGAAAGTAGAATTTTTGGAAAGAAAGGGTTTTTGGAAGGAGATCCTAAAAAGGAGTTTTTGAAAAGTGAATTTTGAAAAGAAAATTTTTGGAAAGGAAGTTTTGGAAAGAGTTTTTAGGAAATAGATTTTAGGAAGGAAACTTAAGGAATGTTTCTAGAAAGTGAATTTTAAAGAGAGCTTTTTGGAAAAGAGTTTTGAAAAGAGTTTTGGAAAATAGATTTTTGAAGAGAGTTTTTGAAAACAATTTTGGAAAGGAAATTGGAGAGAGTTTTTAGAAAGTATGTTAGAAAAGAGATTTTTAGAATGAGAGATTTGAAAAAAGAGTTTTTGGAAAGTCCATAAAAATATTTCACTTTCCTAAAACGATTCTAGCCATAAGAAATCTAGAACCATTCTAAAATAACAAGGATTTGAAAATATGGATCATATTGGTCACTTTAAATGTGACACTTTCCTAAAGCAACCCTAGCCATGAAAAGGCTAGAATCACCTTAGGATTGTGATTTTGAAAAAAATTTTAGAAAAAGAAGATTTTGATGCAAGTTTGAAAACAATTTTAATGCAAGTTTTGAAAACAAGTTGGAAAACAAATTTTGGAGGAATGCAAGATCATGATATGCACAATGCAAGTTGGGGTCGTGAACATACAAGGTTAAGGTTTCACCACATAATCAAGGGGGTCGAACCCACGTGGTCTCCGGTTGGACTAAGAGAATACCACCAACATGGTGACCTTCAATAGTCTAATCCTACACATGGACCGGGAAGTCTCTTGTTTCAAGCATGCAAGGAGGGGGGGGGGGGGGGGGGGGAAGATGGGGGTTTAAAATAGAAGAAAACCCAAGTGGGTTCAGAGAGAGAAGAGAGAGGGAGGGAATTGCGTAAACGTAAATAGAAAGCCTACCTTGTATCTTCTTATTTTGCTTGCTTTTTATTTTCTTGCTTTGCTTCAGTCTTCAAGGGCTTGTCTTGATCTTCGAAAGCTTCGGGTTGCAGCACTTCAAGTCTTCGTTGGAGGCTTTGGAGGCTAGCATATGAGTGTAGACGAGTGTATGGGAGTATGTGAGAGTTAGGGTTTATATATAGGGGCTAGGGTTTGGAGAACCTAAAGAAGACTAGGGTTTAGGGAGACTATGAGCTCTGTATATCGAAAAGGAGAGTTTTTAGACTGAGTTTATAGACAGATGAATGACCTAGCGCTTGTTGCAGTAGCGCCAAGCAAAACTTTACACTAGCGCCACTAGGAGTGGAACTAGGCCATTTTTTGGCTTGGTACCACTACTAGTGGTGCCAACCAATTAGGAAATATTTATGGTCGGTAAGCAATGTATCTTCAGAAGATTTGGGCGCCTGTACTAGTGATTACCATGTAATTTTTAGCCTAGCTTCACTAGGAGTGACTCTGGAAGGTCCGGGAATGATTTGAAAGGGTCGGGAATGGCTCGAAAGGCCGGAAAAGGAAAAAAAACTCTTAGAACAGTGTCTCAGGGGTAGCAGACTTGAAAAATGATGATAGGATGTGTTGGAAAGGTTGATCGGGCCATTAGGGGCAAAACGGTCATTGGGGCTGAAAGCTACCGGGATGGACTCAAAATATCCCTGAAGAAGACTCGAGGTCTGAAAACATTACTTAGAATGTCCCAAGAGGTTACCAGCTTGATACCCAGAGCCGATGTGGTTAGAAAAGGAGACTGGCCCATCAGGGGCAAAATGGTCATTTTGCACCAGTTTTACCAGAATTGACTCAGAATGATCCAAAAAGATAATGGAAGGTCAAGAATACTATAAGAATCATTCTCGAGAGACTACGGTTTGATACCCAAAGCCGGTGTGGTTCTTAAGGCATTCGGATGCCTAGGGGCAAAATGGTCATCTTAACTAGAATGTCTCGGAATTGGTCTGAAACTGACTGGAAGGCACCTAATCATGCCAAATTATCTTTAAGACAATTTTAGAAGGGTGGACTTACCATTCTGAGGACTTAGGTACTATGTCGAGAAACGTGCTGGAAACGACTATAGAGGCAGTTTGGTCATTTTTCACCGTAGTGGGCTAACAGGCACTGGTGGTGACCTGAGTTTTGAGTGTTTCCGTCACTCTGACGGCGGTCCCGTGATACAGGGGTTTGTTGGCAATTCCCTATATCAACCTGTTTGCGAGTGTTTCTGTCACCCTGGCGGTTGCGATGTTTACAAGTAGTTTCGTTACTCTAACAGGTCGCAATTATTCCAGAGACTGCCTAATCTCTAGCAGCTGCTAGGTGGACTTAGCGCATGAGGAATCAACTTTCTCGAAAGGTGTGCCAAAATGAATATTTATGCATTGGCGGGCTAGCAGGTGCCAAAGGTGGATCGTTCTACCATCTCGGGTATTTAGGGTCTCGTCTTGATCGACGAGTTTGAAGGGACTTACCGTTCCGAAGAGTTCACTTGGAAACGTGCCGGACAGGATGGACTTACCGCCTCGAGGAATCAACTTTCTTGAAGGACGAGCGAGAGTGGATTTGGAATTAGACTGGAATTGGATCGGAAAAGGGGACTTACCGCCTTTGAGAAGACGTGCCCATTGGAATTTGACCGAACAATGCCCTAAGGGCATTTTGGTCGTTTTGCTTCTATTTGGGCCCAAAGGGCCTGCGAAGCGATTGATTAACAGGATTAGACTTGGAAAATTGAGTTGACTTAAAATATGTCCATATTAACTCGAATATAAGTCTGGACGGACTACAAACTGCCGAGTGGGCAAAAATTGGAGTGCTTAGAGCTGCCCCTCTTTTTCTGTCTTTGCTTGACGAAGACAGAAAACGATAGAGTAAGAGTCCTATGTTGACCATGAGGCAGTCGAAGGGATGAACTTTGGAGATTTTCAAAAATAGGAGTTTGGAAATGGATATTTTAAGCACTCAATTTTTTACCGCTCAGCAGTCTACAGTCTGTCCCGACTTAAGTTCAAATCAATATGGAAATATTTTGAGTCAAATCAACTTTCTAAGTCTAATCTAATCAATTCATCGCTTTGCGGGCCTGCCAGGCCCAGATAGAGGCAAAATAACCAAAATGCCCTTGGGGGCATTGATCGGTCCAATTTCAATAGGAACGTTTTTTCGAAGACGGTAAGTCCCCTTTCCAATTCCAACAGGCACGTCTTTTCGAAGACGGTAAGTCCCATTTCCAATTCCAACAGGCACGTCTTTCCGAAGACGGTAAGTCCCCTTTTCCAATTCCAATTCCAATCCCTCTCATGAGAAAGTTGATTCCTCAAGATCGTAAGTCTATTCTGTCTGGCACATTTTTCAAAGAAAGTTTCTTTGAAACGATAAGTCCCTTTAAAGCTGTCGACCGGGACGAGACCCCAAGTCCCCTAGATGATAGAACGGTCCACCTTTGATGCCTGCTAACCTACCAATGTAGAAATGTTTGTTTTGGCACACCTTCCGAGAAAGTCGATTCCTTAGGCACTAAGTCCCTTTAGCAGCTTCTCGAAATTAGGCAGTCTTAGGAATGATCGCGAACCGTCAAAGTAGCGGAAGTACTTGCAAACAAGTCAATATAGGGAATTGCCAACAAACCCCTGTATCACAGGACCACCATCAGAGTGGCAGAAACACTCAAAACCTAGGTCAACACCAGTGTTTGCTAGTCCACTTCGGTGAAAAATGACCAAACTGCCCCTTAGGCCATTTCTGGCACGTTTCTCGAAAAAATACCTAAGTCCTCAAAACAGTAAGTCCACCCTTCCAAGATCATCCTAGAGATGATTTGGCATGATTAGTTGCCTTCTAGTCAACTTCAGGTCAATTCCGAGACTTTCCGGTCAAGATGACCAATTTGCCCCTAGGCATCTGAACGCCCCGGGATCCACACCAGCTCTGGGTATCAAACCGGTAACCTCTAGAGAATGCTTTCTATAGTATTCTCAACCTTCCATTATCTTTCTGGATCATTCCGAGTCAGTTCTGGCAAACCCAGTGCAAAATGACCGTTTTGCCCCTGGTGGGCCAGTCACTTTAAATGACCACACCGACTCTGGGTATCAAACCGGTAGCCTTTGGGAACATTCTAAATAATGTTTCCAAGTCTCGAGTCTTCTTCCGGGACATTCTGAGTCCGTCCCGGCAGCTCTCCGGCCTGGTTGACCATTTTTCCCCTAATGGCCCGGTCAACCTTTTCGACACATCCTATCCTCATTTTTCAAGTCAAATACCTTCAGGACTCTATTCTAAGGGTTCATGTCCCTTTCTGGCTTTCCGGGCCAATCCCGGTCCCTTAAATTATTCCCGAACTTTTCGAAGTTACTCCTAGTGAAGCCAAGCTAAAAATTACATGGTAGTCACTAATACAGGAGCCCAAATCTTCTCCAGATACGTTGTTTGCCAACTTACAAACTTTGCTAAGTGGCTGGTGCCACTAGTAGTGGCGCTAAGCCAAAAAATGGCCTAGCGCCACTCCTAGTGGCACCAAAAGGAAATTTTGCCTAGCGCCACTGCAATAGGCGCTAGGTCTATCCTATCTTTATAAATACAGAGCCTCCTCTAGCGTGAAAGAGGTCTGCAAACTCAATCTAAAAATCCTACTATTCAATATACAGAGCTCGTAGCCTCCCTAAACCCTAGCTTCTTTAGGTTTTCCAAACCCTAACTTCCATACACAAACCATAGCCTCTTATACACTCTTATACACTTATACACTAGCCTCAAAGCCTCCATTAAAGACTTGAAGTGCTGCAACTCGAAGCTCCCGAAGATCGAAGAAGAGTTTCCGAAGATCAAGACGAAGACTGAAGCGAAGACCGAAGAAAAATCAAGAAAAGCAAGGCGCGCAAAGCAAAGCAAAATAAACAAAACATATAGTAGGCTTTCTTTTTAAGTTTATGCATCTTCTCCCCCTCTCTTCTCTCTCCTAACCCACTTGGGTTTTCTTCCATTTTAATCCCCCATTTTCTTCCCCCGCTTTCTTTGCATGCTTGAAATAAGGGGATTCTCGGTCCATGTGTAGGATTAGGCTATTAGAGGGTCACTGTGTCGGGGGCTTTCTTTTAGTCTAATCGGAGACTACGTGGGTTCAGCCCCCTTGATTATGTGGTGAAGCTTTAACCTTGTATGTTCACGACCCCAATTTGTATTGTGCATATCATGATCTTGCATTCTTTCCAAAAATCGTTTTCAAACTTGTTTTCAAAACTTGCATTAAACTTGTTTTCAAAATTACATCAAAATCTTCTTTTTTCAAAACTTGTTTTCAAAATCACAATTCTAAGGTGATTCTAGCCTTTCCATAGCGAGGGTTGCTTTAGAAAAATGTTACATTTAAAATGACCAATATGGTCCATATTTTCAAAACATTGTTGTTTTCAAAACCACTATCTTAAACTGGTTTTAGCCTTCTTATGGTTAGAATCGCTTTAGGAAAGTGAGATATTTTATATACTTTCTAAAAAATCTCTTCTCAAAAATCTCCTCCTAAAAACCCCTTTTTCCAACATGCTTTTCAAAAACCCTCTTCGAATTCCTTTCCAAAATTGTTTTCCAAAACATTTCCTCCAAAAACTTATTTTCTAAAACTTCTTTCCGAAATTCCTTTCCAAAACGCTCTTTTCGAAATTCCTTTTCTAAAAACACTCCTTAATTTTCCTTCTTAAAAATTTTTTTCCTAAAAATCACTTCCCAAAGATCTTCTTTCCTAAAAAACTCCCCTTTCAAGTTTACTTTCCAAAAACTCCTCTCTAGGATTCCTTCCAAAAATACCCCTTTTGAAAAACTCCTCTCTAGGATTTCCTTCCAAAAACTCCCTTTTCAAAAACTCACTTTTCAAAAACTCACTTTCCAAAAATCTCTTTCCTTAGAGTCCAAGTCAAGCCCTAGAACCCGCCATTAGAAAACCCTAATTTTCCTTCCCAAAAACATGATTTTCAATCTTGCCTTAAAATCTAGGTTTCCAAAATCTCCTTTTTTACGTCAAAACTATATATATTTCCAAAACTTGTTTTCTATATCAAAACTATAGTCTTCCAAATCTAGGGTTTCTAAAACTTTCCTTTTCAGATCCATGCCAAATCCAATCTTCCCTTTAGGAAACCAAATCCAATCTCCCCGTTTAGGAAACTAGATCCTATCCTCTGTTTTTGGAAACAAAATCAAAACACCTCTTTTAGAAACAAAATCCAATCCCTTGTTTTAGGAAATAGGAATTTCAATCCTTCCTAGTCTAAATCTTTCCTAATTCAACTCTTTCCTAATCTCTTACCTTCCTAAACCATAAATTTCCAAAACCTAAACATTTAAATTTTTCCTTAAACTTTAAGCTTCCAAATCTTTCCTAATCCCAACCTTTCCTAATTTCATCCCTTTTCAAATTTCAACTTTCCAAATTCAAATCTTCAAATCTTTCCTAAACTCAAACCTTTCCTAATCTCAAGAATTTCTAAAATTCAAACTTTGAATCTTTCCAAAATTCTAAACTTCCCTAAACTTCAAATCTTTCTAAATCTAAAACTTTCTAAACTCAAAACATTCCAAATTCAAAACTTTCCAATTTCAAAACTTTCTTAAAATGAAATCTTTCCTATTTCAAAACTTTCCAATTCCAAACTTTACTAATTCGAAACCTTTCCTAAACCAAACTTTTCTAAAACGAAACTTTCTTATTTTGAAACTTTCCCAATTCAAATCTTTCCTAAATCTTTCAAGTCCGATATTCGAGTAAAATCTTTCTTAAACCTCAAGTCTTTCTAAATCCTAAGTCTATGTTTCCTAAACCTCAATCTTTCCAAAAATCAAATCTCTTCAAATCTTCTAATCAAAGTTCAATCTCTCAATCTTCCAATCCAAATTCCAATTCAATCTCTTCTTCCATATCAAATCTTCTATTTTCTATCGGACTCTTGTCCGAACTATGACTGACCTAATTCCTCCAAAAGGATACGTAGGCAACCCTCATGGGTGCGGTCACAACCTTTTTCAAATCTCTAATTTCATAATCTATTTTCAATTTCCAATTTCTAAAACTTTTCAATTTCAAATGTATTTTTTCAAATTTCTTTTAAATCAAATCAATTTCTTTTTGGTTGCTCTCTCCACGCTCACCGCAATGGAGGTGCTTGTAGTTTAAGTGGGGGTATTTCCACTGTCATGTTCTCCTGTGAGACTTGTGCCAATCTAGCAATAAAAACGGGCAAAGTTTAGAAACCTATGCAAATTGAAGTTGCAAACCAAGAGTGGAATCGATGGCTATAGTAACTAAAATTGACCAAAAATCTTTTGGTGCTTGAGGATTTGTTTTACTAACAACTAGGCAAATAATTAAAATTAAATTAAAGTCAACAACTTGATTCTAGCTAAAGCAATTTGACCAATATGAGAATTCTACAACAACAACCACAATTATAACTAAATTACTTTTTGATTTAACCGAAATTCCAATGAAATTAAATAGAGATTTAAATTGAGTAAAAAGGGAGTTTGCATTCAAATGTTTCAATCTACCAAGTCTAACACGAAATTTGAAAGTGGGAGTTTAGGTTAACTCAAATCAAGAACTGTCCAAAGGGCCTTGATTCGGAAAGTTTAGCTTTGAAAATTTATGGATCTCTAATTATTCTAGAATTAAATTTTATCCTCATTTATGGGTTCTTTAGAAATAAATCACATGTTACTAACTATGATTATAGATCTAAGATTTCTACAACAATTAATTTCAAAATAATTAAAGAAAATATAAAAAATAGATATTCAATGACATTAAAGACTCCCCTCCCATTTTCTATGCCTTCCTTGGTAGATCTTCACATTTGTCCCCAAACAATGAGCTTAGCTTGTAGATTCCAAGGTTGAAAGCTTTCCAAAGTGTAGAAACAACATACTTGACTTCAAATCAAAAGTGTTTATATATATTGAAGGATTATAACTAAACAACACTAGAAATCTAACTAAACTCTTCCCAAAGTCCTAAATACAACAAGGTAAAATAAATCTAAGCAAAATACAGGTTTTTCCCCTTTTCTATCACTCTACCCATTGCTTAAACCCTAAACAAAAACATCTCCCTTTTTTTTCTCTTCGACTGCTGGGTTGTAGGGTAAAACTACGCTCACCGTCCGAAGTGCGTCTGAGGGCTGTCCGATTAGCGTCCGGACGCACTGTTCAGACAGTCTTCAAATGCCAAATCTCGGCTCTGTATTTCCCTCGAACGGAAAAACATGACTCCGTGATGTCATCGAACGGGAAAAGATGAATTTGTGATAGCTTCGAACGGGAAAAGATGAATCTGTAACTCCAATTTCCATCGTAGCATCCGAACGCTAATTCGTCCTTCTGAACGGGCTGTCCAAACGCCTTATTTCTGTCCGGACGCACCAACCATCCACAGTTACCGTCCGAACGCTGTTTTATCCATCCAAACAGACCGTCCGAACGGACTTCTTGCCTTTAGGCCCATTTTTGTCATTTTATCACCAAAAACCTATAATACATACAAAAAACCACTTTAGATCAATTTATTCCTAAAAACCTATTCTAATACTCATATAGAGGCTAACAAACAACTAATTAGGAGACAAAGATTACACTTTTAGAGTGGAATCACTTTCCAAATCTATTTTCTAACTTTTTTGCATTTACATATCATGCATCATATCTTTTAAACATTCTTTTTCTAAAGTGGATAGGATTGGACATTTGTTAGTTGAAGACTCTTATAGGTGAATCTAGGGTGAATAGACATGTAGGTACCACAAGGGCGGGGTAGGGTGATGGCTTAGTACGTCTTCCCTACATGTAACCAACCTCTGAACCTATGATCACTATTTTCAAAAGACCAAAACTAGAGTTATTTTCAAAAAGGGCTTAAATATTTTCCAAAGGTTGCCAAACAACTTGTTTTCTTAAAAACCCTCTCTTGAGGAGGTATTTTCAAAATTGTTTTCAAAAACCATAAGTGTAGTCTTCTGATTGTGCTTAGTTTTTAGGTGACATAACTCACCTTAAACAAGTTAGGTGATGACTCCAAATCTTTTCTAAAAGCCCTTTATCCAAATCAAATTCTCAATTCAAACCTAGTCGCTCTCATTCTTCTAGGAGGGTGAGTTTTAACGAGAGAGTACAATATTTTTCCCACTTGTGTGTGTATTCCTCGAGTGCAAAAAATTTGGGCGCAACAGATACTGGGCCCAAAAGGCCTTTGAAATTGAGTTTTGGCAGGGGAAAGGGCGAAATTGCCTAAAATTTGGAACTGGCGCCACTTCAAGTGGCACCAGGCTTGGGATCAAAACCAGCAAACTGCTAATTCGACATTCTCGCGGAAGTTGAAGAGTTTTTAAAAAATCGAGAGTCTTCGTGAGGAACCCGACTTGGACATTGAAGGAGCGCCTCTTAGGGACCACAGGGGATTTCTGGAAGTAGACACTGTCGCTGGAGAACTCGCCGAAAAGGAAGATTTTGTCGAAGAACTCCAAGAGATGAGTTTTTTTATTTTATGTTGATTTTAATGTGTAGAATTCCGTTTAAACCATGTGAATAGTGAAAATTGATGTTTTGAAAATTGTGGTGGAGTTATTTTTGCATTTCGGTGTTTGTTTGATTGAATTTGAGTGATTTTACATGATTATGTGAAGGGGGTTTATCCCTACAGCTTTGGGTATTGAGCTTTTAGGCTAGATTTTTATACCGTGTGCCTTAGAAAAATGTGTTTAACAACCATGTGAAGTTTCATGATTTTTTAAAAACTTTTTGAATTTTTAATTTTTTAAAAATAGAAAAATACTTAGAAAAATATAAAAAAATTGAGAAAATTGAGAAAGTGATGAAATTAATGGAGTTTAAAATTTAGAAAAATGTAGGAGTATCTTAGAAAAAATTTGAAATGATTTTGAGAAATTTTAGGATAATTTTGAAAACCATTGATTTGTTGGAAAATGAAACAAGTCTTTTGAAACGTTTGGAAATTTGAAAAGTGTGCGCGAGTGTTGGTGCTATGTGATTGTGATATTGTAGAGTGCATGACTTGTGTTTTGTGTTGATGTCGTGGGTGTTATAGGGACCATTTTTAAACAAAATTCTACCAAAATTTTTGAAAATCAGGGAAAGAGTTGGAAAAGGTTTTGAAATAAAATCTTTTTGAAGGAAAAAGACAAAACCCTTGAGATTTGACTTGAAGTTGGAAAATCAAAAGGTGTTGGAAATTCATTTTGACTTGAAATTTTAAAACAAAAAATGTGTAGGAAATTCATTTTGACTTATCACTTGAAATTTTTTTATTATTTATTTATTTTTTGTTTGTTTTTATTATTTATTTATTTATTTTATTATTTTTTTCTGCTTTTATTTTCTTATTTGCATATACCGTATATTAACACCTCTTACTTTGGCTTACCTTTTCCGGATGGCAGATGCTGGTGATAATGGTTCCGAGAGGAGACGCCGCTCCAAGAAGGCGATCCATACAGATTCTGCCAGTGGTTCTAATCGATCCAGGGTTAGCCGGTGATCTGCTGGACAGGCATCGTCTAGTCAAAGTGGACGAGGGAGTAGGCCACCTGTCAACCCTTTTCCTCCGGTTGAGTAAGCCTTTGAGGAGGAGATTAGTGTAGAGGAGGAGGTATCGGGTCTTGGCGTTCGGGTGACTGGTTACGAGAGAGCCTCCATTCGACATAGACAGACAAACGCTGACCTAGGTGACTTAGAGGTACCAAAGATTCCACCGCTAGGGGATCTTGCCTATCATCCCAGTGTGCATTCTAGATAACATTAGCCCCCTCCGCAGATACACACAGCTTTCAGAGGGGCCATCCATCAGGTGTTTGTGACCATGCAACGAGCCACTCCATCCTACCGTGCCTTTTTGGCTGAGATTGGATTCGGGGCTTTCATGGAATTATAGACTAACCGCCTGAACAGACATCTTGTGCTAGCACTGATTGAGAGATGGTTTGGAGAGATTGGGACTTTTTATTTTGTTGGCTTTGAGCTGGGTCCCACCCTCTTGGATTGGGCTATCATCATGGGACTTTCCTTCGTCGGTCGGCAGATCACCCTAGAGCTAGTCAGCATGGCCGTCGTGTGTGTTTTGCTGGACTTGCCCCCTCCAAAACGCTCTACCTTCCCAGTCTCTTGGCTCAATCGGGATGATAGTACCTTTGCTATTGAGTCACCACCTACCTGGCGAGATATCATGAGGCGGAGACTTGTTTTGTACATCATCTTCAGCTGCTTCTGCAACAACAACAAGTTGCTCATGCCTTTTCGATTGGTGAGTACAGTGGCTGATCTTGGGGCTTTGTCTGAGCTGGATTGAGGATCCTTCTCCTTCGGCTGCTTCCTGCGATCAATCTGGGTTCGAACCTCCTCTCGTTGGGGTAGCATAACTGGTTTCTAGCCTTTCCTTGTCTGGTGGAGCTACGGGTACCTGCCGATTCCTCGCCTTGCAGTTATCGAGGATGACCTTTATCCTCATGCTTTGAGATGGGCTCGTGACCGGGTAGGCCAACAATCAGAGATCATTGATTTTGTAACACTTTCGGATTTTCACAAGAAAGGGTAAAGGCTCAAACCTATTGTTTCTACTAGGCTTTTTTATAACCTAAGATCACCCTTAAATTTCCTCCTTGCTCTTACTATGTACTTCTCAGGGTGAAAATGCCTCTTTTCTTTCACCCTTTCTATACGCTTTTTGAGATAAACATGACTTTCTTCTCTTTCGGCCCTTCTATTATGCTTTTCAAGATGACACAATTATGGTTTTCTCCTGGGCCTTTTTCTTAGATTTTTTTTTTCGGCCTCTTGCCCCTTGGCAACTCTTTTCCTTCGCTTTTTTTTTTTTTTTTTTTATCTCTTTTCTTTCCTTTTATGAAATGAATAATTCTACAACCATTTCTTTCTTAGACCTTCTCCTTAGCAATTCAATCTAACCCAATGTGGGCGGTGATCCTTAGCCTGGGGTTTTTTCGAAAAAGATAAATGGCTCAACGGGTTTAGTAAGGGGTTGCTTCTAACTGTATGGGAAATGAAATAAGGGCCCCTCTTCACTTTGACCTAGATTTTTTGATCCATAGAGAGCCTTCACTGCTGCCCTAGCACGATAGAAAATGGACATCATTCCTAGAGTTCTTAATTATTGTCTGCCCCAGTGTGGGGAGGACGGTCTTGGATCAGGGTTGACAAGGAATATTTCACTCGTGCTGAGGCACTAGTCGCTAAGCAAAGGGAATATAAACACATTTGTTTTTATATGGGAAAATGAAAGATGGCTCCTCTTCATTTTGATAATCTGGCCACTCATCACCTAGCTTCAGTGTCTTGTAAGTGTTACCATTGGGTAGTTTCCTCACTCATCCCTATCCTGTCTTTCTTTGAGAAGCTGATCATCTGGCGAGTGGTTAACTCATGCTATCACCCTTTCTAGTCAAATCATTCCATAAGATAAACCATGCCCCTTGTATAGAAAATAGTTATCATTCATAAGAGAAAACAAGTTAACAGCAATGAATGAAAAGACTATCATTTAATTATTATTATCATTTTTTGTGAAAAGCATAAAGTTCTTAAGCAATATGGAAATGTAAACATCAATTTAAAGAAGTGAAACAAAAGAGGTAGAAAGCAAGTGGGTGAAAACACCCCCCTCTTGTACACTTTTGAAGGGATTCCTATGTTCTTTAATAGGTTTGGGATGATGTACATATCAACATTCCATCCACGATTGGGACCTTTGGCCGAGGCAAGACAAGTAGAGGTTTCACCTGGAGTTCCAAGTGAATTGGCAGTGATGATGTAGTTATCAACTTCCTTGACCGTCTTGCCTTCCTTTGATAGCTCATTAGTTTCTCTAATAAACTAGTTGGGTAGCTTATCTTCTTCTAGCTTAATAGACTTGACCCGAGCTTGTGGTTTTCTGTCCTGGCATTTAGTTGTGCCTCAGTACTCCTCAGGTGTGTACAGTGGTGGATTTTTATCACTGAGTTTGGATAGCTCCTGGTCAACCTTCTTGGTAAATTCATCTACGAGTTCATCTTCGGGGACCGGCACTTTATCGGGGTTGCACCATGACCAGAGCTGACACTATTCTTCATCTCTGCATTCCATTTCCTCCCCATCCTTATAATATATCTCCTGACAAATGGCGAACCAAACCTTGTCATTACCAAACTCTGTAATGACGTTGATGATGTGGTCTGGTACAGGATTCGTAGTGGCATTCGGAGGAGGATTTGCTGGTCGTAAACTGATGACCTTGTTATCTATCAGATCTTGAATTTTATGTTTGAGGGTCTAGCAGTCTTTGGTATCATGTCCTTGGCCACCTGAATGGTATTCGCAGTACGCCTTTGGGTTAAAATGAGGTGGTAGAGGATTAGGCCAAGGTCGAGGGGGTATAGGTTTTAAATATCCTAAGGCTAAGAGACCGAAGTAAGCTGTGGTTTACGTGCAAGCGAGTTTAGTGAAAACTCAATCTTTTGGTCTCATTTGCCTAAGTGTCCTAGATGACCTAGAAGGTCGGGGAATAAGTTCTGGTGTAATGACTATTGGGTCGGTAGTTTGGGAATTGAAAGGGTTTCGATTTTTATGCTTTAAAGTGGCACAATTTCTGGTGTAAGGGCCAAATGGGTGGGACTGGTACTTGTAGGATAGACTATAGGATTCGGGGGTTTGGTTAAATGTCGGCTTGAGAGGTGCCGAAATACGGCGATCGACCTGTGGAGGTTGTTGGTGAGCAATGGTCAGGGTATGATCTTGGTCTTCCCTCTTCATCCTTTTTCGTCCCTCATGGGTCTGGGCCTGAGAGGATTCTGCCTGTTCATGGGTTGCATAGGATAAGAGTGAAGAGAGTATGCCTTCCATTTTAGTCATTCTATGTCTGACTCCTCTCGCCTCCGTTTGTAGTAGAGTTAAGGTATCGAGTGTGAGTTAAGGAAAAGAGTTAGTGTTTTGTTTTGACAAATCTTTATGCAACGCATGCTTTAAGGATGTCCCTACTTGAGAGGGAGACTAATCATGATGTATTTGGCTCATTTCTTGGAGATAAGGGGTTTGCCCTTGTATGCAGATATCTTATTGTTGATCAAGCATTTATACTCATTCCTACATTCATTCATTCGCGGAAAAGAGGTACATTGAACTTCTAGGTTTAAAATAAAAGAGACCAATTACACTTTAATAGGGGGAGGGGGAACATGTTTCTTTGGACTTCCACTTATCTAATTCTACATATAAAATCATAAGCTACTCTTGGGTCTTTGGATTTGCCTTCGTTGGATTTGATGCCGAGGAGGTCGCTGAGAGACCTTGTTGATAGATTGCCCCTTGTCTTTTTGGCAACCTTATTTCCGTGAGCATAGAGGGATTGGGGGCCCTCTTATGGGATGACTTAAAATGCATGCGATGATTCCTTAAGGTTATGTGGGAACCCTTAAGATTTAGATAGGTTTAATGGAAGGGAGAGTAACCTCGGTGTCATTCTCTTTGAGTTGATCATATGCATGAGAATGCAGTGACTTGAGTTACTCTGGAACTCTTGTCTTGACATGGAATATGAAATGCATGAATATGGATGTGAAGAGTATAAGGAGAGAGAATGTAATGGTAAAGTAACGTGCATGCATGAGCAGTTAGACAAGCATAATAACAGTAAGAATACAGTTATTATAATAACAGGAATAAACAGATATAAAGGAAAGTAAAAGCAGTCGCCATTTCCTCCATGTTTTGAAAACGGTGTGTGTGTTTTAAATCCGGCAGAGGTTCGGCTATGCATGGTGTTTATATTAGCATGAGGTTAAGGGTTTAATAATGCGTCCTAAAAAGGCTCGGTTCTCAGATTTTCAAACCTAGGCCCACTCCCCGAGGTGGTGCCATGATCAGTTAGTGATCCGAGCGGGGGAACCATTAAGAGGCCGTAGGCGAAGAAACTGACACAGCATCTTGCCTAAAACCAATATAACGTTCCCCCTTCTAACTAGAAGGGACAGATTGTAAGCACCCCATTTTTTACCGCTCGGCAGTCTACACTCCGTCCAGACTTGTTTTCAAGTCATTGTGGGCATATTCCAATCGAAACCATTTCTCTAGGTCCAAATTCCATCTTTCCATTGCTTCGCTGGCCTGTCAGGCCCAAATAGAGGCAAAATGACTAAAATGCTCTTAGGGGCATTGTTTCTTTCCAATTCCATTCCAATCCCTCTCTCGAGACAGTTTATTCCTCAAGACGGTCCGAGTAACGAAACTACTCACAAAACCGTTAGAGTAGCGGAAATACTCACAAAACCGTTAGAGTGGCGGAAACACTCACAATCCAGGCACGTCTCTTTGGAGACGATAAGACCCCTTTCCAAACCCACTCTCGAGACAGTTTATTCCTCGAGACGGTTTCAATCCAGGCACGTCTCTTTGGAGACGGTAAGACCCCTTTCCAAACCCACTCTCGAGACAGTTTATTCCTCCAGACGGTTCCAATCCAGGCACGTCTCTTCGGAGACGGTAAGACCCCTTCCAGTTCCACTCTCGAGACAGTTTATTCCTCGAGACGGTCCAAGTAGCAAAACTACTCACAAAACCGTTAGAGTAGCGGAAATACTCACAAAACCGTTAGAGTGGCGGAAACACTCAAAACCCAGGCACGTCTCTTCGGAGACGATAAAACCCCTTTCCAATCCCTCTCTCGAGATAGTTTATTCCTCGAGACGGTTCCAATCCAGGCACGTCTCTTCGGAGACGGTAAGACCCTTTCCAACCCCTCTCTCGAGACAGTTTATTCCTCGAGACGGTTTGAGTGGCGAAAATACTAGTAAATATCACAACCGTTAGAATAGCGGAAATACTCACAAAGCCGTTAGAGTAGCGGAAATACTCACAAAACCATTAGAGTAGCAGAAATACTCACAAAGCCGTTAGAGTAGCGGAAATACTCACAAATCATCAACCCCGTCCGAGTAGCGGAAATACTCACACCGTTAGAGTGGCGGAAACACTCAAAACCTAGGTCAACACCCGTGTCTGTTAGCTCACTTCGGTGAAAAATGACCAAATTACCCTTTGGACCTTTTCCGGTCAAGATGACCATTTTGCCCCTAGGCATCCGAATACCCCGGGAACCACACCGGCTCTGGGTATCAAATTGGTAACCCTCTGAGATTACTTTTTATAGTATTCTCAACCTTCCTTTACCTTCCCGGATCATTCCGAGTCAGTTCCGGCCAACCCGGTACAAAATGACCGTTTTGCCCCTAGAGGGCCGGTCTCCTTCTTCGACCACACCGGCTCTGGGTATCAAACCGGTAATGTCCCGAGAATACTTTTTATAGTATTCTAAATCTTCCTTTACCTTTCCGGACCATTCCAAGTCAGTTCTGGCAAACCTAGTGCAAAATTACCGTTTTGCCCCTGGTGGGCCGGTCTCCTTTTCCGACCACGCCGGCTCTAGGAATCCAACTGGCAACCTCTGGGAACATTCTAAATAATGTTTCTAGATCCCAAGTCTTCTTCCGGGACAGTTTGAGTCTGTCCCGGCAGTTTTCCGATCCGGTTGACCGTTTTGCCCCTAAAGGCTCGGTTGACCTTTCCGACACATCTTATCTTCATTTTTCAAGTCAAAAACCACCAGGACACTATTTTAAGTGTTCCTGCTCCTTTCCAGCCTTCCGGGTCATTTCCGGCTCCTCCAAATCATTCCCGGACTTTCCGGAGTCACTCCTAGTGAAGCCAGGCTAAAGTTTATATGGTAGTCACTAGTACAGGCGCCCAAATCTAGTCAAAGATACGTTGCTTGCCGACCTTAAATCTTTCCTAATTGGCTGGCGCCACTCCAAGCCAAAAAAATGGCCTGGCGCCACTCCTAGTGGCGCCAGTGTAAAGTTTGCCCTGGCGCCACTACAACAGGCGCTAGGTTTGTCCTCCCTCTATAAATACAGAGCCTCATTCAACGTGAAAAGGGTCTGTAAACTTAACCTAAGAATCCTATATTTCGATATACAGAGCTCGAGCACCTCCTAAACCCTAGCCTCCCTAGGTTTTCCAAACCCTAGCCACCATACACAAACCCTAGCCTCCTATACATTTACACACTCCCCCATATACTCATACACTAGCCTTCAACCATCTTTTGAAGACTGGAGGAGCTACAACCCGAAGCTTGAAGACAACTCTTGAAGACGAAAGACGAAGATCAAGACCGAAGACCGAAGACAGCACGGCGCGCAAAATAAACAAGATACAAGGTAGGCTCCCTATTTAAGTTTCCGCACTTTCCCCCGCTCTCTTCTCTCTCCAACCCACTTGGGTTTTCTCTATTTTAATCCCCCATCTCTTTTCCGCCCTTTCTTTGCATGCTTGAAACAAGGGGATTCCCGGTCTATGTGTAGGATTGGGCTATTGGAGAGTCACCGTGTCGGGGGCTTTCTTCTAGTCTAACCAAAGACCACGTGGGTCCGGCCCCCTTGATTATGTGGTGAAGCCTTAACCTTGTATGTTCACGACCCCAAATTGCATTGTGCATATCATAGTCTTGCATCTTCCAAAAACCGTTTTCAAAGTTATTTTTCAAAACGTTTTCAAACTTGTTTTCAAAATTGCATCAAAATCTCTTTTTCAAAAACATGTTTTCAAAACCACAATTCTAGGGTGATTCCAGCCTTTCCATGGCTAGGGTTGCTTTAGGAAAGTGTTACATTAAAAGTGACCTTTTTGGCCTATATTTTCAAATCTTATTGTTTTCCAAAATCACTTTCTTAAAGTGGTTCTAGCCCTCTTTCGGCTAGAATCGCTTTAGGAAAGTGAGACGTTTTCATGCTTTCCAAAAAACTCTCTCTTCAAAAATCCCTTCCTAAAAATCTCTTTTTCAACATACTTTCCTAAAACTTTCTTCTTCAAAATTGTTTTCAAAAACTCCCTCCTAAAATCTATTTTTCAAAACTCCCTTTTCAACTCCTTTCCAAAATCCTCTCCTCAAAATTCGCTTTCTGAAAATACTCCCTAGATTCACCTTCCTAAAAAACTCTCTCCGAAAACCTTTCTAAAAAACTCTCTTTCCAAAATCTTTCCTTTTAGAAATTCTCCTCTAGGACTTTCCTTCTAAAATCTATGTTTCCAAAAACACACTTTCCAAAAACTCCTCCCTAGGATTCCCCTTCTAGAAAACCTTCGTTTCCAAAAACGCATTTTCTAAAAACTCTTTCCTTAGAGCCCAAGTCAAGCCCTAGAACCCACAATTAGGAAACCCTAATTTTCTTTCCAAAAACATGGTTTTCAAACGTTGCCCCAAACCTAGGTTTCCAAAACCTCTTGTTTTCATATCCAAACTATACATGTTTCCAAAACCTCTTTTCTACGTTAAAATTCCACATTTTCAAAACTAGGGTTTCTAGAATCTCCCTTTCCAAATCCTTCCCAAATCCTGTCTCCCCTTTAGGAAACTAAATCCAATCTCCTCGTTTAGGAAACTAGATCCCGTCCTCCGTTTTTGGAAACAAAATCAAATCTTTTCTTTTAGAAACCAAATCCAATCCCTTCCTAATCCAGACCTTTCTTAATTCAATTCCTTCCTAAACCCTAAGTTTCCTAAACTTAAACTTTAAATCTTTCCTTAAATTTCAAAATCCAACTTTTTCCTAACTCAAATCCTTCCTAATCTTCCACTTTCCTAAATCTTAAGTTTCCAAAACTTGAACATAAAAATCTTTCCTAAATTTTAAAACTCAACTTTCAAATCTTTCCTAATTCTACCCTCTTTTCAAAGCTTAACTTCTTAAACCTAAGTTTTCAAACTTTTCCTAAACTCAAACCTTTCCTAATTTCAAGATTTTTCAAAATTCAAACTCTAAAACTTTCTAAATCTTAAACTTTCTAAATTTCAAATCTTTTTAAAATCAAAACTTTCTAAATTTGAAACTTTCTCAAGTTAAATCTTTCTAAACTTCCAATCTTTCCAAATTCTAAAATTTTCAAAACTTCAAAATCTTTTCAAATCTAAAACTTTTCTAAACTCAAAACTTTCTTAGTTTAGGACTTTCTTAAGTTGAAACTTTCTAAATTCAAAACTTCCCTTTTTCTAACATTTAAAAATACAAAACTTTCTTAATTTAAAACTTTCCTAATTCTAACCTTTCCTAATTCCAAAACTTTCCAAAAATGAAACTTTCCTAAGTTGAAACTTTCCTAAACGAAAACTTTCCTAATTCACAACTCGGAACTTTCCAAAAATGAAACTTTCCAAGTTTGAAACTTTCCTAAATCGGGCCTTTCCTAATTCAAACCTTTCCTAAATCCAATCTTTCTTAAATTCTCAAGTCTTTCCTAGGTCTCCTACCTTTCCTAAGTCTAGGTTTCCTAAACCTCCATCTTTCCAAAACCAAGTCTTTCCAAAATCTATCTCTTCAAATCAAAGTCCAATCTTCTCAATTTCAATTTTTAATCTCCTCTTCTAATTTCAAGTCAAATTCAATTTTCAATTCAATCTCTTTTCAAATCAAACCTTCTATTTTCAATCGGACTCTGGTCCGAACTACGACTGACCTGATTCCCCCAAAAGGATACGTAGGCAACCTTCATAGGTGCGGTCACAATACCTTTCAAACTTTCAATTCCACCCTCATGGGTGCGGTTTTCAAAGTCTTTTCAAATCTCAAATTTCAATCAATTTTTAAAATTCCAATTTTGAAATTTCTATTTTCAAATTTTCAAAATTTTCAATTTCAATTCCATCTTTTCAAATCTATTTTCAAATCAAATCAATCTCTTTTTAAATCTATTTTTCAATTCTTTTCTATTGCACTTGCATATCATGCATCATGTTTTCAAACATTGTTTTTCTAAAGTGGATAGGATTGGACATGGGTTAATTAAAGACTCTCATAGGTGAATCTAGGGTAGATTGACATGTAGGTACCGAAAGGGCGGGGTAGGGTGATAGCTTAGTGCGTCTTCCCTACACGTAACCAACCTCTGAACTTAGAATCACTGATTTCAAAGACCAAAAGGAGTTGTTTTTCAAAAGGGGCTAAATATTTTCCAAAGGTTGCCAAACAACCTGTTTTTCTTAAAAACCCTCTCTCTCGGAGATATTTTCAAAATCGATTTTCCAAAAACCCTAAGTGTAGTCTTCGGACTATGCTTAGTTTTTAGGTGACCTAACTCACCTTAATCAAGTTAGGTGGCGACTCCGAATCTTTTTCAAAAACCCTTTATTCAAACCAATTTTTCAATTCAAACCTAGTCGCACTCATTCTTCTAGGAGGGTGAGTTCTAACGAAAGAGTACAGTGTTTTTCCCGCTTGGGTGAGTATTCCTCGAGTGCGAAAAATCTAGGCGCGACACAGATCAGGGTAAAAATAGAAGTATGCAGAATGCAAGTGCACGTGTAGTGTATGTGTGATTTTTGAAAGCAGAGGAGAGAGCCCAACAACTCCCATCTGTCATTTTCATCACATTCATTCATGCATATCAGTTGGTATGACATAAAACAATAATTCAAACAAAAGCCCACCTACAAAACAAAGATGGTAGAGTTAGTATGTAGATGGCAAACTTAATGCAAGATAATATGGATGGAGTTAAATACATGTTTTTTTTTTAAAAACAACTTTGAAAATTTGATTTTAAAAATTAAAAGTGGATAGAATTGGATAAGCTAATTGAAGACTCTACATGGGTGAAAGGTGAGGAGACATGACTATGGCCTAACCCTCTAAGTGTCCTCGGCAGAGTCAGCAGTTGTCGCGCTCAGATTTTTCGTACTCGAGGAATACACACACAAGCAAAAAAAATACTGTATTTTCTCATTAGAACTCATCCTCCTAGAAGAATGAGTGCGATTAGGTTTGAATTGAAAATTAATTTGAATAAAGGGCTTTTAGAAAACATTTGGAGTCGCCACCTAACTTGATTAAGGTGAGTTAGGGTACCTAAAACTAAGCGCAATCCAAAGATTACACTTGATTTTTTTTGGAAAAGATTTTAAAAATACCTCCTCAAGAGAGGGTTTTTAGGAAAATAGGTTATTTAGCAACCTTTAGAAAATACTAAAGCCTTTTTTTAAAAAATAACTCCATTTGGTCTTTGAAAACAGTGATTCTAAGTTCGGAGGTTGGTTACGTATAGGGAAGATGCACTAAACCATCACCCTACCTCGCCTTTGCGGTACCTACATGTCTATTCACCCTAGATTCACTCATTAGAGTCTTCAATTAATATATGTCCAAAACTATCCACTTTAGAAAAGAATTTTTAAAAGAATGATGCATGATATGCAAGTACAAGAATAAGATTTGATTTTGAAACAGATTTGAAAAGACTTGATTTGATTTTAGAAAAGAGATTTAAAAAGATAGATTTGATTTTGAAAGAAAGTTTTAGAGATTGGAAATAGAGATTTGAAAATATATTTTTGAAATTAGAAATTTGAAATAGATTATGGAATTGAAAACTTAAGAAGAGTTATGGAATTGGAGATTTGAAAAATGTTATGACCGCATGCATGAGGGTTGCCTACGTATCCTTTTTGAGGAATCAAGTCAGTCGTAGTTTGGACAAGAGTCCGATTGAAAATAGAAAGTTTGATTTGGAAAAAGAGATTTTGATTTGGAAAAGGGTTTGATTTGAACGTAGAATAGAAGATTGGAATTTGGAATTTAAAAGATTAGACTTTGATTTGGAAAGATAGAACTTGGAAGAAGGATTTGGACTTGTTTTAGAAAGATTGAGGTTTAAAAAATATTTGACTCGAATGTTGGACTTAGAAGATTAGGGAAAGATTGGATTTAGGAAAGGTTCGAATTAGAAAAGTTCCATTTTAAGAAAGTTTCATTTTAGGAAAGTTTCGATTTAGGAAAGTTTTGAATTAAGAAAGTTTCATTTTAGAAAAGTTTTGAAATAGGAAAGGTTTCGATTTAGGAAAGTTTTCATTTTAGGGAAGTTTTGAATTAAGAATGTTCAAAATAGGAAAGCTTCCTTTTTAAGAAAGAGTTGATTTTGGAAAGATTTGAATTAGGAAAAGTTTGATTTAAGAAAAATTTGGAGTTTGGAAGGTTTAGAATTTAGAAAGTTCTAACTTAAGAAAGTTTCGAATTTAGAAAGTTTTGGATTTAGAAAGATTTAAAATTTGGAAAGTTTAGAATTTTAGAAAGATTCAAAGTTTGAGTTTAAGAAATACTTGAGATTAGAAAAGGTTTGCGTTTAAGAAAAATTGAAAATTTTAGATTTGGAAAGTTAAAATTTGGAAAGGTGTAGAGTTAAGAAAGGTTGGAATTTGTTTTTAACAAGAAGTGTTGTGATTTTGTTTCAAAAAACGAAGGATTGTATTTAGTTTCCTAAATAGGAAGATTGGATTTGGTTTCCTAAAGCGAAGATTGGATTTGGAATGGATTTGGAAGGTGAAGTTTTGAAAATCCTAGATTTGGAAGACTATAGTTTTGATGTAGAAAATAAGCTTTGGAAACTTATGGTTTTGATGTAAAAAGGAGGTTTTGAAAACCTAGGTTTTGAGACAAGATAGGAAATTAGAAATTATGTTTTTGAAAAGAAAATTAGGGTTTTCTAACCATAGCACTAGGGTTTAACTTGGAACTAAGAAAAGAGATTTTGGAAAGTAGAATTTTTGGAAAGAAAGGGTTTTTGGAAAGTGAATTTTGAAAAAATAGTTTTTGGAAAGGGATTTTTAGAAAGAGTTATTAGGAAAGAGATTTTAGGAAGGAAACTTAGGGAATATTTCTAAAAAGTGAATTTTAAAGAGAGCTTTTTGGAAAAGAGTTTTGGAAAATAGATTTTTGAAGGGAGTTTTTGAAAACAATTTTGGAAAGGAGATTGGAGAGAGTTTTTAGAAAGTATGTTGAAAAATAGATTTTTGGAAGGAGAGATTTGAAAAAAAGAGTTTTTGGAAAGTCCATAAAAATATCTCACTTTCCTAAAAAGATTCTAACCATAAGAAGGTTAGAACCATTCTAAGATAATAGTTTTGAAAACAACAAGGATTTGAAAATATGGACCATATTGATCACTTTAAATATAACACTTTTCTAAAGCAACCCTAGCCATGAAAAGACTAGAATCACCTTAGGATTGTGATTTTAAAAACAATTTTGGAAAAAAAAGATTTTGATGCAAGTTTGAAACCAATTTTAATGCAAGTTTTGAAAACAAGTTGGAAAACGAATTTTAGAGGAATGCAAGATCATGACATGCACAATGTAAGTTGGGGTTGTGAACATACAAGGTTAAGGCTTCACCACATAATCAAGGGGGCCGAACCCACGTGGTCTCCGGTTAGACTAAGAGAAAACCCCTGACACGGTGACCTTCAATAGCCTAATCTTACACATGGACTGGGAAGTCCCTTGTTTCAAGCATGCAAGAAGAGAGGGAGGGGGGGGGGGGGGGGGAAGAAGATGGGGGTTTAAAATAGAAGAAAACCCAAGTAGGTTCGAAGAGAAAAGAGAGAGGGGGGAATTGCGTAAAAGATGAACCTAAAGAAGACTAGGGTTTAAAGAGGCTACAAGCTCTGTATATTGAAGAACAGAGTTTTTAGACTGAGTTTGCGAACCCTTTTCACGCTAGAAGAGGCTCTGTATTTATAGAGAGAGGATTGACCCAGCGCCTGTTGTAGTGGCACTATGCAAAACTTTACACTAGCGCCAGGCCATTTTTTGGCTTGATGCCACTAATAATGGCGCCAGCCAATTAGGAAATATTTGAGGTCGGCAAGCAACGTATCTTTAGAAGATTTGGGCACCTATACTACTGACTACTATGCAATTTTTAGCCTGGCTTCACTAGGAGTGACTCCGGAAGGTCCAGGAATGATTTGAAAGGGGCGAGAATGGCCCGAAAGGCCGAAAAGGGACATGAACCCTTAGAACTGTGTCTCGAGGGTAGTAGACTTGAAAATGATGACAGGATAAGTTGGAAGGGTTGACCGGGCCACTTGGGGCAAAACGGTCAATTGGGCTAGAAAGCTACCGGGATGGACTCGGAATGTTCCGGAAGAAGACTCGAGGTCTGGAAACATTACTTAGAATGTCCCAGGAGGTTACCGGCTTGATACCTAGACCCGATGTGGTTGGAAAAGGAGATTGGCCCACTAGGGGCAAAACGGTCATTTTGCACCAAGTTTGTCGGAATTGACTCCTAATGATCTAAAAAGATAATGGAATGTCGATAATACTATGAGAAGCATTCTCAGGAGACTACCAGTTTGACACCCAAAGCCGGTGTGTTTCCCGAGGCATTCGGATGCCTAGGGGCAAAATGATCATCTTGACCGGAATATCTCGGAATTGGCCCAAAACTTACTGGAAGGCACCTAATCATGCCGTTTTGAGGACTTAGATACTGATTCGAGAAACATGCTGAAAGCTGCCTTAGGGGCAGTTTGGTTATTTTTCACCAGAGTGGGCTAGCAAGCACTGGTGTTCACTTGGGTTTTGAATGTTTCCGTCACTCTGACGGCGTACCCGTGATATAGGGGTATGCTGGCAATTCCCCATAGCGACTTGTTTTTTAGTATTTTCGCCACTTTGGAAGTTGCGATGTTTATGAG